>JAVSCE010003357.1:0-168407 GCA_032199065.1 Smutsia gigantea
AGGCCAGACCTAGAGTTCTATTTGGCTTTGTTAAGGCTGAGATGTCAAATAAGGGGTAGCCCCTAAGAGCTTGTAGTTCCTGGCAAAGGTTCAAGTTGGAGATATAGATTTGGGCATCACTGGAGCATGGAAGGTCCCTAAAGCAGTGGCACCCCAGTTGGTATTAAGTGCTGTTGATTTTGTCTTCTAAATAGAACTCAACTTGTCTACCTCTTCCCTACTGCATTGCCACCCCAACCCCCTTTCCTTCCTTGGACCACTGTAATTGCTTTATTATTTCCCTGCCTCTCCACCTGTTCCCTTCCAATCTGTAGCTAGTAGATCTATTGAAAATTCTTATCAGATTATGCCATTCCCTGTTGAAAATCCATTAATGCCTTGTTCTCAAGATGAACAAGACAAATCCTTACCTGATCCACAGATAGAGTTGCCAAATAAAATACAGGCTGCCCAGTAAAGTTGAATTTCAAATAACAAATAATTTTTTGGTGTAAATATATCCCATGTAATCATTCATTGCTTATCTGAAATTAAATTCAACATGGCATCTTGTATTTTTATTTGCCAAATCTGGCAACCCTACCCACAAGGACTTTGCAAGATCTGGTCTCTAACAATCTTTCTTGGCTCACCTCTTATCATATATCCCTTTCTCTGACTCAAGCTATATTGTTTTTCTTCAGAACATGGAATAGGTTATGTCCTGTCCTACCTCAGGGCCTTTGCACATACTATTTCCTTTGTGGGGGGAATGCTTTTAGCGCCTCCTGAATCAGCTAACTGCTACTCACTTTTCAGATCTCTGTGTCCAATGAATAACCCTCTTTTCCTTGTGCTATATACTCTCCTAGCATGATGTAATTTTCCTTCATTGACCCTGTGTCTAGTTGCAATCACACATTTATTTGTGTGACTATATAAGTATTACATATGCTTTCCACTAAACTGTAAAGTAAGAGATCAGATTTATTTTTGCTCACTTTTGTATGCTCCATGCCTCTCTTATTGTCTAGTATGTAATAGGCACTATGAAAGGAAAGAAAAAAGAAAGATAAAAGACAGTACTAGATTATAGAATAAGTTATATCAGGACCCAAATGAAGAACAAGGACTAAAGCAGAGGCTGCCCCCATGAACCAGTTCACAGGGAAGGCAGAGCGGATGTGGGTGAAGTAGAACACCCAGGTCAGCCTGGGAAGAGGGTGACTTAATATTTTGTCCCAATGTGTTGGGGATGGGGCTGAGAAGGTTTGCAGCTGCTTAAGCACTTTCTACCCCTAAACTCTATTAGGTCTGGCAAATGGGGCAGCATAGAGCTTCTTGGGGGAAGTGCTACCTCAGGGAAAGGTCAAGTGGGTCTGGGCTAGGACCCTGTTCATTTACGTGGGAACAAGTCCTCTATACTCCTGTGTCCCCAGGTTTGCTGTGGTAAGTTTAGTATAAGTATGAGGGTGTGTGTGTATTAAAGACAACCAGGACAGCTAAGTCCCTCCTTCGCAACCAGCCCTCCAAATAAATCGGTCCCATTCTTAACCTAAACCTCTAGTTGACTACTTTTTTTGTAAATAGATTTATAAATTGCTCAGCTTTTGTCTTAGTAATGAAATGAGTAGGAAAGAAGCAAGCTAGCTGGTCCCGCTGACACAAACATCTCCATTTCTCTGATGAACATTTTTTTTCTTTTGGCTGTTGTCATGGCAAATGTTAGCTATTCCTAGATTTTTTTAAATCTAAATTTTAATATTTGGAAATAAAGAGAACAGCAGCTTATGTTTAGAACTTTGTAGTTTCCAGAGTGTTTTCAGATCAAGAAATTATTTTTTATGGAATTAAGTTAGATTTAATTACAGTAAAATTAAATTCATTATCAAAAAAAAAGACTTCTTACCTGACGTACATTTAATTAAGATCTATAAATGTTATTAACAATATACCATATACATGTAATCTCTAAATTCTAGAAGAGCTGTGTTCCCAAAGCTAGTTTGAGAGTTGGTTGTTCTCAACTCAGGCCATATTTCCTCATGCTGTTCAGGGAAACCAGGTTCTCACTTGGACCAGCAGTAAACTTAGTGCAGCTGAAAGAACATCAATATCACTTTTCTGTTACCATTTGAAACCTCAGTGACGATGGTTCAATTGGAAAACATTTTTAGAGTTCTAGCGTGGGATGTCAGGAAGACATCTCACCCGCTGGCACCTAGACTGGGGCTGATGGTGTCCACTGAGTGGGTGTGGGTAAGGGGAGAGGTGCTGGAGACCAGGGTTAAGGAGCAGTTGTGTGTATAGGTCATTAATAACTCAAATGTTTGAATTGGAGAACTATCACCTTTTAGAGGAAAGCAAAACAGCAAATGCCTCAAAATGGGAGGGAAGGGGAAGGCAAGATGCTTCTGAAAGCTTAGGTGTCTGCTTTCTACGTTCCAGTGCTCCATCTGGGAAGAAAGACTCTCCTAAGATTGTCCCCTTACAAGGCTTGGAGATAGTCTACTTTTTTTTTTTTTAATATAATTTATTTTATTATCATTAATTTACAATTACATGTGCAATATTACGATTATTAAACTACCCCTTCATCAGGTCCCCCCACCAACCCCATTACAGTCACTGTCCATCAGCGTAGTGAGATGCTATAGAATCACTACTTGTCTTCTCTGAGTTGTACTGCCCTCCCCGTGCCCCCCCAACATTACATCTGCTAATCGTAATGCCCCTTTTTCCCTCTTATCCCTCCCTTCCCGCCCATTTTCCCCAGTCCCTTTCCCTTTGGTAACTATTAGTCCGTTCTTGGGTTCTGTGAGTCTGCTGCTGTTTTGTTCCTTCAGTATTTTTTCTTTGTTCTTATACTCCACATATGAGTGAAATCATTTGATACTTGTCTTTTTCGGCTTGGCTTATTTCACTGAGCATAATACCCTCTAGCTCCATCCATGTTGTTGCAAATGGTAGGATTTGTTTTCTTCTTATGGCTGAATAATATTCCATTGTGTATATGTACCACATCTTCTTTATCCATTCATCTACTGATGGACACTTAGGTTGCTTCCATTTCTTGGCTATTGTAAATAGTGCTGCAATAAACATAGGGGTGCATCTGTCCTTTTCAAATTGGGCTGCTGCATTCTTAGGGTAAATTCCTAGGAGTGGAATTCCTGGGTCAAATGGTATTTCTATTTTGAGTCTTTTGAGGAACCTCCATACTGCGTTCCACAATGGTTGAACTAATTTGCATTCCCACCAGCAGTGTAGGAGGGTTCCCTTTTCTCCACATCCTCGCCAACATTTGTTGTTGTTTGTGTTTTGGATGTTGGCCATCCTCACTGGTGTGAGGTGATAGGAGATAGTCTACTTTTTAACCCACCTTTCCTGGGCTTTAAACTGAAGAATCAGGAAAGATGCAGTGGGGAGGGCACAGAGGAAGACTCACTGAGAACACTTCAAATAATTGATTCATATTTGGATCCAGATTTGAAGAGGCTCATGTTTAAGACATGCATGCTTCTGTGGGCGCATCTGGTTTAATTTTAAATGAATCACTGAAGAGTTTCAGCTGAGGAAGTGGTATTGCTTAGCAAATCCAATTAACAAAATGTTGGCTTTTCTAATTAAACTTCAGTGTATCAATCAGATCTGTCTCAAAGTCATTCAACAGGTTGGGGAGGGTGTCTTACTATGCTAAAAGCTTTTAAATTTAGGTGTAAATTGGACCTAGCTTATCAGGAAAAAAGAGGCATTTGACATTTTTATATTTTGACAATAACAGGTCATGGTACTCAAAAGAATCTGAATATAACCCTCTCCTGATCCACCAGAAAATCTGAATTAGCCAGTTTTTTTTTAAAACAATCCAAGCACCCTCATTTAATTCTCTTTATAGGAGTAAAACATAATTATTTTATAATTTGCATGCATGAAAATAGAGCAGATTTTACAGGTGTGATGTAATCTGCACAGTTCTTTTCAGGCAGAAACATATTTCACCTTATTCTTGAAACATAACTCTTTCCACTTGGTATTATTCATGTTTGATGAAATCCTAGAAAGGGACTCCAATTTTGCTTTTCTTATATCTATTTCCTTTGACAAACTTGTTTCTAGAAATAAGGTAGTTCCCAACTGCTTTTAGTTACATTCTGTGTTTGAAAGGAAGAAACTCACTCAAAATAAACTCAGAGCAAAAGGAATTTCATGTAATGACGGAGCTCTAGGAAGTGGCTGTCTTCTCTGTTTTTCTCACGAGCTACCTGCTCTATATTATGGAGCCTCTGTTTCAATTTGCCTGTACCCTCTTTCTTACGTTTCTCCAGCAGCAGCTCCCACCACCAACTGGCAATCTTATTGTCACTTACCTGCCATTGGTTATAATCTATGCCACCTGTCATTCCCGGTCATCACACTTGAAGAAATGAAGGCTCAGGAAGATGGAGTCACCCGACATTCCAGAGCATTAGACAAACTCCGTTTCTATGTTTATCATCTTAGCAGGTTTTTCTCCCATAAAATAAGCTTCTAAAATGTTTGATCCATGCTCTAACATGAATGAACCTTGAAAACATGCTAAGTGATATAACCCAGACACCAAAGGACAAATATTGTACAATTTCTTTTATACGGAATGCTCAGACTATGCAAATTCATGGAGACAGAAAGTAGAATAGAGGCTACCAGAGGTTGGAGGGAGTAAAGAATAGGGAGTTATTGCTTAATGAGTACAGAGTTTCTATTTGGGATGATGAAAAATGTCTGAAAATGGACAGTGGTCACTGTTGCATTTAAAGTATATATATATATTTTTGGGTTTTTTTAAATTGAAGAATAGTTGATGTACAATATTATATTGATTTCAAGTATACTACATAGTGATTCAACAGTTATATACATATGCATTATTAAATACTCACCCCAACTAGTGTAGTTACTGTCAACATAGAAAGAGGTTAAGGAACTATTGACTATATCCTCTATTGACTTTCATCCCCATGACTAATTTATATTATGATTGAGATTTTGTGCCTGTTTATCCCCTTCACTTATTTCACCTTCTCACCCTAGCCCCTCCCCCATGGTAACCATCAGTCACTTCTCAATGTCTATGGGTCTACTACTGCTTTGTTCATTTTGTTCTGTTTTGTTTTTAGATTTCACATATAAGTGAAATCATACAGTATTTGTCTTTCTCTGCCTGGAATAATACCCTCTAGATCCATCCACATTGTTGCAAATGGCAGGCTTTCTTTCCTTTTTTATGGCTGAATAATAGTCCATTTTGTATATGTACCACATCTTCTTTATTTATTCATCTACTGATAGACACTTAGGTTGCTTCTGTATATTGGCTATTGTAAATAATGCAGCAATAAACATAGGGGTGTCTATATCTTCTTCAAATCAGAGATTTTGTTTCCTTTGGGTAAATTCCTAGAAGTGGAGTTATTGGGTCATATGGTATTTCTATTTTTGTTTTCTTGAAGAACCTCCACACTGCTTTCCATAGTGGCTACACCAATTTACATTCCCACCAACAGTGTAGGAGGATGTCCTTTTCTCCACATTCTCGCCAACACTTGTTATTTCTTGTTTTTTTGCACAGTGGCCATTCTAACTGGTATGAGGTGATATCTCATTGTGGTTTTGATTTGCATTTCCCTGATGATTAGCAGTGTGGAAAATGTTGGCCATTTGTATGTCTTCTTTGGAAAAACATCCATTCAAGTCCTCTGCCTATTTTTTAATTGGGTTATTTGTTTTTTCGATGTTAAGGTGTATGAGTTACTTTTATATTTTGGATGTTAACCCCTTATCGGATATGCCATTTATGAATATATTCTCCCATACTGGTAGGTTGCCTTTTTGCTTTGTTGATGGTGTCCTTTGCTGTACAGAGAAGCTTTTTAGTTTCATGTAGTCCCACTTGTTTATTTTTGTTTTTGTTTCCCTTGCCTGGGGAGACATGTCCAGAAAAAAATTACTCATGCTTATGTTTACCAATATATTGTGAATACACTTAATGTCTCTGAATTGTACAGTTCAAAATGGTTAAAATGGTAAATTTTGTTACACATATTTTACCATAATTAAAAAATATCCCGAAAAAGAGAAAAACCTGAGAGCTGTAATGAGTATGTTACAGCAAAACAAAATGAGATGGCTATTTGCCTCGATGAAATATTTTCTTTGTTTTTAAATGTAAAGGTACTGGGGGATGAGGCCTGGGAGTATGATTATAAAGGGGCAGTATTGGAGAGTCTGGGACTGATAGAACAGTTCTGTATCTTGAATGTGGTGGTAGTTACATGAAGCTACACAGGTGGTAAATTTGCATAGAAAATAATTGTCATCAAACCTTAAAAAAAATTTCATGGACCTACACACACAAACACACCCACAAGTGCCTGTAAAACTGGTGAGATCTGAATAAGCTTTATGGATTGTACTAATGTCCGTTTCTTGGTTGTGACAGCGTATGATCTTATACAAGCTGTTATCACTGGGGGAGGCTGGGTAAAGGGACATCCATGTATACTTCTTTGTAACTTCCTGTGAACCCATAATTATTTCAAAATTAAAAATGAACACAGATACACAAGACCAACAACAAAGAGTAAAGACTGCAGTCAGATTCCAAACTAACTTGAGAGTGACTTTTATACCTTGTCCTTGTCATGTGAGAGAAGTGAGGAGAACTTTTCTCGGAGGAGAACTCTCGATCCCTCAGGAATGGCTTTCACATGGTTCAAGAGACAATGACACACAGGCTGCTATCTTTCTCTTTTGAAGGACATATGCAATCTATCATCACATTATTCCCAAGAAGTTAAATGAAAGAATTAGGAAGGACTCTGCTCTGTACTTACCAAGGTTCTGTTAGAATCAGGAAGGGACTGACTGTAAAATAACAGTGACCTCAAGTTTTCACTTTGATCCTCTCTGGGTCAAAAACAAACAAAAAAATGTGCGGGCACCTACCTGGTGGTTTTCAGGAAATCCTCAAGTAAAGATGCATTCAATGTTTGTTATCACTGAAAGCGTGTAAACAAAATGGCTTAGAATTGATGTTTGTTAATTCAATTAAATACAGTTCCGTATGCTTTTGTTTTTGTAGTAGCCAGTCAACATTTCTGCAGCGTAGTAAGCTAAAGAAGGCACTGAACATCTAAATAGATCAGACAGCTTCTTTGTCTGGTTTTGCCCTTAATCCTCACATGAGCAGCCAAAAAGAGGGTATTAATACATTAAGCCGACAGAGGACTTATGTGGGAATTGGATGCTAGCAATTGTTTAACAAGTTGAGAATAGTGAATTTAAAAACTACAAGTACTTGCTTCAAGAGACAAATATTCTCATTCATATGTTGTCAATGGAATTGTAAGTTGGTACAATTTTCTTTGGAGTAGATGTTGGCAGTAAATACCCAACTCAAAAATATCCATATCCTTTGACCCAGTAAATCAATTTCTAGGAATTTATAAAAAAATAAAAAGAGGACATAAACTACATTACAAAGATGTTCCTAACAACACTCCCTTATAATAACAAAATCCAGAAAATAACCTAAATGCCAAATAATGAAGGAATGCTTAAGGAAATTATGGATTTCCAACCTAGGGGAATATCACACAGCTATGAAGAATGATACCCATGATAAATGCCAAATGTAAAGGTATTTATAAAACAATTCACAATCCTTGAAGCATTTTGTAGAAAGGCATGTATCTCTAAGTTCTCTTCCACTGAAGAAAGAGCAAATTCTAAAGTACTTGACAAAGGTGAAAAAAATTCACAGCCTTGGGTACTGTATAATAGATTTTAATAAAATGCAAAGAAACAGAAAAACTCTGAGAGTGGAAAATATCCAAACTTGTAGAAATATTTCTAAATTTTCAAATTGTGTTCTCAGAAGAGGCATGACATACATTAGTAATGAAGACTGACTTGAACAGCCAATTGCACAGAGAGCAGCAAACTATCTTTGGAATGCTCTGAATATATCACTTGAGTGCTCAAGATCACAAAATGATTCTCAAGGGCTGCTAATGAGAAGTAAACTGCCAGCATCTTGCACATAGAATCCCTTGGGAGCAGGAAAGCTATTTTGGAATAAGATTTGTACAAAACCACAAAGGTTCAGATTTAGCTGCTCTTAAACACTCCTGAGTGACGCAGTGGCCAATTCTCCCTTCTATAAGTTAAAGGAGGGGAACGACAAGCCCCAGCCTTTGTATCTGGCCAGTTCAGTTCAGATAGTTAGTACTTCTAGTTCAACATAATTATCCCCTGAATTCCAGGTGTTTAGTTCAGCTCAGTGATGTTGCTGAATGCAGGCCACATACAGTTTCCTTGGTGACATATTAGTCTGAGTCCTCCATGATGGGACCACAGACCAAGAGCATTAAGGTAAATTACACTCTGTTTCCAATTTTCCCAGGAGGAGAAGTACTTAAGTGTTTGGACTTGAATGGGATATCCTACTAGGTTGTATGCCATAGAAAAGGGAGAATTTGTAACAGCATGGAATATTCCAGGACTAATAATTATCAGAGAATGTCAATATCACGAACTTGAAAACAGGGCTTGCCTGGATCAACCACACAGAATTACCCCCCACCCCCGACACTCACTCACATGCATGCACACTCACGCGCAAATGTACTCACATGCCAGGTGGGCTGTTGTTCCCTAAGCCACCAAAACTTCAGGGCAGAGAGTAACGGGTATTTCAGAACAGGGCTTGGAAAAAGGACACACGATTTATCCTGACCTTGAAAGGCCAAGGTGCAGCTGGCTACTGGAGGCACGACCGCCCAGGGGAATGGACTGAAAGAAAAACAGGCAATTTTATAAAGGACTGTGGGTTTTGGAAGTCTAAGAGGAACCCTCAAATGAGATCCTCCATGATTAATCGTGGTCCTGGGAAACGGTGGGGGCGGGGGGGGGGAAGGGGAGGGTGATTTAGAAACACCTATATCTTTAACATTAAGCATCCAAATGTTCAAGAGCCGACATAAACAGCCAGCCGGGCTGTATCCAGGTTTGCAGCTGAAAGTCCATCAGCAACTGTGTGTGGGAAGTTTGTGCGTTTTGAAGAGAATTAAAATGGTGAAGTCAGAGCTTCAAGAGCAAGCACGTTTTGGTTAATTGGACCAGTGTTACATGATTTGGGGGTAATTGTCAGTGGAGAGAGCCTAGTTTAGGTGCATTGGTGTAGGAAGCTGTGGCCCGATGCCATCAGCGATCAATGCACGCGATGTGCGCGTTCACATTAGCTTCAGGACGGAAGAGGAGCGCGTGGAGCGAGAGGACTATTGCTGCTTAAGCTCTGGGGACGCTGTTGAATAAGGGACGACAGTAAAGTATTTCTGTCCTTCTATTCATCCCCAGAGGTCCCTTTATGAACAAGAGGAGCTACTTGAGATGGACATCACAACTATTCTGGCGCACCTTAGATGGGGCCACGCTGCAATGGAGGGGATCTGGTGTCCCACTGGGCTGGTGGTGTGACTGATTCCCTCAGGGTGCTTTTTCTCAGTTACCACTCAGTCTGTTGAGACCACTCAGTCATTTAATGAGCGTGCACCTGTTAGATGGATGGATGAGTGAGTCCGTGTATCCTACTAGGTGACAGAGTCACACTGGGTATTTTTTGACTGGATAGTTAGAGCTGGCACCCAGTTGTTTCCTACCAAGGGCCCTGCCCTGAATGCACCATACGCCTACCAGCCCGCCAGGTTTCCCTGCACACAGTCCCCTAGAACCGTGTAGGAGTATTAGCGATTGCCTTGTCCCTTCTTCCTCGGTAGCTCCCTTTCCAGCAACCCGCAGGTCACAATTGCCGTTGGGAAGAGTTGTGAACATTCCCTTGAGAAGAGCTGAGAAAGAGAGGGGAAGCTACACTTGGAAAGGAGATTGCTTTGTACTTTATTTACAACAGAGTGTAAGAAAAAGTAAGTTATTAACAATAATAAATAACTGGGAAAAAAACACAAAACAGCCATAAAATGACACAGAAGGATGACATGTGTGAGGATCAACTTTTGTTTGCTTTGCCTGTTGTCTAGAACACTGTGCATTCCAAAACTTGGTCCTTCGGCAGTGGCAGTGGTATATTGACTAATTTAACTAATCAAGATCCCAGCTGGAAATGTAAACACTAACAATTACACTTGAAGTTACATATAAGTGGCAGAGGTGTAACATCAACTCAAAAAACCCCTTCTCGTTGATACATAGGAGCTGAAGGGAGACTTGCAATTCAACAGACATGCTTTTCAATTTTAGCAAAAACACCGAGGCTTATCCTAGAGCATTTGTTAACTTAACAATAAAATCACAATTAATAACGGCATCTTATAAGTTCTCAACAGGTTCACATTCTCTTATTGCACTAATTCCTAAAAAGCTTAAACACATTTCAAATGCAAACAGACCGTTTGAAGGTAGAACACAGAACAACTTGGTATGTGTTGCCTCTGTATGCAGATGGTGTGCTATTGTGTAACACTTCAGTTTAAGCAAGAATGAATAGCTTTTAAGTAGCCTATTTATGATCAATTGCAGTCACTGGACAGATTTATTTGTTTTTAAATTTCAAGAATACAGCTCAGACGGCAGACTGTTACCGAACATCCTGAATCAGATCATCAGAAAGGGACTAAATTATTTAGACAATTTTTCTGTTAGATTTTCTGAGTACACATCATACAGAGTAAATTATACTCTGGCCCTTCTGAAGAGTAAGATTCCAATTGACCTAAGCCAGCCAGTGACCTTGTTGTCTCTGAGCCATGAAGTGATGCTGAGGAAAGAAGTTAAAAATACACATATATACATTAGCTCTGAAATTTTCATGGGAAAATGATTTTTTGAGAAGTGTTGGAATCTATTTTCTTTTTATTTATGACACTGTTTATTACAGTGTCTTGAAAGAGTCACAGGATTACTCTTAGGGGTCTTGTGTTCTTAAGTGTTTGCACCCATAACTGCGCTACTTAAGAGATTTATTATCCCAACCAAAACATGGCTCATAAATACCTACAAATAAATCAAACCCATTTTCCCCACACACAGCTGCAAAACCAAAACAGAAGGGTTTGTAACCAACAAGCTCATATTGTTTTGGGTTTAATGGTGGTGACTGAAAAATGCCATGGACTCCTTTCTTGTCATGCTTGACGTTTGGTCTTACTACAGCCCAAAAGTGTGAAAACAAAATGGTCTTCAGAGCTGACCTCTGCCAAAGTTTATGTGGTAAAAACACCGAGACCTTCTTGTCCAGGGAAAGCATAGCCAAAGTAGCAATGCTGTGCTACAGCCAATGAAAAGCATTTCATAATTTGAAGTCCATCCAAAGGAATGAAATTTATGGTCAATGAAATGAATTTGACGGTCTCCACGAACACCAGAGATGAAGATGGGGTGAACATATGTGTTATTCTATGGATTAGTTATTTTAATTTGGCTACCAGAGACTTAAAACTGGTGGTGTCTGATTCACTATACTATATTTATATATATACAGGTATAATACAGTTTTGGTGAACAAAGTTGAAGGTTTCCACTTGCAGACAGAGGCACTGAGTTAAGATTCTATTTTTCCCCAAAACATGCTTAATAAATTCAAGTTTCTGCTTTTTTCTTCTTCTGTGTTTCCATCATGCAGCCATTGAATTTCCATCCTTATAGGAATTATTGTTCTATATACATAATCTTTGCAGGCTTGTATCCCACAATAAACAAATTCATGTATGGAGACTGTGAAATGACACTTGAAAATCAAGATAGATAAAATACTGAAGTCATTTATGCCTTGTGATGATTGGATTAAATATTCAAAGCAGCTAAAGGAATATTTGCACCCCCTCCTTTAAGTGCACACAAATCACATGTCGACAGAAAAACTGAACATACTTTTAAGAGCACACACATTTGTTGGCTAAGAATCACACTGTCATTGATGGCTTTGCAACTGATGTCTGTGGTATGTACTGGCCATAAGAGAAAGAAAACTTATGGAAGGAAATCAGAAAGTAGCTTTCTAAAGCACTTTCTAAAGAAGTGTTGATCTTGACAGCAGAAGCTACTTTACAAAAAGGGAAAATAGCAACGGCATTCATGGAAAAACTAGGTGCCAGATGTATTAGCAACCTGCACGCAATACATACTTTCTATGTGAAAATAATGACCCCACCCCATTTTGATTTCAGCTTGCAAATGGTAAGCAAATACATACAACTATGTCAGTGTCTTCTCAAAGTAGAATTTTGCATTCTAAAGCCAAACATTGTTGTTAAGTACTACTGTGTGGAGAGGGGAAGCCATTCAGAAGTCCAAGGAGTTTGATAAAAGATTGTTTTCCCACAAGCAAAAACCATGCTACCATCCCATGCAAAGATGTCTTACTACAATGCTATCATTTTTAGGGAAGAGATGCACTGTTGATCTAAGCTATTTGCAACTTGTTTCCTTTGAGTCCTGGGTTTATTTATTTTTTAAGCTACATGTCAACCTATAAGTAAAGAAATTATCTTAACAGTCTGACGAATGACTTAGAACACTTGGTGCTGGGCTCACGGGGCCAGCGCCTGCACCTTGGGAGAGTTGATCAATTTGAAAGACACCATGCAGAGTGCTGAGCACTGAGAGAAAAGCAGGCAGGGTCTACGGCTGGGAGGCTGTGTGAGGAAGGAGAACATGCTCCTTGGTTTATGGTTTCCTTTGGAATCTCTTTTGGGAAGGTCCTTTTCCTGAGGTTGGAGGTTAGTCATGAAAGCTAGGTGGGGCCTTGAAGTTGCTCAATTACCTTGTTCTCTTCCCCTCTTGGAGGACAAAAGTTAAGTGCTAGATTTTGCTTGCCCTTCCATTTAAAGGCAGTGAGGTGCAAAGGTGGCAGATTGTTCTTTTTGATCAAAGGAGAGATCTCTTTCTATCACTTTGGTGAATGATCTTGCCTCCCGTCAAGCTTGATTCTACCACTCCTAGCAGGAAAGAAAGCTAGACAGAGGAGCATCTTTTATCACTCCTTTTTACCCTACAAATAAATAGGAGTCAGCAATTCCGCTCATTCTCTCCTCCCACTTGATGGTATTTACTCTACTTCTGTGACATTCCCAATATTTAGATTTCAAGTAAGGAGCAAGAGAGTGACAGTCTTTTTAAAGGTCTGGTGATGGGCAATCTGTTCCCCGGAAATCTGAATGGTATTAAGAGTAAAACAAGGAGGGGGATGGGAGGCAATTCTCTTTTGTAGGGTTCCTGAACCAGATGTTCTGACAGCGTTAAAGTCCAGTTAGCTTACTCAACCCTTGAACTTCTTTGAATGGGCAAATAGTCAATTAATTCTATTCAATTAATGAATTCTATTCAATTAATTGCAAATTCTAAGAATCTCAATGGATGATGGAAGGTGACAGGTCAAGGTTTTTTGGTACCTGTGGAGAAAAAAGGATTCTCACCTCTTCTGAGCCTCTTGGTTCCTAAACCAAACCTTTCCAAAATCAGTCAGTTATGGTCACATTTATCCATGTAATTCTTAGTGATTTCTGAGGCCACAAGGGCACAAAGGGAAAAGTTATTAAAAGACAGAAACAAGTGGAATCTTTATTAAATTCTGTGAAAGATATAAATAAGTTGCCATTAATTGCACTTGGAGCCTCCATAGGTTGATAGTTAAAATTTTCCAAAAATTTAAATAGTTAATTAGGCCCCAAATCCTGAGTCAGACTAACCAAAATAGGAATCTCAGTAACTACTGGTATTCAAGTATTGGTGATGAGCAGTTCAAAATTTAACAGTTAGGTATGTAATGCCTGAGAGTATTTTTGAGAATTTCAGGTTTGATGGGAGAAAACTGACTTCACTATTTTACCACACCTTGTACACAATGATGCAGTTTTCATTTATTTACCTTCGAAGTCCACGCCAACCTCATCTTATGCCCAAAGCAAGGCTTCATCCCTGGCTTCCAGCTGTGGCTACAGAAGATTCTTTCTGTCCTTTGCAAGTCTTACATTTACAACTAACATGACGCTGTGTGGCATACTTAGGGAATCATATTATACGTTAAATTACTTGACCACATGCATACTCAGAGATCGAAGGAACATGTTTAAGTGACAAAGCAGTCTTTTTCAATATCAGAAGATTCTTAAAAAAAACCAAAAACAACCCCGAACAAAAATACAAAACCCCATGACGTATTCCTATGAAGTTACTCTGATTTGGGCCGATATGGCTTATCGGAAGAGTGAATGCCAGGTAAATTTAGGGTGGCTTTTTTCTCAGGATCTGGAAGTGTGAGAGTCTCTGGGGCTGACTTTTTCCGGGGCCGATCTTTGGGAACAGACAGAAATTCTGGTGCATCTGTAGAGAGAGGCGTGGATGGGGCACTGGAAGGGGCACTGCGGACTGAAGCAGGCAGCAGGGGGATGCTTGAGATAGAAATTGCAGGTGGGAAAACGCCAATTTTCTTGTTGGTGGCTTCCTGAGTGGCTCGTTCAAATTCTCGGACTTCATCCATTGTCATGTCTTCAGGGGAAAAAAAAAAATAGAAAGGAAAACGAGCAGTTATTTAGAAGCCATGCAAATGGATTTCATCTCTATGCCTGTTTTTAAAGGAACTCTAGGGACCCTATCATAAAGAGGCTTGTCCAGATTATAAACCCAAATTGTCACCGAAATGTTAAAGTCTGAAATTTTTCTTTTCACTGAGACAAACCTCTGAAAAAATATTCCTTTATGAATATCCATCCAAGATTTTCCAAAGCACTCTTCAGTGGGTATTTTAGTATGAATAAGAGCCAATCAGGAGAGTACAGAACCAGACGGGGGAAGAGAGAGTGTGTGTTGTGTGTGTGTGTGTGTATCAGACCTGGTCATCTTTTCAATAGGGAAAGGTTATTAAAGTGATCAATGCCCCCCAAATGATACATATTATTATCTACTTTAGATCATGAAAATACAAGTATACCTTTATCTGGTAAAACAATTAAAAATCATCAGAATTTTTCAATGTGCTATCTTCTTATTCAGTAAACACACTTTTTGCATTCTGGGAGTTACTGATTTCCTAACTGTGTGTATCCCTCCTAAGATTGTTTAGATTGCAGTGTTTTAATTAATTCAGCTTAAAAAATAAGATGCCAATAACAGCAAACCCTTCTAATTATCCCCAAGTCAAGAAAATCCAAGAAAATAAAATCATTTCTCAGGGAAACATAAAAGAAAAAGAATAGAGAACAAAAAAAAGAGGATCATTTAATGAGTGAGAATTTGATTTAAAAAAAAAATTGGCACTTAAGAAAATCCAGTAATGCCTCATTTAACAGGAATTGTCAGATGATGTAGATTTTCCAAATATCTCAAGTGTTCTTATTGAGAAAGCAAAAAAAAAATCTTTTAAATTTAAATCTTTCCCTCATGTTTAATGTATTATATACATGTGATACCTTTTAGACATAATATATTGAAAAGACATCACCATGCTATAATCGGTAAGTAATGACTTCTTTCTCAGGGTCTGTTTGCATTTTATAATTTGGTATCTTTTTTTAATTCTCAGGAACTCCAATATTATTATTATTACTATTATATTATCATTGTTAATATTATCATGGTTATTATTAATTACTATCAGTCTCGCTATCCCTGGTATATTTTGCCTTTTTTTTTTTACTGGTAACAGGGAAAATGGGCAACTGGGCTTATTAGAAGAAACAGTAAGATAAAGCCTAAGGGGTCATCTTTGAGTAAAAGGTGAAATCTGCTGCCCATGGATTTTCTACATTTGTTTTAGCTTCTCAGAGACTCATTTTTCATTCTTATCCTCTCCCATGAACTTAACAGTTGAAACTTCGTTAGATGATATTGCATGAACTAGCATGAAACAATATAGCCACTTTGGAAATATTAACTATGAAATGAATATTCATAACATGGTATTGATTGTTAGCCTCCATATGTATTAGGTCATAATCATAACATGAGCAAACCAGAAATATTAAAGAAAAAAAAAAACCAAATCCTTAAGAGGATTTCCTGGGAAACAATTATTAAAATTTCCTCTAAGAGAAAAAATTTTTAAATAAATTAAATTTAAAAAATTAAAATAAAAAATTATGACTGTGTTGATGTAATACAAAATTCAGAATGCAACAAGAAAAGTTGTCCTTGTGAATGGACCACTTTAAAAAGCTCAGACTATTAAACAAGCTGAGAAATGAGATAAAAATAATTAAAAAGAGGTGTTTACTTCAAAATAAAGTTAAGATTCTCAGTAAAATTTCAGTGGCTGGTGTATGTTTCTATTATAATAAATGAGGATCTTTGAAAAATGTGACTTGCTGAACAAGCGGCTGAATGTAGTGCTCTACACACCCAGAAGGGGGCAGAAATCACCCAGAGCACAGAATTTGGATTTTATACATACTCCCTTGCAGAGTTCCAGTCCTCGAAGGCATGGAGACTGCTCAGTTGAAAAGCAGCCTGTTACTTCCTTATTGCTGTGTTCATGGATGTTAATTTTGCATAACTTCAAATCTAATTTGTCCCTACTCAGGTTGAGGATTTAAATGTTATTGAGCACCCATGCGGTTTCTCTTTGCGGTGGACAGCAGCCTCTTGATTTCAAGTGCATTTCATTATAACAGAGAAGAAAGACAGTGGAAAAATAAATGGTCCCCAATTTGATGGAATTCCAAAGAATAAGGGAAATGCTGTAAGCATTCAAAATAAGCACTCTGTGTAACTTCTGGGCAGATAGGCATCTCTGGCGCCCAAGTCCTGGGAAAGACAGTGCACTGCAGCCAGAGAGTGCCGGTCTTTCCCCTGGGGACAACCATTTTAGGTATCACTGTCACTTAGGAAATTGACTTTCTAATGGTAAATAATAACTGCTGTAAAACTGAAAGAAAACCAAGCAAGGCGCCTTAACGCTGTGAGCCCTGAGAGCTTGGAACGCGAAAAGCCCTGTGTGGGGTATGTTTTCAACCTGTGGCGTCTCCCCTCTCCTCCGGCTTCCTTTGTCTGGTCCTACTTAGCGCGAGCCGTTTTCAGAGAGTGGCTGACAGAACTAGTGCTAACATTCCTAAAAGAAAAGGTAGTTGAAAGTGATGGAAATTCGAAGACAGTTTCCTGAACAGGCATTTCTGACTTTAGAACAGGGAGAGAGGATGGGGGCAGTCCTACTGGAATCACTCTGTGCAGAGGCAGGAACACCTCAGTTAAGTCTTGTCCAAACAGTTTTCTGCAAATCCAACCACTGCATGCAAAACGGGGAGGACGAGTTAGGGCCATTTCATTCTCAAGGGCAGTCACATGCATCTACCAGCAGCACAGGAACCTTGCAGGGCACATTCCAAAGACGTGCTCTGAAAACATAACTAAACATTTCCAAAGTGCAACCAATAGGTCTTCACAATTTTAAAGGGTCCACTGACATCAACAGCCATTTCTCAATTTTCTGTAACCACATTATCAATTTCTTAAAAATGTTTATTCTGGGGCTAGCAGACATGTGGGCTCAAGCTGGCACCCAAAGAGACCACAGGTCTGGCCAAAGATACAAATAAATGACTTGGTGATTACATTTTTCTTTGTTATCTGTATCTCCTCTTCATTAGCTTGAATGATCGAGAGAGAACCCTATTTCCAATGCTGGCATACACCACACAGTCAGCTCTCAGTTTCCACTGTGCCACTAAATAACCCTCTGTTTTCGAGGCTTAGGTCCCAGGCTACATCTACTGTATGGCCCAGCACTTTCTCAGCTCACACACCCTCACTGCACAGATGGCAGCCCCAGCTTGAGATTAACCTAAATAAAAAGGAACTGATTGGCCAAAACAGCTATAAAGAGCCATAGAAAGCATCTCAAAGCAAATGTGAAGAAACCTAAAATACCAGAGGAGCCATAAGCTATTCCTTGAATGAATGGCTGAGTGTTCATTATGTTTTCAAAAGTTACTGGCATGATGTTCTAGTTTTCTTATGACATCCATTTTTACCCTTTGGCTCTCTTATGATGCAGGTCATTCACTAGTAACACGAAATGTTTCCAGTCTCTGTGTTCTTGGTTTTATGACCAATACAACCCCCAAGTCAAGTGACTTTCAAGAGTGGCAATTTCTGGAAGCAAGAGGTGACACTGTCCATTTTAGATCTAGCTTAGGTTCTTCACCAACAGCCTCTGGGCAACAATGCATTTTTGTGGAAGGTTGAGAATTGAGCTTTTAAGGTATTTCAAAGATCAGTTTATGTGTATGGTGGTAAAAAGTGGGCAACATGTTTTAAAAATTCTACATACACTTGTTTGGGCCTGGCTCTCTATGTCATCCACAGTGGAGGAATGCTGATTGCAAACTTTTATGTTGGTTTGTTCATGCATGTTTTTCTCGTATTCCCGAACATCATCCATTGTCATATCTGAAAGAAGGTCAAGATGTTGGCAACTTCCGTTATTAAATGCAAACTTTCAATGGGGAGACTTTAGGGAAAGACGGTAGCTTAGCAGAAGCCAAAGAGAGGTTTAAAAAGCAGGGAATTCACTAACTTTATGAAGAGTACATAAAGTTAGCTAAACCAGCCAAAGGGGGAGTGAGTGCAAGGAAGTCAAGTCAAAATAGTCTTGGAACAGAGAAGAGTGGAAATTATTTAGAGGTGATTCTTGTAAAAATGAGCTACATGGGCAGAAAATATTATTAGCACGTGGGCAGTGCCAGAGCCTGAGATCTCCTAAAGCATTGTTAGAAGATCCCTGCAGGGACAGGGTCAGGTTTGTTTGGTTTCATACTTACCTTCCATATTCCTTTCAAAATAGATTAAGAGAATCTTTAAATCAATGCATTCAACAACAGAGAGGACACTTTCATTGCTATTACAGGAAACACGACGTAGAAGGCAGACAAATCACGTTCACTGGTACAAGTGAGATTTGGTGCAGTGCTCACAGGGAGAGGTATTTTTGCACAGAATACATGGTGTCAGAGAGAGCAGGTCTACACTGAACTTCACGTCTAGTCTAACAGCTTGGAGATGGCTGGCACTACTTCCACCCACACTGATCTATAAATAAAATGGCACGTGACATTATGATATCTGGCCCGAGTCTGCAGTTTTTACAATATTTCAGGATAAAGATCTCATAATCCAGTGGTTCTCAATGGGGTGGGAGGTGGGGGACAATTTGTAACAATTTTGGTTGTCACAACTGGGACGGTGATGCTACTGGCTTTAGTGGGTGGAGGCCAGCGATGCCATAGCACATCCTGTGAAGCACAGAACTCCCCCTAACAAAGAATTACCTGGTTCAAAATGTCAACAGTGCCAAGGATGAGAAACCCTGTCTAAATCCAACTGATAAAAAGCTTGAACTAAGAACCCATCCATCTTCAGTTCATGAAATGCATAAAAATAACTATTAGTCTCACTTAAAATACTTCTGTTGTTTTATCTTCCACCCCCACTGCACTCCTTTGTTATTTTACAAAATTTTATCAGCAACTTTCCCAGATAGGTATTCCTCTGTTGCTGTTGTGGTGGAATCTGACTTCATGCCTCTTTATAATGAAAGTATGTTGAACAATGGGTTAGTCGACCATCCTGATCACTAATTTAATTGGTGGGGGTTCAGAGCAGGTATTCACAGCTGGAATTTTTCCTCAAGTATTTTCTGCATCATGTGATTTGGTGTCTTTTTGTATCAATCCATGTGTGTCATTTGAGATTCTCTTCATTTCCAAAGGGCAGAGTTGCCAGAAGTTTATGATTTAATTCAGTGCGGTCTGGGGCCAAGAGGGAGCCAGGCTCTGCATCCAGACCTGGGCTATTTTATTTAGTGGCAGATTCACACCCTGAACCACACACCCTGAAACTGTCAATCAGAAATGCTGTCCACAAGCAATGTAAGTATCAAGGGTGCTAAGCAGCAGTCTGGCCAAGCAAAGAGCATGCTTTTCTTTTAGAAAATCGAGGTAACTGGAAAGGAAAAGAGATGCTGCTTTGTGGTTAGAACAAATGCATCTTAGTTATAACAATAATCACACATTCTCTCAATGCAATCGCTATAATTTCAATGGCTGGTCATTAAGATTTCTTAAACACACATATACCCAAGTAAATACTGACATCATTTTAAGCTAAAAGTTTAAAATTTCAAGAAATTTCTCCATTCATGTATTCATCAGACACTTTCCTCCCCCTTCTCACAGGCGGGACAGTAATTTGGAAAACAAATACAAAGGCATTTAGTTTCTTTGTTCTAGTGAATCCTAACAGAAATCATTCTTTATCTTTAATTAGCTCAATGTTAAAAGAAGGGCTCAAACTGTGTGATGGTAAGCTTTCAAAGACATACCAATTTTATGGATGTGAAGGATTTAACAACAAAGATATTCATTATTGCCTTGCTCATAGTGAAAAACTGAAAACAATCGGGACTGATAATACTATAGGGCCTTTAAAAATGATGTAGAACACTTGTCGTTTTGTTATGTTTGTCATTATGTATATAATGCACCATGTACATTTTTAAAAGACTGAAAGGATGCATTTCAAAGTATTAACAACAGTGATTGTTCTGAAGAGTTGGAATTACAGGTAATTTTTGTTCTCTTCTTTTGACCTACTGTATTTTCTACATTTTCTACATCAAATATGTACTACTTGTAAAAGAGAAAAAAGAACACTATTTAAAAACCTCTTACTTGGGGTCAGTAGAAAATGGATACCATCAGTTTGGAATGGGTAAGGGGAAAATACACTTTAGTATTTCTTCTTGTTCTAGAAATATCACTTTTTTTTAAATGAAGAGTCAAGAAACAAGTTGCATCTAACAGAAAAAAACCTCCCAATTAGACCATGTAAGAATGAACATTTCTAGTAAAGCAGTTCTCTAAAAGATGATGATAATTTGGTCCCTGCTGATGCTGAAGGAAAATATATGTCTAAATCTTGAACTCTCCCCACACACCATACATGCTTATGGAAATGATATAAACATTTTCAATATTCCTGAGTAATTTATGGCAAGCCTAATCAAGTGAAAATGTTCCTGTTCAGGTTATCTGGTAAAATGCATTATGTCTTGTTTCTGCAAAGTATATTACCTCAAGATCTATATATGAATCAATTTTTTAGCAAATTCAATTACATGTGCCCAATGACAGATTATACTTTCAGAGATGATTCATCTTCATTACTGATTGATCTTCAATGATCAGAGTGACTTTTAACAATGTAAGGCTCAGATCTCTTTTCTTTCAGCAAACAAATACTTAATGTGTATCAGAGAAACTCTTAAAGGAATCCTATGCTGATGATTTTGCAAATAAACTGATAAATGATCATCCCTTAATTTACAGATTAGAAAGGTCATAAGTTACTTTTCTTAAATAAGGGTTTCTTAAGTAACAGGGGGCTAACTGCCTCATTTAAGAGAATATTGGAACCAGTGTGGTATTCGTCTAAGGAAGGTACACCTTAATATCGTTGACACCTGGCTAGTGGAGGTTGACTGACACCATCAGCACCGGGAAGTATTCTGGGGTATAAATGCCCTCCTCATTGGTCTGTGGCACAAGATTTCCTTCCTTTGCCCTCTTTCTCATCCTGCTTCAGGTGAGGGGACAACAATCCTAGGCTCCTGTCTGACCAGGGGTAGAGTCACAGTGAATGGAGCCTGAGCAGAACCTTCTTCTCTGCCTGCCGGCTGGATTGAACCTGGAACCTCCTCCTCTACTACAAGCCCAGCTCTGTGGAAGCAGCTCTGGACCCAGGGGGGTTTGTTAACTGAGGAATCTTCTTTGATTTCCTAAACCATAAACTAAAGGCTTTTATTAAAGAGCAAAATATACCTCAACTGTAACAGTCTCGGTCTGCTTCAACCATATTCTGCATTTTCACAAAATATGGGTTTTGATGATTATTTATTTATTGACTCATTCAAGTAATGCATAAATTATGGTATGTTCCATAGAAATAATTTAAAAATACTGGGTATTATAGCGAAAAGAGTTTAATTCCTTTTAACCTCTCTCACTAATCCTATTCCTTCTGGAGATATACACTATTAAGAGTTTCAGACACAGGCTGAATTTTTCTATGAATTCACATGTATATTAACTACACACACACATACAGTCTCATTTATTTTTATACTTGTGGGATCATACTATGTATGCTATAGTATACATGCTATATATTTTTTCTGACTTGCTTTTTCCACTAATGGGAAAATACACATATTTCCATGCCAGTAAACACAGAAACACCTTATCTTTTTTTTAAACAGCTACACACAATAATCACAGTGTGGGTGTATTATAATTAACTTGACCATATTTCTGTTAATGGACATTTACAGTGAGATTAATTTTTGGCTTTTAAAATAGCACTACACTGAATAGTTTTGTACCTATGTTCATGAGTGCATGTGTATTCCTTAAGAATACATTTCTAGATGTGGAATTGCTGGGCCATAATTTATTTACACTTTTCATTTTTATGGAAACTGTTACTTTGTGCTCCTACCTGTCCAAAACCAGTTATCATCACTTTCTTAAACTTTTGCTATCAAATGGACAAATGCTGTGTCTTGTTTTCATTAAATTTCTTGTAATTAGTAGTGAGTTTACTGGCCATTCACATTTCTTCACAGTTCACCTGTTGGTATTCTTTACCTTTCTTCTATGGAGTTGTAGAATTTTTTATTTATAGGACCTCTTTATATATCATAGATACTAGTCCTCTGCTGGCCACATATGTTGCAAATATCTTCTCCTAGTCTTTCAACTTTGTTTATGGTAGCAATTTTCTTTCAATCATTTTATTTTTGAAGAAGTCAGGATGATTTCCACTAGACTCCACTAGAAGTGGAGGCAACATCATATATTTGTTGCAAGGCATTTAGGCTAGAAATCAGTTGAACATACAGAGAAACTACAAATGCCATGGAACAAAATATCTGTATGCAAGAATTTTCCTTTACTGCATTACACAGCTGCAGTAGCTAAAATTTTAATAGCGTCATATATTCCAATTCAATGACCTGTCCAATGGCACATTATGTTTTATTTCCTTCTACAAACGTTTTCTCTTCACTTCCAGGCTTCTCATCCTAAACAGAAGTAATTTTTTCTTGCCCTAAGTCAAAATGGAAGTCTTGAACTTGGGTCAGGGGTATGGGGAGGCTCCAGCAGTCATGAATTAGGTTTAATAGATACTCTTTTGATGCCAGTGAAATGGTAGCCAACCTTTGGGAAGAGCCCTTTTTTAAAGAAAACCTCTTCAAAATCGTTATAAATTCAATACATGCTCGTAATAAATAGCTTAGGGGTGGCTCCACATTTCTGTAGTGAAAAGAGCCAATCCTCAAGGTTTGGTGTATACTCTTTCTAAAATATAATTCAGACCACTAAGATCTAGAATTGTAATCTATAGCTGTGATTTTTTTCACATAGTCCTGAATATGGGGAGGTGGTGGGGGTCATAGATCCCTTTGAAAATCTGGCAGAAAGCTCTAAATTCTCTCACCAGAAAAAAAAACAATGACAATAAAACATAAGCACACACATGTTAAATGCTGCATAAGAACCATGGAACTCAAGTTTGTATCTAAGGAAACCTGAGGCCATTGGACAATGCTGCCTTCGTGAATAGAACCAGCTAAAGCTAGTCCCTATGCAAGCGTTTCTCTACCTTGAGCTTGCTTCACTCACTAGGCTTGCTCTAGGGACTTCAGAATGATTGCTAAGTCTCTTTCATAAAAGAGTCTTATCTATATTAGTCAGAACTACCTCTCATGCTTTTCAGGAAGGGTCAGGATTTCAGAGACATTCATGAGGTTCCCACTCAATCACAGCCTCCCTCTGGGCAAGCCTCTGTGTTCTCCCTCCAAATAATGTCAGACATGTGAAGCAAAACCATGCTTGTATGAAGTTAGGCTGCCTATTTTTATCCACATCCCCTCTCATCCATTTTCTGAAATGTGTTGTTTCTTCTCTGATTAGTGTTCCAGTCATGCAAGAGAAACCCAAGGCTCATGGATAAAGACCAATCAAGGCTTTGAAAGACAAACACAACTCCTCCAGCAGTGGAAATGGTTACACTTTACAAAGAACATGAGCAGAATAAAATCTGTTATGTGACAGCCAAGTGCTAAAACTTGGAAAAGATACAAAATCAATCCTCAGGCAAGAAAAGTTCACCAACATCTGTAAGGTCTCTCTCTCTTTCTTTTTCCCCTATCTTAATTAAGCACTGGAGGTGGTTAGTCTAATTAGGGAGAAAAACATCCAGGGCTGCACGGCACCCAGGTGTACAGGTTGTGCACCCTACCAGCACATGGCCCAGAAGTTCAGTGGGGCTAAAATTTGGCTCTAGGTCAATAGTACCTGTTGAAGATGTCCAGAAGGTGCCCTTTTTCTAATTCTCACAGGCATCAAAGTTTAGCAACTGGCCCTGAAGACATCTACCGCTTTCTAATCTGTTTGGACTGAATTAATTAAATGATCCTTGCAATCTAATCGGATTTAAAGCTGTTCTTTAACTTTAGTAAGCATCAGAAGACTTGTTAACGGATTTCTGGGCTATGCCCCCAGGGTATCTGATTTAGTAGGTTTGGGGTGGAGCCTGAGAATTTGAATTTCTAACAAGTACCCAGGGGATGCTCCTGTTGCTGGCTCAGGGACCTCACTTTGAGAACCAGAACTATAAGCTACAGGCAAGGGTTTCTTCCATGTTAACCAATGAGAGCTTCACCGATCCTATACAGAACAAAAAAAAATAAGCAATTTCAGGCATCCAGAACCAAAGGGCTATCCTGGTGCACAGTGACACACCCATTTACCTGAAAGGCCCACAGTCCCCAGTACTACCTTGAATGAGGGGCTGAGAAGGCAATTCTGTGGGCAGAGCCATTTTCATTCATTTTATCCACTGAATGTCTACATCTGTGTAATGAAGGAGCCACTGTTTTCCTGGCAAGCAGCTCAGCTGGGGAGGATGATGCTGGTAATTTACATGAAATTGATGGGGTGGTTCTCAGACCCCTTGCTGAGTGAAAAGGCTGCTTGTTTTGGTTGGAGTTAGGGTTGTGTATACAGTGGGTGGAGAGCTTCTTTGGGGAGTACAGGGTGCCCGGATGATCTACATCCATGAAACCACAGGCTGTTTTTCTCCACTCAGAAACAGAAAGGGCTTTTTGTCAATAGATTCCTTGAGCTGTTCCTGTCTGCAGCTAACCCATCCTAAGTAAATAGGTAGGTGTTCTACTCGGAAAGGTCTCTAGGACTGGAGACCTTCAGTTTCCTTAGATGTATTATTCTAGCTTTGGGTTCTTGTAAAAGTCTGAGAAAAATTTTTTGGACTAAAAGTCGTTAAGTTTCATCCTTGCTCCAGGCTCAGTTGAAACAGAAAAGAGTTTGCCCCTATTCTCTGTACCCCAGCCTCACTTATTAGATGCCCACCTACATTTCTTTTTCTGTATCCTACCTCTACTCAAAACATCTTTCCTGATTAACCAGCTTGCAGCATTTTGTCCAATTAATCAGGACTCACTTGCCCTTTTTATGTCATCTCTTCTGAAAAGTCCTCTATGGCATTCTGGCATTAGAAAGAAATCTATTAAAGTGCCCTGTCTCTTGGTCTTCAGAGTGGCAGCTATTTGGCCTTTCTGGTCCCCGTTCACTTGCCAAAGGTCTAACCAGTTTAAGCCTATTATTCTTTGAATATCCTTTCGATATTCTCTTAATGTTGGTGGCAAGGACACCAATGGCTTGGAGGAGTGCAAGTTGGGAAAGACCAGCAGTTCTTAATTTTTTTTGGTGGGAGGAGGAGCGGTCTGCGTTCCCTCTAAGAGTCTGAGAAAATCTCCCCAGAAAAAGCAACCAGAAGGTTTGTTTGACCAGGGTAAGTAAGTACAGGAGCCTCTCCTTCCGCTGGCCTCACAAAAGACAACCAGCAGCTGACAGGTCTTAGGGGGACAGCATGCCGGCGGGGCGAGCAGCACACTTGCATGCAAGCAGCATCCTGTGGGTGTGTGATGAGAGCAAATGATGATCTTTGAAAAGAATTTGGCCCAGAGGTCTGCCTTTAAACAAACCCAAGAAAAAGCATCATTAGCTCTTTAGAAGATGCAGATCTGGGAAAATTGGGGGAGAAAAAAAAAAAAAAGCCCGGTGCCTACAGAACCGCGTCTTTTTAAATGTGGCTCAGAAATAGCTGACAACAACATTAATAACAATCACTCCTTTGCCCATTCAGTCCAATGTATCTTTTCACTTTAAATTTGATACCTTCTGCTAACAAGAGGGAGGAACTCGGTGGGACAAGGGCAGAAGAGCACTAAATGCAATCTCGGTTACACTCAGAACAAATGCATTGTGACTTAGGGAAAGGCCAGGGAGAAGGACCTTTCATTAGATAATCAGCTCTACCGCAAGTCACCAACCGGGCGTGTTCCTTTCTATTTATAGTCAAGGACACTGGCCCGATGACTGATTCTGGAAATGTAGAGGATTCACGTGGACAAAATGATAGTGCTGAGGACCTGGGAAGGTGGTCCATCCATCATGGGACGAAGTAAACCTTGTTTTCATTTACCGGAAACGTGCAGAACTTGTTTAACTCTTCCCAAATCATGAAAAAAAAAAAGCCACAACAATATCTCAGGGTAAAGAGACACCTATGCCTCTGCCCTTGAATTCTTGCCGAATCCTTACGTGTTTTTGGTGAGGGGTGTTTTAAGTGTTCTCTGAATCAAAGGACTGCTTTTGCTTGATATGAGGCATCAGAAAGCTTTGATCTTGAATCGAAGTTTGGGATAAACTAAGAGGGGTGTGAAACCCACCCAACAGAGAATTATGGAGCCCTGCATTATCAACTATGCAAGCCTCAAACATACGGAGGGAATACTTAGTCAGTAACTAAATACCGTAGTTATTTTAGACTGAACTTGTATCATCACATTCTTCTTCATTATGTTGGGTGCGCAGTGCTATTTCCAATACAGGAAGCGGTAGCCCTACCATTTGTGTTTCTTGCTAAGGAGCAGTTCAAGCCAGATGGACTGAGTGCCCGAGTAGACATGAAATGGATTTGTTCTATGAGTTCTTCTGGGGAGTTTAACTTACCATACCACTCATCAACCCATGCAAAAGCCTGTCTATGTCCAATCAGCAGAATATCTCGGACCACCTAAAAAAAAGCAGAAGAAGGAGGTTGAAATAATACCATGTTTGAGTAAAACTATCTGGAAAATAGGTCGTTCCCAATTCTGGGAATCCCGGCATTTACCAATTTCTCAATCCCTCTGTCCATGTGACGACAACTGTAGCCTGCCATGCACAGGTATTGTGCATGCTCACCCCCAGCCATACTTACTGTAAATCAGTCACTTCCTCTTATTTGCAAGTCAGGCTGGAGGTGTGTAAAACTAACAACTACTTGGCAGTCACGCGGCTGGGATCGGAATGAGTCTCTAAACTGACCAGCTTGAGATTTTTCTCTTCATTTCTCGTTACCTACAACAGGTTCTACTTTTCCTTTGTGGAAGGGTATGTCTCACTGGTGCCAGGAGGTCATAAGTTGGAAATCGACAACACTTTACTGGGTAGCAAGTCACTTCCAAGCAAAGAACACTTAATCCTTTTTTCTCCGGTGAAACATCATGAATATTAGTTAATTTTTAAAAATAACTGAAGGTGTGGGATCAAGATGAGTAAGTATCTTTTTAGGCTTGATTTTCATGTAACAGCAGGAAAAAAAAAAGCAGTTTAGTCAACTATTATTGAAAGAGATGAAGTAAGAGACCTAAACTAGAATTGGAATACAATGGGAAAGATAAGCCTGAACGGAGACAAAAGGAATGAAATTGTTTCTTATGGTGACACATAATGGCAACAGGAGACTAAGAAAACTAATAAAAAATGTAGTGTGTGAGTGTCTAACACTGTTCATTTGCTTTTATTTTGTTGTATTTTTTTGTCCTCTCTAAATGCGCCATTTTACGTTTCTTGGAGGTTCACATTCTCCCTCCAACATTCCTTTCTCCTGCCAAACAAATCCAGCAATTGTCAGAAAATTCTCATGGGAGGTTCAAGTATATTTCAGTAAATGAAGGATTTTAATTTGGTGAATTTACAGAAACAAGGAAAGTGTTCATAATCAAGTATTTATTACTCTAGGCCCCTGGATAGCTCGTGAGGCTTTTATGATTTGGAAGGAGGAACCACGCACTGAAAATAAGAAGCATGAAGCCACGCACACTCGGGTGCTGAGTATGTCAAATTTATGGACATCAAAAGAACAGCACTGAGGCATCAGTAAAATATACCCTATTACATTAAGCACAACACAGCTGTCTGCTAGAAACAAGAATTCAATAATGTGCTAATGGCTTGCTTTCGAAAATTTTTTTCCCTTGACTGTGAATAGATTCTTAAAAAACAAAGGTGTTCAGAGAAAGGCATCCCTGGCACTTTAAAGCCCATGCAAATTCTAGCCTCAGATACTCATTAGCGACTCATGTGCCAGAGCAGGTGTGTTTTTAGGCCGTTGATAGCACTTCATTATATTTGGAAATAGGCAATAGGGATGCCTATTCCGAGACAGTAATTCTTACAGGTATTTTAAAGAAATAAGATTCTCAAAACTAGCCAAAACAAACACAGTGAGCCCTGTGGCCATCTAACAATGCTTTGTGAGAGGAGGATATAGTAAAACATATATATAGTGAAATGCACTATGTAGTTCATTTTGAGTTTTAAAAAAGGGTGGGGGGAGAAATGCTATAGGAAGTGAAGAAAGATAGGGCCTGAGATAGACACAGAGCTGAGGCTGGAAAATATTTACTCTGGGAGCCCTATCTTCCTGCTTAAGAGCTGGGACACAGCAGGAAAACAGGAGCTCCCACACTTTATTTCTAAGGGTCTCACTCAGCTAGCTGCCACAGCTGGCGAGGCAGAACGGGTCCTGGAGCTCAGCAGAAGATCGGTACACTTCTCTTTTCAAGAAAAGGCCAAAGCTCTCAAATTCATTCTAGAGTCTGCTGTTATCATGAGCTTCCAAGTTCAATCTATTTCTTGGACGTGATTTCAAGAGCTATACATTTTACTGTCAGTTGGCCCTCAGTCTCAGTAGACAAATCCATCCAAGTAACAAAAAGCTCGGCACATGAGGGTTAAATTCCAGGGCGTCTGAAAGAATTTCAGAAAGCTATTCTTTATCAGTTTTTAAGTGGAAAAACAAACAGATATCCAGCCTATCTGGAATGTAGAGACAACTTGGGTAGTATTTATTTTTATGAAAATGGGAGGCATTACAAAGGGCAATGATCAGCAATGCATTTCCCACTTGTTTCCATGAGGCTTAAGAGTCATGCTGGAAGCCCATGACAAACTGAAGTCATCACTACGTGGGTTCTTGCTACAAAATTGACATGTGCCAGAGCCAAGGGGGTATACAACTGAAATCTGTGTTTTAAGGTTGTGAATTATATGTTGGCAACAGGATTATTAAATGAGCAGAAGTGCTGAGGTGCCTCACCTAATGGACTGCTGGGATTTCTTGTTCTGTCTCTAGGGATGTCTTCTACACATCTGTGATCCCATTTGCAGGGGCTTTTAAGTGGTCATTATCCCCGGAGGCTGCATACACAGATAAGTTCGATACCCCCGCCTGGAATCCATGTACCCAAGTACCAAGTATGAGGACCTCTGCCTGCAACTACGTTAGCCCAAAGCCAAAGGGAGAAGTGTGTTTTGAAAGTCCAGCTTCCTGAATATACTCACCCACAGACATGGAAGTCATGGAATGAGAGATGAAGTGGAAGAAAATGAAACCCATATGTGAGATCCGTTTTCATGAAAACAGGGTGTTTTAGATGCGGTTACCTCGTGTTGGCTCAGAACGGGTGCACGTGAGGTGCATCGTGTACTCCAGCCTACAATAAAGGCAGTCACTTTGTCTCCAGCCCTGTAGATGCCATTTGTTCACTTACCTTGTGTACAAATTGTTCCACTCTGGTCTGAAGCCCCCAGACCTCGAACTTCACGGTCACCAGCTTGTAGGAACACATGATGGGCTGATGACTATCTCTCCAGCCTTCCCTTAACTGTCCCCTTCCTGTCTTCTCTGACTTGAAGTGTTTAGGATCCTAGAAAAAATTTATCAAAGAAATGGTACCTTAAAGTTCAACCATCATTTATATGAAATGTGCAGAATAGGTGAATCCATGGAGACAGAAAGTAGACTAGTGGTTGTCAGGGTCTAGGGAAAAGGCAGGATGGAGTGACTGCCAATAGGTAAAAGGTTTCCTGTTGGGCGATGAAAATGTTCTGGAATTAGGTAGGGTGATGGTTTCACAACCTTGTGAATATAAAAACCACAGAATTGTTCATGTAATTAAAAGGGTGAATTTTATAGCATCTCAATTAAAAAGGGGCTTACAGTATAAGTAAATGGTGAAAAGGTAGCTCATCTATTTACAAGTCAAAAAAAGTAACTTAAAGTTAGATTTGTGACATTCCACTGTATTTCTTTCTCTGATCTTAGGGATAATACACTTTACAGAAGTCCAACCCGTTATTGCGCAGTTTCAATTGTTTCAGCAACTTTAGGCAATTGCCCAGCAACATTTATAATATCTACAAAGCTAAGCATATGCCTATCTATGACCTGACAGTTCCATTTCTGGGTGAAATGACTGAATTGGAAGACTCACAGATGCTTTAAGCATAATAGGCAAAAACTGGGTAACAGTTCAAATGTTCCTCAGCAGAAAGACAGATCCATTGTGGGACAGTCATGCAGCAGACTGCTACACACCAGAGAAAAAGAACAGCCTGCTGATGCACACAAGAATAACTCTCACAGACACTGTGGGAAACAAAAGTAGCCAGACACAACAGTGTACACATTATATGATTCCAAATGGAGCTTAAGAACAAGGAAAACTTTACCCATGGTGTTAAAAGTTAGAATACCAGTAGTAACCTCTTGGAAGGGAGGGGAAGTGTGAAGAGACACAGGGAAATCTCTGGGATGACTACCTGTTGATCTTGGGTGTAATCTGTAAAAATTCATTGAGTTTTACACATAAGATTTGTGTTACATTTCTATTAAAAAATGAAATAAGAAAGACAAAGTTTAAAAAAAATGTTTAGCCATTTAATATTTGTTGAATGAGTGCCACGTGGAAATTAGCTACTGATTATTTCATTCGAGGACTATTTTTCAGGGATGCCTCCAAAGGAATGTGTAAACTGATAAAGTAGGAGAAATGTATATACACATATTTTTATTTTTTCCAGCTCTTGACATTTAACATTGTGAAAGTTGAAGGTATACAACATGTAAAATTTAAGATGTTTTAAAATGTATGTCAGATAATTCTCATGATCACAAAGACTTTGCTCTGGGGGACCTGCTGTCTAGTCCTGCATGGGGGCCCCTCTCCTGGATCCTGACCTGGTTCAGGGGCATGTAGGATCCTGGAGGGGAAGGAGCCTCATAAATATAGCAGAGGCCACGAGGGGAAACAGAATGAGGGTCTCTCTTCCCAGGAGAGACCCTGGGGCCCTGTGCAGAAAGGGAGGCAGACTGAGACATGGAACAGATTAGCTGGACTGCCCCAGCCATTTTAAGGCAGACCAGACTGTGCCTCAGGGGTAGGCTTGGCAGGTAAAAGTAGGCTGCTTACAAATACAGGTTTATTCACTGGGGTCTGGTTGAGGATCTGGCATGGCCACCGGGTGCTTGCCTCTGAGGGCTTACAAGCTGCCCCCGCCTTCGCTTACAGACCTGCCTCCTGTGAAGACCTTCTCCTGGGTGGCCACTCCCACAACGAATGGTAGCTCTCCCAGAAAACACAGCACACCCCCAAGGCCCGAGTCCTACACCAGGCCGACACCAGGCCTTCTGTGATGTCCAGGCAGAGCCCTCAGCCTCCCTGCCCTGGCCCGCTCAGTCCCTCTGTCTGACCTTCCCCAGCCCACTGCCGAGGTGACCTTCCCAATGAAGACTCGATTCTGTAGTTCCCCTTTTCAAAATCCAGCATGAGATCCAAAGCCCTTTATGTTCTCGCCTACCTTTCTCATCTTTTCAGGACCATCACCCCAGAGCCGCACTGACATCCCTGTGCTCCAGAGCTCCGGAAGTCCTGAACCTCTCAGGCAGGTGTCAGCTCCTCGTCCTGAAATTCATTCTCCCCTGCCAACTTCTCCACTTTGCCTGACTCTTCTTTCTGTAAGACCTAACTTGAGCGTCACCTCCCCCAAGAGCACTGTCCTGTGTAGTTCGGAACGAAGGACCCCTCTTGTGCTCCAAAGGGCTCCTCTGCCTTGAACCTGGTGGGGAAGAAGGACTGGCATCATTCGGGTGCTCGTGTGCATCAAGACCACCGTCTGTCAGTGGATCCTGAATGGCCACAATCCTGGCACACAGCAGATGCTAAAGAGATGTTTGTTGAATGAATGCCTATAAGGCCGTTAAGAATAAGAAGACCGATAAATCAAGAACTGTCATCAGGGAGACGATGGTAGATAATCTGCAAAGATGGTCCCCACCAACTCCTCCCTTTCTGCACCAGCATGCTGCTCCACTCCCCAAGAGGGCCAGGCTATTTTCCCTCCCCTTGAATCCGGACTGGCCTGTGACTTGCTTTGACCAACAGATATGGCGGGAAGAGACACCGTGTCAGTTCAGGCCGTTAAGGGAAGCTAGAAACAGGAAGCTTGCCACAATGTAAAGAGTCTAGTCCGATTGCCCTGAGACCGCCATGCTGTGAAGAAGCCCAGGCTTGCCGTGTCGAGAGCCTGTGGAAAGATGCTCACACATCCCAGCTGAGAAGCCAGGCGTGGGAGTGAAAAAGCCACCTTTGATATCGCAGTCCAAGCACACACACCATGAGGAGCAGAGCTGCCCAGCTAAGGCCCAGGTTACAGAATTGGGAGAAGTAACGCAGTGCTGGTTTAAGCCATGAAATCCTTATGGCACTGGGGCTGAGCGGGGACTGTTACTCATCAGGAGATAACAAAACAGATGCAATTGCTGGATCACCAAAGATGAAGAGCATGAATGCTACTTTGTTCCTTCACAGAACACACCAAAAGTTGATATAATAAGCCACATGCCTGAAAGCTATAAACAAGGAGAGTCACAGCTGCCAAGTGGGTCCTGTTAGAAATACAGGAAGGAGCTGGATTTAAGCAGGGAAAGTTGGTTTCTTTCCCTATATGCCCTTTGACTTTCCTACAGGAGGCAACTGATGAATATAATTACATTATATTTATACAGACACATAGACAACTAACTATCTTGAGGCTCAAAAGACAATGCATGGCCTGCACTGTAAGGCCGACCCGAATGTGCACAGGTGAACCCTGGGCCACCCGAGCAGGGGCAGTCCTACTTGGGTTAGCAACTGCACAAACAAAAAGTTACAGAGCCTGCAAGCAGAGAGCAGAAGGGCAGAGTTCCTGGTAACCTAGAAGTGTAGGAGACAAAGGACCCAGCAAACAGAGCAAGGTGGGCAGGCACCAGATGTAAGAAAATGAGGTAAAATCCAGGGCTGTGGCCTGAGCCACCCTGGTGCCCCTCAGATCCTGCGCAGCGGGCCTGAGAGAGGCCTTAAGACCGAGGCCCCGGGGCCAGCTGGCTGCACCCCATCCTGATTCAGGGACTAGCCGCAGCTTGCTTCTTGGGCTAACTTCAGTTGAGTTTGGAACGGTACCTATTCACAGTCTTTGTGTGCATTACAGGTCCAGACTTCTCAAGAATAAAACAAGACTCTGCAGTATCAAATGTGGGACTCTGGTGGATGGCATTTCCAAAACAGGTAACAATCACGGGGCCTCACAGCAAAGTTCAGCTCTGAATAAGACTGGAAAATACTGCCTGCACGACAACTATGTAGATGCTTAAATGCACGCGTGGTTCCTGATCACACCATAAAACCATAAAATTATAAAGTAAAAATTTTGGGAAAAGCTAGATGGGAAGGAGCAGTGCATTATATTTTCAAGATGCAGAATAGAAATTTTAGGCCGGAAGTGATAATTTGGCTTTTGTGTCCTCAATTTTATGGATAAGGACACTGAGGCCTGGGAGAAATGAAATATTTTGCTCCCAACCCACAGATGCTTAGTAATAGGGCAGGAACTAGAACCCTAGCCGCCCCTAATTCTTGGCCAATGTTCTTTCCACTACACTGACTTTTAATATTAAACAGCAAAAGGGTGTTTTTGTTATAGCCAGATGCCAAAGAAGCAATTAACAATTGGTTTTTTTATGGCAACAGGGTGCTGATTTGTTTGCAAGTCTGGTGTCTTATCTACAGCTGCTGGTTTCATCTAGTAAATCTCATACATGGCCTATAATTAGGGATGCACTTTCAAAGAGCTAGAGGGAGGTAAGGGAGAAGGATTTACCAGAGGACTCCTTTAATCAAAACTCAAGATCAGAAATGAACATCCAGCTGAATGCCTTTGAATGAAGATGGTTAAAAAAAAATCAAACCACTGGGTCTCTTCTGAAATATTCTGGCCACTGCTAACTTGTCTCCCTTTTTGAGTTCCACCCCCTCCTGCCATTCTTCCTTCCCATGCCCCCTCCTTGCCAGTACCCATTCCTCTTGGAATCATTTTCTTCAACTCTCCTTTTCCTGCTCGAATTTGTGAATAAAACTATCTAAACTGTCCCATTCACATGTAAGAAAGTTGACCTTTCTTACCACCTTTTAAATTTTTAAAATTTCTAATCTTCTGTGTTTCTACAGCTTCTGTAGTATTTTAGTCCTGATTCAAACATCATTTGAATGTGTTTCATCATTTACATCATTCTTTAAAAAAAACTTTATGAGATTGTTTTTCCATTTTAATGTTTCATTTCCAGGTTTCCTTATTTGAAAATAAGGTCTATAAACCTCCTTCATCTCTGATACTACAAATCACCTAGGATTTCCCATACTTCTATTTCACAGTTTGGCCTATTTTAAAAGGACAAAAGGCTGACTTTAGTGTGACCAAGAGATTATGCATCTTGAAACTCCTGGATCTTAGCCAGTGCAATCAGAAAATACAGCAAGAGTTCTCTTAGCAGGTTGAATGGGAATCCCCCTCCCCACCAACCCACAAATATATGTTCAAGTCCTCCCTCTCCCCTAGTACCTATGGATGTGATCTTATGTGGGGAAAAAAGATCTTTGCAGATGTAATTAATATAAGGATCTCAAGATGAGATCATCCTGGATTAAGAGGGCGGGCCCTAAGTCCAATGAGTATTCTAAGAGACAGAAATAAGACACAGGGAGACACACAGACCCGGTGAAGTTGGAGGCAGGATGGAGTCATACAGCCACAGACCAAAGAACTCCTGGAGCCACCGGAAGCTGGAAGAGGAAGGACGGATCCTCCCCCGGGGCTCTAGAATGGGGGTGAGGGGTAAGGCTAAAGCCCTAATGCTTCTGATCTAATTGGTCTTGGCTGGGGTCTGGGCAGCCAGCATTTCCAAAGCTCCCCAGATGAGCTGAAAGTACTGCCATGTTAACCTACTGCTAAGGGACAAATAGCTCTGAGGTCCAGATGAGGAGCCCAAAGCTCCGAGAGGATCGCTGACGTATCCACAGTCCTTCAGGATTCAAGCACAGGGCAGCCTGACGCTCAGACCTGGGCTCCCAACCTTTACACCATGTGGACAGGATGGTCTCTGAAATTCTGGCATAGTTTTTCAGAGGAGAGCTTCTGTTCCCCTCATCTGCAGAAGGGTGTTAATGCTAACCCCCCTGTGGGGCTGTTGCAAGGCTTCAATAAGAAAACGTAGGCAACATGCCCAATAGAAGGTACTTGTTATACAGGAGACACCCCGAGTGATAAGAAACACGTGCTAGAGAAACAGCCTCAGCGATACTATAATGTAATTTCCTCAAACCTCATTCAGCTCCTCAAAAGAGAGACAGCAGGAGTACGTGAAGTGCTGCGCGATCATTATTACTTTGTTAGCCTGTGGTTGAGGGATAGAAAAAAGTGCTGAGAAGCACTAATAAAAAGATGGAAGAAATCCCAAGAGAAGGGTTTCTGCTTGTTGGAGACAATGGCTGGGTATCTGGGCCAAGGACAAGTGAGTCTTCAGTCTTAGCACCAATTCCTTTCCTTCTTTTAAGCTTCAGAGGCAGGAACATCCGGTTCTGAGCTGGCCGAGCAGGTGGCCCTCCTGTGGGCTACTCCCTTAAGGAAGCTTATGAAAGAAGATTCACTGACTCCCCAGGGCTCCAGAACCACGCGTGGACACTGGCAGCAGCTGCTCGCAGCCAGGCTGGGAGCTTCCCTGGCCAGTGGACACCCTGGGCAGCCACCTCTCCACAACAGGATGGGTGGGCCTTGGAGTCAGACAGGCTCCAAGCATCTTAGGGGCTAACAGCAGCTCCTGAAGAGTTGAGAGCTACACACAAATGCCATCCTTTCCCTCCAGCATCTTCCAAGCGAGGGCAGGGCTCTTTTCCCTCATGGGGAACCCCTCTGCATGGGTTTGCTAGGCTCTTTTCCCTCATGGGGAACCCCTCTGCATGGGTTTGCTAGGCTCTTTTCCCTCATGGGGAACCCCTCTGCATGGGTTTGCTAGGCTCTTTTCCCTCATGGGGAACCCCTCTGAATGGGTTTGCTAGGGCTACTGTAACGGAGCACCGCAAACTGGGTAGCTTAAACAATAGAAATTCATTGTCTCACAGTTCAGGAGGCTAGAAGTCTTGAGTTCAGAGTGTTGGCCAGGTTGGTTCCCTCCGAGGACTGTAAGGGAGAATCTGTTCCACGCCTCTTTGCCACCTTCTAGTGATTTGGTTTGCTGACACTATGGTGTCCTCGGCTTATAGACGTGTACTCCAGTCACACGGCATTCTCCCTGTGTGTCTTCACACTGTCTCTGTACTGTGCACCTCTGTCTGCAACTAAACTTCCCCTTTAACGAGGACACCAGTGTTACTGGATGAGGGCCCACTCAACTCATTATAACTTGATTACTTTTGTAAAAACCCTATTTCCAAATTAGGTTACATTCTCAGGTACTAGGGGTTAGGACTTCAACCTATCAGGATTGTGAGGTCAGAGAGGTTTCCATAAGGCAAATCTTCCAGATTCCCTGTCACTAACTTGCGGTAACTAGCTTGCTCACTCAGTCATGCCGCACTGAACCTCACATTAGTCGCGCTGGATCCACTGTGTGATGTGGGAATTTTCTGAAAGCAAAGCTCTTGTCTCCAGGGCACTGCACAGCCCTCTAACCCAGCAGCTGGCTGGCTGGGAACATGTCAGACTGCAAGTTCTTCTGGCTGGGGACTTCTAAATTCATCCACAATGAAAGCTCTGGCTCCATATTTTTTTCATACTCCCCAGGCTTGGCAGATGGCAAATTGGACCCTTGTAGTTAAAGCCCATCTGTATGGAGGGAGGTGAGCTGGTGCCAGGGCTGTCTCCCCAGGCCAGATGGACCAGAGCCCTTCCCTGCAGGCACATCTTCCTTAGATGGCTTCCTTTCTGCAGGGTCATACACATTTTCAGGCCTCAGCCACCTTGCACTCAAAGCAGAACAAAGGTGAAGCTAAGGCTTCTTCATTAGTGCAGCCTGGGTGAAACTGCACCCTGGCATTTGTTAGAATCAGTCTCATACCTGGGAGGTGCACGAAGCAGCCCACGGGAGATCTTGGCCTGGCTGGAGCACAGCTTGTGTCTCGGAGGCAATATTATAAGCCAACATTCACTGAGAAATAAAGTCTCTGTGATTAATTACACTTTCACTTTGAACCACAAAGGACTATATCCAACAGGGGCCTGCCCTGTTAATTTAAACTAGAAGTTTTTGATAAATGTTAAATAAAGAAGGGCTAAGCAGTAACTGGGTAGGAATGGCTCTATTATGTAATTATAATGCTCACCTGAAAATAGGGCCAAACTAACAACCCAGACCAGATTTTCTCCTGCATGATTGGAGTCTTGAAGACTCCAAAGTGTTAGATATTATTCTCATCCCTTCCAATGAATGGCCATTCAACCACGTAGAATTTAGCCCTGAATTTGGACCAAGATCTCTTGAGCTTCAGTCTTAAAAGGGATACACATAAAAATTAAGGAACTTCCAAAGAAACCAGTGCCAACAGATCACGTATTAAAGGATCCCATTCATATGAAACGTCCAGAACAGAGAAATCTACAGACACAGAAAGATTAGTGGTTGCCTAGGGTCAGAGCGGGATTGGAGATAAAACACAAGGGGGGTGACAGCTAAGGCACAGAGGGATTCTTTTTGGGTTGATGAACCTGTTTTAAATTTGATTGTGGGGATGATTGCCCATATCTGTGAATATACTCAAATCCACTGAATTCTATATTTTAAATGGGTGAATTGTATGATATGTGAACTCTATCTCAACAAAGCTGTTAAAAAAAAAAAAACAACCCATGACAGAACAAAGGAGCTTTCAGAGTGTGCTTGAGAAGGGATCTAAAACTTTACTTAAAAGGTCAACTGCTATGCATCAGCTTAAAAAAAACCCAAATGCAAATTGTAGCCAGAAGCAGCCAATTCTTGCTTTGTTAGCAGTTAATACCTAAAGGGTATTTTTAAAGCATCTGCTCTTGGCACTAGAGTGTACTGCAAACACTGAGTGATTTGTGCTATTCCTCTGCGAAGTAACCCCTTAAAGGAGCTTGCCTCGTAAAGTGTGTCTGACATGTTAAAAGGCAGAGGAAAAGGGGGATGTGGTGGCGGGGTGTTTTTGGTGTGCGTTTTGAGCCCTCCTCCAGTTATCACTCAGGGCCAGAGAGAGTCAAAGCTCTACTTAAAGAAGAGAGAGCATGAGAATGGAAAATTTGAGCATGACCCACAAAATAACTGAAGGGTTAGTGGTCTCTAGCCCTGAAGATGACCACTGCTGATGGCTCTTTGTGGGGACGGAGAAGGCTAAGGCAAGATAGAACTCCAAGAGGGGTGGCTCAGAAGAAAGGGAAAAAGGGAAGGATGGAAAATGACCCCGGGCTAATGCTTATTAAATGCTTGCTGTATGCCAGAGCCTGTGTCAAGCACTTTAGATACACCCTGTCACTTAATCCCTGTAGAATAAAGAAACACGTCTTTGAGGTGACTTGGGTTGGGGCCCCTAGAGCCTCCGGATGGGGCTGGTTACCATAAGGATGAGTGCATAGAGGGTAGGAAATTTCAGCCCCACCCTCGGGCCTTGGGGAGGGGGAAGCTGGAGATGGAACTGAACTTGACCTGGTCCACCTCTTGCCCTGAAGATCTGGAGGGCTTCCAGGTTGGTGAACACACAGATGTGCTGGGAGGCGGCATGTGCAGAGAGGGCGTGGAAGCTCTGCACCTTCAGGCTTTGCCCTATGCATCTTTTCCATTTGGCTCTTCCTGAGTTGGTTTCTTGATAACAAAGCAGTGAATGTAAGTAAAATGTTTTCCTGAGTTCTGTGAGCCTTCCTAGCAAATTCTCAAGCCTGAGGAGGAGGTTGTGGGAATTGGCAACTTGTCGCAGTTAGGGAGAAGCAGGAGTGGCCCTGGGCTTGTGGTTAGCATGTACATGGGGTCTTGTGGGACTGAGCCCTTCAGCCTGTGGAATCTGAGGCCACCTCTCCAGGTAGCTTCGGAACTGAACTGAATTGTTGGACAGTTGGTGGGTGTCAAGAGAATTGGAGAACGGGCTGGTCTTGGAGCGAACATCCCAGAATTCTCCTCAACAAACCTCTCGAGGAGCACCCTGTTATCTTCATTTTGTATAAAGGCCAAGGGACATGGCCCTGTCCTATTTCCAGGCCCACCTCCCACAGTTCCATCACAGCCCCTGCTATGGGCTCCTGCCACAAGGCCTCTCCCCCAGAAATCTCCAAAAGGGCAGCAGGCATCAATCTCTTTGTTCCCCTACAACTTCTGAGGCCACTTTTCAGTCTGGTCCCAGAATCATAGGATGGCAAACGCTGAGCGTGGGCCCCCAGGATCCTAGCTCAGCAAATAGTTTTGTGGATGCTCCAATTTCTGTAATTAATTCTCTTGGAATACTCCCTTCACATGGCTTTGGGGTTAGGCCAGAAGTGTACCCCCAGTGACCGAGAACTCTCCTCCCTCATCCTGAAAGACAGTCGAGGAAGCGGGGAGAGACGGATGAGCAGAGCCGTGGGTCATCTGGGCCGGCCCTGGGGAGAACCTGGCCTCGATGGATAGCAGCTGCCTATGGAATGTGGTGTCCTAACTCCTTTGTCCCCAGCTTGGGCCTGGTTCCCAACTCCAGAGCAACAAGGGACGTCTCCCTAATATCCTCTTACATAAACCAACCTGTTCCTTTCAGCACTAACAGATATGACTTTATATTTTTAAGATCATGTCTAATCAAAACCACTAAGGTCACTCAAGGGCACACGGAAGAGGAGGCCACCTTACTGTGTGTGACAATGGGAGGCCAGGCACCAGCTCTCTGCAGAGCCAGGGAGCCGAGCTCATCCATAAAGGAGGGCCTTTAGGACCTGGCTTGGTTTGCACCTCTGAACTGGGACTGTGTGGATCATCCCTGCTCACTGATTTTAGTGGTACTACCCGGACACAGGCTGTGAAGCATTAATAGCCTCGATCCATACTGAGGACATATGATTTGGCCCATAGATGGCTTGAGCTTATTAAATCAAAAGCTGATAATAGACTAACAAATATTCTTGATGAGTTACAACATGGCAACAGCGATCAGCAGTGGATTAACTGTCCCCAAATCTAGCTTGCTCTTCATGTACTGTATTATTTTGGGAAACTGAGACCTCCAACTTGTTGAACAGAAACTGGGATAGACATGTTCAATAAGCCAATCAATCTGTAATTTGAAGGCAATAAAGGTTTTCCATTTTTAAAGTTGGAATACATTTCAAACTTATTTTAGCTTTAGAACTCATTTTGTTTTTCTAAACATATTACTTAGAATCCCCAAATGTCTATAAAGCAGGTAAAAGTGACAACTGGATTCCTCAGGCTATTTCAGCCTTCATTGCTTGACACAATGTATTTCATTGTTTATTGGGCCCATTAGCACCTTTGTGGGGTCCTAGGTTCTGTGGAGCAGAATGGAAGGGGGCAGCTGAAAAGGCTCTGCAATGAGACACCCCTGGGTTTGAATTTCTGCTCTAGCAACTACTACCATGTGAACATGGGCAAATTATTTAGCTCCAAGATTGTTGTGGGGATGATAACATGCGAAGAGGAGTGTTTCCTGAACTGGGGTCTGTGGATGTATTCCCTGGGGTCTATGGCCTTTTTTTTTTTAAAAATGGGTTCCTACATTACTCAGTTGTAGGATGGTCTGTTTTTGTTTCTTCCAGACCAGGTTTGTTTTGGCCAATCCCTATTTTCTAGAATGTTCACGAACAGGAAAAATTTCCCAAAAGATGGGGAGTAGAGTTCCATCACATGGCTAAACCTAAGGAGGGTACCCGAGGGGGCAGAAAGGCCTAGCCTCCTACTTAACCCTGTCTTTCCCCAATATCCCCCAATCACATGATCAGTGAGACTGGGGTTAGTGAGGTACATTTAAGGCAGAAACAAAACTCCTAGTGTTTTTCAAAGACAGATAATAGTTGCTTGTGCCTCCAGATTTACCTGAGGGAGACAGCCTCGTCAGTGGGGAAGCACAATCTTTGGGGGTGGACACTTTGGGGTCTGAACTGAGGCTTCCTGAAACTTCTAGCAAGTTACTTAGACTCTTTGAGACTCAGTTTCCTTGCTTACAGAGACAATATCTATTCTATTGGCTTGTTAGGATTAAATGACGTAACTGAATAAAACAACTTTGCGAGTTTCCTCTTTCTGAAAAGTTAGCTCCTATCCCTCTAAACCCAGGTTTAGCAATCCTGTGAGGAATTTGTTGAAACTTCTAAAGCCCAAGTTAACGAGCTAGTAATTGTATGTCTTTCTCTGGGCCCCTTAATAATACAAGATGATGACAAGTAATATAATAGCACCTATTCTTTCCTGGATATTTTTGGAGAAGCTGAACAGGTATACTTGGAGTCTGAATAAATAGAAAAAGTGGAGGAGAGACTCACTGGATTAGGTCTTATTTCTCAAGGTGAAAAGTAGGAGTTCCAGCACCACAGAGTCACGGCCATAGATCCTTACAGAGCTAGTTAGGAAAGGGTGTGGACAGGACTGGGGCCAGAGGACCTGCTGGACACAGATTAGAGTCTTTGACTGGAGGAAATTAACTTAGATGAGGGTCAATCTGAAGTCAACCCCACTTCAGAAGCAATTTAGGACAAAACTGTGCAAATGTATATTATAATTAACGCCACTGGCTGGCAAGGAAGGCGCAGGATGTGATTCCACAGATGGCATCAGATTTCCAGCAGCGGGAACAAAACGCAAGGCGGTGACCCCTCCCTCTGTAGTGGGGCGGCGCTCTTCCACACTTGGGTCGCTATTTCCTCCTCCCTCCACAAAATTAAATGACAATAAAATGGTTTAAAAACTTGAACACAGGAAACAGCTCTCTAAGGCAGAGCTGCCTACCTTGAATGGCTAATAGATGTGACAAGATCCTGCTTTCAGCCCTTGGGTAAACAGACTGGGCCTCCTGACCCCAGGGGTCAGTCACTTCTGACCAGGAGCTCCTCCCTGATATGCCAAGCAAAACGGATCATTTTTCATGTGTCATGGTGTGCCAAAGGTCGGGAAGCTCGGTCCCGAGGCTATTTCCCCAAACCTGGTGCTTTACACACAGACCCTCGGGTCCCATCATACTGTGTCTGGTTTGGTAGGTGCAGGGTGGGGCCCAGGCATCTGAAGTTTTTAAAGCTCCATCCCAAGGTGATTCTCATTTGGGAACGCCATTCTACAGGCTAAGAACTTCTTGTGTTTTAATTTAATAAAACTAAAAATAGCGGAGGCTGATGTCACTGGTCCAAGTCCTGAGCAAGTCCTCGATTTCATGCGTGTTTCTTTGCAGCACAGAGGGAGGTTCTCCACCACACAGAACTGAAGAAAACCTTGGTCTTCTGTTCACTTTTGCCTGAAAGCCTCTGGTTCTTTCTTTTGGAATCTTAAATGTTATTCTTCTAAAATACAGCCGGTAGGAAGGCTCTGGGTGGACGGTGACAGAATGCCGAAAGGTGGGACTCCAGTGCCACAGACTGACTGAAATTGGCATGAAGTGCAGTCAGTGTACCTATGAAGGTTTCTTAGAGGTTAAGTACCTGAGACACATGCCCTTCTGGATTCAGGTTAAACAAGCACAGCAGTAACAACACATCTTTAAAAAAGTTCAGGGAAACCAACAGCTGTCGTTTCTGAAAGAGCATGCTGTACCTGCAGAGGATTCTGTGATCTTGAGAACTGGAGTGATTGAAACCAACCCTCTCCTCTTCTCTGCTTGTGCCAACAGTTAAAAAGCTATCCGTGAACAACTCCCCTTGCACCACGCCTGGCAGCCACTGTCCAAAGGCACATGGTTTCTACTGAGCGACCATCCCAGAAACTCATCTTCAGATCTCAATGCCAGAGCCAAAGCGGGGAGAAGGGACCATTTATTATGCCTACTATGTGCCAGGGACTGGGCTACTCATGTTGATGCTTTTCCTGTCACATCACCTCATCTCTCCACCCATCCATTCATTGAAGGGAGGAAGAGATTCAAGAGACAGCGATTGGCGATGAAGTGCAGTGGCTGCGATCACCTGGGAGACCTCCCAGTGCCCCAGTCCCTTATTACCTTAGGGTTGAGTCACTTACCCATGGAAAGGGGGGCTGGGAATCCTCATCCTCGTCCAGAGGTTCTAGAAGTTCTCTCTTGCACAGATCCTCTACAACAAGCCCAGTTGTTTCTCCCTTCCATGGATGTTTTGCTTGGATGATTTCTCCTTTTAGGACAAGGAGCCATTTCCCAAGGGGCTCTTTCTATCGAGTCAATGACCCAGTGCCACCATTAGCAACTCCACTCCTAGCGGAGACTTAGAATCTCTGGTTTTGATCTGGTATTTAGGAATTCTTTGGTCTCAATTCTGTTTGACCTACTTGGGTCTGGCATTCCGCTACCAAATTCAATCGGTAAGACTCGCAACCGCTTCTCTGGGCGCTGATCTCTGGGGGACTTCATCTAAGCAAATTAACGCAGCATTTAAAAATTTTTTCCTCTGAAAAATTAAGAAAAGGAAAGCCCTTTCTCTGAGATAAGAGTTGGCCACTACCGTTTTCCTAGTAACATTTTTGCTTAAAATGCTGCAGCAGCTTCACGTCATTAGGCCGAAAGAGCAGCACCGGTTCTAAGAATCAGCACTTTGTGACCTGGCTTTCTGTAATTTGGAAGAAACGAGATCCGAGAGAGAAGACCTATTTGTTCCTTGGGAAGTGAGTTGCCAATTAATAGTCTAAAAATGATGTAGCCAGGGTTGAGGGCTGGACTACTGCTTAATGCCCTTTTATTTCCAAAGGTTTCATTAACAAAATATTGCTGTCAAGGGGACTGCTGGCGATTTGTTCCTGAAAACAGTGGCAGAGGGGAGAGAGGGTAGGTTACAGGGGTGGGAGGGTCCTAAACTTCTTTGTATCCAGGAGCTTGTTCTCACCAGCCCCTGAGAGAGTGAGTCTCCCTGGTGAGTCATAATTGGAGTCCCCTTGCCTGGTGGCTGGTGACCCTTGCTGGGAAAGCCCTCTGCTACTTGCAGAATAAAATCCAAATTCCTTAGCTTGGCATTCAGGGCTCCTCTTCCTTCTGCCTCCGTCTGGAATGCCCTGCCTTTGTTACTGCCTTTGCCCTTGCTCTTTATTGCCTTTTCAATCTCCCTCATCTTCAAACTTCAGTTTGCACCCATACAAGAGTAATTTGCATGCATACAAGCGTTACTTAGTACAGCTTTAGAGTCGGGGCATTTGGCTATATCTAGCAAGATTTAAACCCACATATCCATTGACTCAGCAACTTCACTTTTACACGTTAATCTACAGAAACATTAGAACAATGCACAAAAGATAGCGTATGAGGATGTTTCCTGCAATACTGTAACAGCAGAAGAATGGAAACCCCTAAATGTCCACCAAATGGTGAATGGCATAAATATGGCAGAACCGTACAAGAGCACATTATACAGTCACTAACAAAGCCTGGTAGAGAGAGATGTGCTACCACAGAATGATGACACTCTTATATGGTGATAAAAAATGCATGGTGCCCAGTGGTATAGCATGGCACAGTTGCATAGCAGTGAGCTTATTTTTATAAAGTGACATTATTTATGTATTATGTTTAAGTATAAATACAAACATCATAAATACTAACTTTAACAAGGGCTATCTCTGTGATGAGGCATCACAGGACATCTGTTTTTCCATGTTAAGTATTTGTACCATGTTGGAATTTTTTTACAAGGATAATGTGTTACTTTGTGAACAGATACACAATAAAGATAAACATTTTTTAAAGGCCCCGCTCAGATTCCACCACTCCTATAAAGCCTGCCCTGATCACTTCTGTTTATAGAGCTGTTCCCTCCTTGAAATCGTGTGCAGATGACAGAGCATGGGCATTTGAGGGGAGAAAATCACATGGCTGATGAAGGCATTTCTCCTACATTTCAAGGTATGTTGTTAGACCTTATCCTCCCAGATCCTTATCTGTCCTGATCATGGGGGGCTTCTTAAAGGTGAAGGTGTCCTACTTCTCATTTAGCCCCCAGTCTATGTCCCCTCCCAACGTCTTGCACAGCATCTTCACAAAGGATATGTCCCGGAAGATCAGAGGACTGGCAGAATTTCTCGCCACCCCTCCTGGGATTAAGCCTTCCTGGCCAGGCTGACCAGATCCCCACTCCCACAAAGAGGAAGTCACTTCAGTATCACCTGAGTCTGCTGGGCCAGAGACCTGCTGCCTTTCAAGGGCCGCCAGCCTAGATAGATGGACTGACATGGTCCAATTTGTAAAGGGGGCCCAGCACAGGGAGACAGAAAAAGCAAGCCAGTGTCCCAGGAGATGCCCCCGCCTCCCCCTGCATGTCCAGGAGGGCGTTTGTAAGGACATTGCTGTTATCTCTCTGCTCTCCTCTTGGGGCTTCCGCAGGGCAGGCCCTTTGGGACATGGCGTCTGCACTGGTGCCTGGCTCCTGAGTGAGCAGGTGATAGAACCTGCACTGAAAAATATTCTGCTGCCCCAGACACTTCCACAGGCCACCACCAAGTGCTTCCCTCCCTGGCAGCACGGGCCTCATGGAGACTCTCTGGCGGGGAAGGGCACAGGGCCTAGAATGCAGCAGCTGCTGGAGACCCTTTCCCTAATGATGTCCATCTCAGGGGCTGTCACCAGGGGGACTCTTTAGCAGTTCCCCCTCTACTCCCCACGCTGATGACAGTGAGTCCTTTTATTATCCAAGAGGCTCCCAGTTCCAGTAAGTTGGAACTCGTCGCAAAACAGCTGCGTTACTCTCAGAAAAAAACAGATGGACGGAGGGAAAGGGGGAAAATGACAGTATCAACATAACAACACACTGAACTCAACAACGTACCCCAGTGTGAGACAGCTGTGCTAAATTTGGCCATTTGGGGATAACTGAAAATTTTTACCACCCTCAACTGCCAAGATGTAGACTTAAATGAAAATATTTTTGAGGGAGCTGAGTGGTTTGGGGGAAGCACTTTGTACCAAAGGGTACAGCTAAATACCACAATATTTACGCATTTTGTCTCTGTTCCCTTTCTGGGGGCCCATTGTACTTTGCAAACAGCACTTAATCTCTCACCTTTGACAGTTACTGGAAAAGTTAGATGTTTCTCTCTTTGTTCCATTCTCTCTCCCTTAAGAGAGAATTCAACAGATACTTAGATTGGCGTGACCAATGAACTGGCTGCCAAGGGTTTCTTGGCCCGGGAGACTTTATAATCCCGGGGCCTGGAGGCTGAGTTTGAAAGAGTCCCCTTAGTCACCCAACTCAAGAGAAGGCTCTAAATCAAATTCTGCCCGATAACTCCCCCAGTGTTGTCTTACATTCATTCATGTACCACTGCAGGGGTTTATGCTTCCAGGAGAGCCTCATGTTACCCTTTCTCCTTCCTTGCTACAGGAGTTCAAAACATTGCAAATTTCCCCATTAAAATGATTACATTCTATTTATCACTGGTAAGATGGAGACTTCTTTTATATCCTGCAATATGAAGAGAAAGAGGAATTTCTTTTATCTATAAAGAGAAGATCAAGTTCAAAGGGTATCAAAGAGCAGACACAATCGTGGCCTTTGTAGCCTCAGAGCCCAGCAGAGCCTAGCACACAGTAGGCACTTAGTACCTATGAACTAAAGGAATTCCTCAATCAGCCTTGCTACTGATAGGTTTTCCTAAATTTCCTTTCTTCAGACTGGTCCACTCAGCAGGGATTTTTGGCTTTGCCACTGGTGGCGTTTTGGGCTGGGTAATTCTCTGTTGTGGGGGCTGTGTTCTCTGCGTTTAGTGGCATCCTTGGCCTCTAGATGCTGTGGCAAATGAACTCCACCGCCAAGTGGTGACAAGCAATAGTTCTCCAGACATTGCCAAGGTGTCCCCTGGGAGACAAAACTGCCCTTAGTTGAGACCCACTGGTCTAGGGACTCCCCTTTGCTTTACACAAATCAATGAAGATTAAAACACAAAGCACAAAAAACTTCTCTACTTCTAAACTTCCTCTACCAGGAAATTACGATTCTTTTTCCTTTTTCCCCCTTGTAACTCACGGCACATATGAACTTTCAGAAGTGGGTGGTGTAGAAGGCCAATGGAGATGCTGTTTTCTCTGGTCCTTCTCAGCTTTGAATGAAAACCAGACTCCATGAACAACTGCAGTAAAGCAAGGAGGCAGGGCGCAGGCCTCACACCGAGGGCCTCTAAGTCAGTCCTCGCTAAGCCGGACCTTGGGACAGTGTAGACTGGACTAGCCCTGGAACCTGGAGGCTGGGCTCTGCTCCTGCACCTCAGCTTTGCAGGCATGGGCTCACTGGCTGTGCCCTCCATGGGCCAGCTATGATTTCTTGTCTGGAGTTCCTCATTCCTGGGGTGGATTCTTCACCTTGAAATTTTGGCAGAGTGACAAAGGGTTGGGATGGAAATCTTGGCAGAGGAAAGCACCCACACACAACCACAGTGCAGCCGTCACCTGCTTCGAGTTCAGCTTCACCTCCTCCGCTCTGCGGCTCTCGTGGTGCTGATGTGACTTGGGGCAAAGAGCTTTAGGGCTCTGATGGGGCCAGGATATTCGCAGGGCTGTGTTGAGGCTAACGGAGGTGCTCTGTGCCTGAGAAATCACACTGATTTTTTTTTTTTTTTTTACATTACAGCGCTGCGTGCAGAGTCCTGCAATGGAGATGAGAACAAAACTTGAGACTGAGAGGCTCTTGGGAGCAGGTGCTCAGCCCTGGATGTGGATAGAAAACAGCAGCTCTGCAAAATGAGAACAAGGGGAGCGCTGGGCTGTCAGCTGATCGAGTCTCCAGAATGTCCTTCTGAATCTCTGGTTGGTGGTAGCACGAGGTCTGCCAGGCAGAGGGCATCCAGCGGAAAATTCCCAGCTCTGGTCACCTTAACGAGAGAGGCATTCTTGCCTCTCTTGTGGCTCGGAGGTCTCCAGGAGAAATGGAAAACGAAAAACGAGTACTTCAGTCCTCCGCTTTGGCCTGGATGTCAGTGTGTGATAGGAGCTGGGTGGAGATGACCGACCCAGAGAACCCTGGTCTGAATTTATAAGCATCAAAATCTCAGAACAGATTCAGCCCACCTGCTCTCAGCTCTCCCCACAGAAAATGTGTGCCTATGTATGATGCTGACACAGTCACCTTACAAAGGTGGACTGGAAGAAAAAGTCCATCAAGCTATATGTCTCAGATTAAAAAAAAAAAGGAACTCTGACGCACAACTGTCAGCAGCTTAATGGCAACAAATTAATTTTCTCCAGTGGACTCACTCTGAAATTTTTGCTGCTGGAAGGAAAAAAAAAAAAGCCCCTGGTTTTCATGCATTCATTCAACAACCGTTTCATGAGTGTCTGCTATATGCTGACACTGTACTAGCTGCTCAGGAATGGGGATAAAAATGACAGCTCTTGTCTTCATGGAGCTCATGATGTAACCATGAGCTAGATGAGCTGGCATGATCTAGAAGCCACGGAGCAGAATGTCGCTGACAGTGGGTGGGGGAGTGGGGTGCCCAGGAAACCCCACAGAGAAGTCATGTTTGAACTGAACTCTAAAGATAGCAACTGAGTGGCACAGAGGTGGTGGGGACTGAGGAATGGAGCAGGCAGAGGCCCATGCTCAGGGCTGGGCTTTCTCCCAGCCAGTGAGGGCGTTAGGTAGGAAAGGACAAGGTCAGATTTCATTTGAGAAGGAAATGCTTGTGGTGGGGAGGAGGATGTTAATAATTTACAGTGTGCTGAGTAGAAATTTATTAGGAAATGGTTTGCCTTCTTGTTCAGTTGTTTTGCTTATTCTCAGTCCCTGGCTACTGATACAACCAAACAGTCTAGGAAACTCACTTGTCTTCCTTCTGGTGGGTTTATACTCAGCCTTGACTCTGGAAGTCAAATGATGGTGGGGCTGGAGTCACAAGGGAGACCCACAGAGTACACTTTTCCTAAGACTTTATTGGACTCCCAATGACGCTTTTTTCTTTTGGGGTCTGTCAGGGCTAGCGTGGAAGAATTCTACCTGTCACATAGGCTGGCAATCCTCTGGGAAGCAGTGTCTGACACATTGTGCAGGGCTGAGCCCTCCGGGGCCTCTTCCTTCCATATCCATCAACTAACCCTAAGACTCCAGGACAAGCAGGGAGGTCTCTGAGTGTGAGAAGGGAATACGGAGCTCCATTCATCTCCGATGCCCTTTGCGTCTAGGGCAGGGTTTCCCAGCCTTAGGACCACTGATATTTGGGGTCAGAGGATTCTCCACTGTGGGGGGCTGTCCTGGGCACTGTAGGGTGTTTACCAGCCTCCCTGGCCTCTCCTCACTAGTTGCCAGTAGCATCCTCAGGTTCTGACAACCAAAAATACCTCCAGACTTTGGAAGCATCCTTGTGGGACAAGATGAGTCCTGGCTGAGAATTACTGCTCTGGAGGACAGTCTCCCACTCTGTCCATGACGTCTCTCTCCGTCTCTTGGCAGCATTCAGCACAACCGATCACTCTCCTTTTCTGGAAATGTGCATTCCTTGCCGCACTCTCCTGATTTTCTCTCTAACTCTCTGAACAATCCTTTGTAGATTCATAAGGACTGCCCATCCTCTTCCTTATCTCTAGATGCTGCCATCCCTTCATGCGCAGACCCGAACCCCTTTCCGTTATATTTTGTGCTTTTTCCTTTTCATCTATCCTCAGGATTTTAAACATGTATTTGCTAGATACTCCCCCATGTGCCTTCCCCCCATATCTCTCACCTAAGCTGGAGACTCATTTCCATTTGTTCTAGATGTCTCACTAGAGTCACACACACAAAAAGAAAGAGGGCATCGTCCATCTTTCTCCGAAATCATTCCTTCTCTCACCGGTCTATCCGTTGCCCAAGCCATAAACCTTATGGTTATCCTGACTTCTTCTTCTCTTCTCTTCATGCCCAGTCCATGACCAATCCCTGTCAACTCCATCTTCAAAATATACCTCAAAGCCATCTGCTCCTAGCCCTCCTGTTCAAGCCACCATGTAACCTTAATAACAATGATGTAGATAATGCCAATGACTTCAATGGTTTCCTGAGTTCCATTCTGTTCCCTTCCTGTCCATAATCCATCCAGAGCAATCTTTTAAAAGCATACATCAGACCGTATGATGCCCCAGGTTTATTTCTTTAAAGGCATTCTACCGCACTTGAATAAAGCCTAAGGGCACCACCAACGCCCCACCCTCCTTTCCAACCTCTTTTGTGCCATTCTTCCTTTTGTTTTTGCTGCTGCCATGCTGGCCTGCTTTCGCTTTTGAATAGTGTTATGGAGGCTCCCGCATGTGCTGTTACCTCCAGGGGAGCACAGCCCCTCTTTTCATCCTGCATGTCATTTCTTCCAGAACATCTTTCCTGATCCCATCTCTTTATTTCAGTTTCTTTGTCATGGTCTCTGCCTGCACGCTTCCTGATGGCCCCTGTGCCTTTTAACTCCACATGTGCTCATGTGATTATTTCTCCCTCCGTTTATTGTTTGGCTCCTCTGCAAGACTGGAAGTGTCCTGAGAGAAGGGACGCTCAGTGTCTCCTCTGCTCATTGCCACGTCCCCATCATAATATCATAAGTGATGCTCAATGAGTGCTCAGTGAATATTTACTGGATGAATGGCTGTTCATTTCTCATTTCCTTGGCCAAACCGAATCCATTAAAGAATACTTTATGACCCTAGGAAATGAATGACTACAAAGCATGAAGAAAAAGCTCCTCAAATGTCTGGAAATGAAAAGACGCTGGCTAACAGTGGTTCTTGGAGCACAAAGCAAGGGCGGGAGTCGGGCATCCGAAGTGAACTTGTGGATTCCATCATTAGTAACCAGTGTTCCACACTTGTCCTGAGACTTTCCACTGAATCAGGAGGGCACGTCCGAGCACCAGGCAGGCACACACCGAAGCAATCCAAGTAGAAGTGCTCAAATTAGTCCAGCGTTTTCTTGGCAACATTACCTTCCTTCCTGGAATGCCTGAGTTCCCAAAGAGGCCCAGACGTCCAGGCAGGGCCACAGCCTCCACCCCCAGGCCCAAGAACCACAGAGAGATGGAACAACAGCTTCAGCCAACGTGTTGCATGATGCTCGGCACACCGTCAAAGCCCCGTAAGTACTGGAGGACCTGATATGACATGTCAGAAGGATTTCCTCCTTAGGCTGGACATGGGAGGCTAGGTTTCTCTCTCTTTTCAGCATATCCTCCATTATGCAGACAGTGTTTCACTGCTTTCTCTGTAAATTCTTGAGTATGTCTGGCTGTAGAGTATAGTGTAAACTGACGATGTTCAAAAGCTGAGCCTTTGTGTTGAACCACGAGTAATTCATATCAGCCTCTCTGGGTCTTTGAAGGGAGAGCAGCTGCAGAGCATACACCAGCAATTAAGTAGCTCAGCGTCTGCTAAGATCAGGTTAGATTTTTATCAAATGAATCCCAAAATGTAGAGGCAAAAAAAAAAAAAAAATCGAAGCACATTGGGAGCCCAGTTGTGTAATGGTGAAATTCATTTTTAACGGGCTTATTTATTATGTCTTAAATCAGCCTTAATGACTCTGAGAGAAGAGTTTCAAGGTCCGTGAGGTACGGCTTGAGGACAAGGCTAGAGCCCTGAGTCCAGACATACTGTGACTGGCTGCATGATGCTAAACAACAATAGCTGTGCATCTGCTTCGTTGCAGGGCTGGGACATTACTTACAAGGGGGTCCACCCAAGTTCCATCAGCAGTTATTCACAAAACATTAACAGGATATAAATGGTGACTTGCACCAACAGTAAAGTAAAAAGGCTGGATTCAGGCAAGCAGTGGAGTCTGCTAAGGTAGAAGCTATAGAGAAAGATGCTGTCTTAAATTTACTCTCAGTCAGCATGGAGAAAGAGGCCATCACGAAGGCCCTTCCTGTTTTGAGAGAGAGGTTCCATGCTGAAGAGCTGTCCAGGTTTCCATATTCCCCCAGAAAGGACTGACTGAGCATTCTCTCTGTGTCAGACCCCAAACACAGCTCCTGCCCTCACGGAGCATGCAGCCGGGGAGCCATGCTGTGCAGAGGCCTGGTAAAACAGGAAGCCAGGGGTGGTTGCTGTTGTTTCAGAGAGGCCAGGATGTTGAATGGTTTCGTCTTGTGAATATTTTGCTGCACAGCGGGAGACTAAGTTGAAATTGGGTCCCTGATGGGCCCTGAGGAGTAGGGACTTCGTTTTGAGATGCGAAGTAAAGAACCCAGCAAGATGTGAAACCAAATCGAATCAACACAACCGAGAGATGGAAGTCGCTCAGGTTAGGATGTACTTAACAAAAAGTGTTTGTTGAGTCAAATGAATGTCTTCCACTGGTCACCTGATCTACTGCTTACCTCAGACTCTTTGTAGTAACGTTCCGGAATTTCATCGCAGGCAATATCAATAAAGCAAACTTCTCTCTCTAGGTCTTTGGCTTCATTGTCAAAAATCTGAAAGAGCAGAGCAACATATTAAAGGTTAGTGAGGCCAGGTGATAGTTCAAGGGGCCCGAGGCAGAACACCACCACAGGGCATCTTCCCGGGGCTCAGTGCCCCTGGCTAGCGTCCTCTGCCTGCCTGAATGTGCGGGAATCATGACAGGCTTTTATTCATCGCGTATGTTTTGTCACACCAGAGACAGCTGTAGCATTGATCACCGCCTGGCGAGGGGTAGAAGAAAAAGTAGTGTGTTTTTAGAAATTCAGGAGTTAAGAAATCAGTCTCCTCCAGAAGTCTTTCAAAAATGCCGTCTGCCGATTTTTTGGCAATTAGCCTGAACAGGGGGAACGAAGAGGCTAGAAAGGGTCTGGCTAGAGATGAGACAAAAAGCAGGAATATAGTCTAAGATTTAGAGAAGGAAAATGTGGGGCTATTTTTCACTAAAATTTATATATATATATATATTTCATAAATAATGTGTGCTCACTGTAGAAAATACAGATAAACAAAATGAAGAAAATGAAGATTGATTACAATTCCACTGCTCAGGGATAAACATGTGTATTATTCTTGACCATTTAAGAGCATGGTTTCCTTGGTACCCATGGGGGGTAAAGAAGGTAGAACTTGGAAAGATCCTGCGATGGCTTCCTGCCAGCCCACTCTAGGTTCACTGGCCCAGAATGTCCATCCCATGCAAAGAAATATGGAAGACAGCCATATATATAGGTATAAATTTTGATGGAAAGATTAAGTGTCTCTAGTCTTTCCCACTGCCATTCTTCTGCTGGAAAGAGAGGATCTTCCCAGCCTTTCTGAAGGATGGTAAACAGCTTAAGTTTGCAAACCACTTCATCCTTGGAGGAAGTCTTAACTTTTCCTTACCTCACTGTTTAGTGCACTCCTGAGGAGGAATGGTCTGTGAACAGTAATTCAATTTGACTCTTCAGAAGAGAAGGAAATATTTTGGAAGAACAGAGTGGTTGATGCATAAGAACACTGTCTTGACACAAATTTGGTGTCTTGTCTATTAATAATCTGATCTCCCACAGGAGAGCATCTGTGTAAAAGAGGAGGGCCATTCCCCTGGTCTGATTCTCAAGTTGAAACTATTTGTCCTTTCCCAATGCTTTGTGAATAATATCTGTGCTGGTAATGATCCTCCAAGTTTGCTATTTGCTCTGTTGCCTATTTCCTTCTAAAACGGTTGGAAGCTGGACAGTTCAGATTTGTCCAAGGAGATTAACTCCCCAGTCTGACCTGAGGTGGCCACTACATTTTCCTTAAAGGCAGAGAAAGACTGCTTCTCCGATCAGCTCTGATTCCTTCTATTGCCACTTGAAGTCCAGCGCTTGGAACACTCCTGAAGTGTTTGGGAGAGGCAGGTGGATTGCTCTGACATGGAATAGAGAGAAGGCGTGGAAAGAAGTTCAAGTCTGAGTGGGGAAATAAGCTGTGACCCGAGCGACTGGGTCTCAGGCTGTTTGTGTGGACGAACACTCTCTCGATCTCTCTTCGCGTGAATCTCATTTAAGTGTGTGCCATGAGTGGAAAGACACGTGCCTCATGAAGAAAACAAAACAAAACGGAACACCCCTGAGGGAAACAAGCTTCTAGAGAGTAAATTACAAAGGAAGTTAGAGAGGTTTGACATTTATTGGTGGTAAAATTTATGGGACTGAAAGAAGGGGAAGTAAACAGGGGTTAAGAGAGTTATTAACAGATTAGGTGGCTTTTCCTAATTTAATCCAAACATTTTTTATCACCTATTAGAGCAGTTATCACATTATTGTCCCTCAGCTCCAAATTCACCCTTTAGTCTCCGCTCTGAGGTAGCAGACTGGACCCTGTAAGCGCTTCTCCTGGACTGCGAGTGCGACGCTAAGTTTTGTACTGGAAGGCCCTGCAGGGGGAAGGCGGCTTCTCTCCCTGGTTTGGATCTTACTCCCGCGGCACAGTCTGGCAGTGGGGACGCTGAGTGTTGCTCTGTCGCGGCCGCATGCTCAGAGGGCATAGTGGCTTGGTGATGCTGCAGCCCTGGCCTTCACCGGGGCCCTCCTTCTGTAGGCACCCTGCACTGCAGACCCTGCGTGGGCAGTGGTGCCCTGACCCTACACACCTGCCCACCAGCCTCATCTCACCTGTGCCCAGAGGACTGCTGTCTGCTGCCCAGGAACTGGGCACCAGTCCCACTCCAGGAAACCCAGGAAATTTCTCCGCCATCCAGTGGGCAATAACCACAACTTCTCTAATGAAGTCTGAGCCCCTGCCAGGGAGAGGGGCTCCTTCCAAGTTTGTTCTTTGTCGCATATTCCCTGTTAGCCTCAGGCACCCTTTGGAGTTCTCCTTATATCTTTACAAGTCCTCCTTTCAAAGTTTAATAAGTCCTCATATTACACATCCCCCTGTTCACATTATCGTGCAGTTTGTGCCCCTGATTGGGCCCTGACTGACACACCCATACAAAGAGCTGTCCTTGGCTTTGGTGGCTACAAAAATTAAGGAGGGCTATTCCTGCCCTTCAGGAGTTACCATCTAGTGGGAGAGAGAGACTAGGAAGCTATTCCCCAAAAATATTCCTAAACATAAAATGTTTGCTACAATCAAATATTTGCTACAAAAGTACGAACAGACTGCAAAGCCAAGGAGAGGAGTCACTTATGTTGACTTACCAGCTACATATAAGGATAGTATTATCCCCAATTTTCAGATGAGAAAACCAAGGCTCAAAGAAGTAAAGAGCTTTTGACTGAGGAGGTCACAGCCTGTCAGCAGAGAAGCCCAGATTCAGGGCAAGTCTCCAGCTTTCAGAACCAGCCTTGTCCTGTGATAAAAGCCTGCCTCTTGGCACTCAACTGAGAAGATAAATATCCATCAAAAGTGCTTCCTGTTTCTTTCCAGAAAGAGGAAACTGGGATCTGGCTCTCCTGCTAGTTATAAAATGTCCATCCTGAGTGGCTGTTGTTGGGAGGTCCCCACAGACTTGGAACTTTTCTCCGCTGTTGAACAGCTCAGGCTGCAGCAGGATCTGCTCAAGCACCCCTTGGTTCGAGCTCTGGTCTCCTTCATTAACAGGACAGCTGATTCTCACGTGGAAGTCCAGGAAATACTAAGCGCGCCTTTGCAGTAGACGTTTCAGGTGGGGTTCCCGCCACCTAATCAAAGCCACAGAAAACCACTTTGAGGACTTCAACATCCTCTTCAGGCTTGAGACTGCGAGTCCTAATTTCCAATAAATAATTAATCTCCCAAAGATTCCTAGGAGATGCTTTTAGGTGCTCAATAAGTGCCTGCTAAATTAATGGAAGGCATTAGCTTCTACTTTCCAGAGAGGAGTCCGTGGTGGACCATTGTTTACTAGTTGATCTTAGCTTCCTTTCATGAGCCGGAGTTCTAGTTCTTCCGTTGTAAGCACCCTGACTTGCCATAATTCCCGATGTGGGGTTCAACATAAATGGAAACCTCATAGTACTGGCTGGCAGGTCCTACCCTGGGAATCTGGAGAGCTGAGTGTGAATTTGTAATCGCCTGTGTGTAACCCTGGGCAAGACTATGCTCTCCCTTTGGGTCCCCGTCTCCTCATCTGCAAAATAAAAGGCTTAGTCTTGATGGATGGGTATCAGGGAGTTGTGAAGTATCCTGGAATTGTACCCAAAATGTGGGGAGGGCATTCTTCTGGATTGAGGGTTTGACCACTTTCATCTGATTATCAGAGAGATCTGTGGCCTCAGTGAGGTTGAGATCAAGTGACCCAGATGACCACTAAAATTCTTTCCAGTTAAATGTCTGTGATGTTGAGTAACCCCTGGGTCATGTTAGTCTCTTACATCTTGCTCTTTGGCTCATTCTTCTTTGCCCCTTCACCCCCAGCCAGCCAACTTGGGTGGTACACAGAGGGGCTGCAGCAGAGAAAACAGGAAGCGGCGATGGTCATGGTGTAATCGGAGGCCACAGCCACGGTGAAACAGTCCAGTCTTTGGGCTTAGTTTAGGGTATGATCCAGAATTAAGCCAACACTGTTGGAGCCTTAGCCAGGCCCTGAAGGGGAACAGCAAGAGTGACTATTCATTTGCGCTTCTCCAGCGGCAGTGCCAGCCGCTGTAAACTCTGGTCCAAGCACCAGCTCAGAGTAAGAGATCTGCCGTTAGAACTCTATGATCCCAGGCAACTTGCTGATCTATCAAGCCAATGCTCTGCCAGGATTGCACCCGATGCAGGTTCTATGCACCTTCGTGGTCTTGGGACCTTCTTGGGAAGAATTTGTCTCCTTCTGAGATCCAAGTTGGGTTTGGGAGTGCACTGTGGTACTTTCCCTACATGCCCTGTAATAAGGTTCTCATGTTTGGTTATTTATCAGAGACTTGCCCACCCACGGGTCATCTGCAGTGGATTTCAGTGCCAATCTAGTGGACTCCTTACCACCCCCCACCCAACTAGACAATGAACAGTCAATAAACTCCTTATAATACGAATTGAGCAATACTACAATGAGAAGGCAGATCTCCCAAGTAAACACTATCTTATGGATTCCAAAATAAAAAGGCAGTAACTTCCCATTTTTTGTAAATCACTATGAATGTTAAGTATCAAGCATCTTTAAAATATTCATATACTTTGACCTAGTAAGCTTAAGCTTTGAGAATTTATCTTCAGGATCCTAAATAAGGGAAAAGCTTTATGCACAAAGGTTTTCATCACAACATTATTGTAATGGCAAGAAAAAAAGAGAGAGAGAGAAAGTAAACAGCTTAAATATTCCAGTATGGGGGAATGGCCAAGGAAATGATGATAAATCCATGTGATGAACTATTACATAGCCATTAATAACTCCAATTTTAGAAAAGATTTTCCTAGGACGGTATACATGGGGGGTGGGATGGGGAAGGGGAGACGCCCCATATTAATACGGACAGGTGCTGAGCCATGTGGTCACAGCTCAGAAGGGAAAGGCACCTTGATAAATATGGAATGCATTTTAACAAGGCACTACATGTCTTCCTTGAACAGGGGTGTAATCTTTTTTCTTTTTCTTTTAGATGTTTCTAGATTTTGTGATCTCTCTTGTTAGAGCCATTGAGGAAAATCACAGAGCACAGCTGCTTTGCAGAAATTCATAATCCATGGGAATCATGGATTCTGCAGCCCCTTTCTCTATAATGGTTAACTTTTTTGGTTTGAGAACCAAGTTTAGATGGGATATCTCTGTATTTTCTGCACAACTTTTCCATAAACCTAAAACTGCTCTAAAAAGTCTATAATTATTTTTTTAATTGAGGAAAAAAAGAAAGACCTAAGCTTAGTAGCTCTGTGGATTTTATCTTTCTGCCATCTGCCTAAGCTACCAAGGATGCAAGGTAGGGGTGACTGATTACTAGAGATTTTGAGAAAATTCTATCAGTCATCTTGTTTTATGCTTCAGATATGATTAAAGGGACAAAGAATCCCAGCTAAGCCACTATTCTCCTCTGTAACTTCATTTTGCTTCACTTGGGAGGTCTCAGAGGGAAGCAACTGACTAAGACATACAGAGAAAGAAAAGGTTCAGCAAGATGGAACGTGGGAAGCAGAATTACTGTTTAAACAATGCTTTCATTTCAAAGCCCTGGATCTGCAAAGTGGCCAGTGGTCTGGTGGAGGGCAGGAGATATGGGCCTAGAGCGGGTTATGGTTTATTGATAGATAATACTAACAGCAGCATACCTGGAGGGGAAAGCCTGAAAAACACTGATGGCCAGGAAAAAAACAGGCCATGTTATTGAAGAGGAACACCCAACTCCAGTGGTATTCTAACCAAGAACATTTTCACGCAGTTCACTGGAGACTGTTTCATGCATATGTATGTTCTATGACCCAGCCCAGGAGCATGCAACTTGGCCTCCACATTGCCATTAAGAAAGATGGTCTTCTTTGGTCTCTAAAAGTATTTCTGCTTCTTCCCTCCCCAGCCCCCAAGAGTAGAGAGTTGGGTAACTTATTTGTTCTGAAGGTGGTATTAAAGACAGTGCTCTGAAGAGACTAGGCATATAGCAATCAGTCAGCAAATATTTATTAAGACCTACTATGTGTCCAACACTGTGCCTCTTAAAATGTGTGTGATGAGGTCCACTTTCAAGGGAGCTTATGTTTTTGAAGAGAAGACTAGATTCAATGCAAGATTTAATCAACCACACCATGTAAGATAGAATCTTATGTTACTGAAGTCCTAAGTACTAAAAGGTGTGCTTCAGACAAGAGTCCTCCCATCCAACAGTGAGGAGGAAACTCGGTGAAGGCCCAGAGCAGTCTGGGGCCAGGATCATGATTTCACCAGCAGAGGGTGATTCAAAGGCTAGCTATTTCGGTGTAAGGAAAGGAGGCTCCAGCTCCACCATGTGCCTGCAATGTTGGTCCAAAGACACTAAAGCCTAGGGTATAACTTACGGCTGCTGGGGTTTCTGTCTGGGGGGCCCAGAAAACTGTCTGCCGAGGCATGAGGTTCTGGCAGCATGAGAATGATGGCCCCAGACCTACTCAACTGACCTTGTTCTCGAAGCCAAAGTGGAGCCCCATCTGGTAATGCAGTTAGGAGGTTAAACGCTTTGACTTATTCCTCATCAAATGCTCTGCTCGCCACTGGATTTAGGGGGTATTAGGGCTGAGTCAGGGAAACGTCTCTCAGGGCTGGGCCAGTTTGTCTTAGATCCTGGGTAAACGTCAGTGCTTCTCAGAGAATGCTCCCTGGTGGACAATCTCATTAGGCCTTCACTGCAGAAGGGAAAACGGTTTTTCCAGCGCCTGTGGGAGTCGCAAAACAAACCAAAGGCAAAGGTTTCCACCTGTGTCGAGAGAATTCTGTCCACCGTGATGTGGTGATGACCCCTGTGCAGAGGAGGGAGGGACGGGGCAGTGGGGCTCCCGAGAACTCCTCAGTGTATCTTGGTGGGACTTTCTTGGGCTGTTTTGCTTTCCTTAGTGGCCTCTCTGCGTTGATCGCCAGCTCACTTACGCTCCAGTGTACCGGGTTTGATTTTTAAAGGGCTCTAAATAGACCAGGGGGAGGGGACTCAGAGGGGTCCTCTCTTCAGAAGGCTGACTTTCGGCCTAGGTTAGATTTCCAGGTGCTCCGGGTACAGAATCCTGGAAGGAGGCAGAGTGGACAAGTCTGGGCTAAAGCTCTCAGAGGTGTGAGCTGGCAAGGCAGGACACCCCTGTGAGGAGGAGGGGTTTAGCAAGTGTGATGTAATGAGTCATAAGAAATACATATTTGGTCATTCAGATGACAAAATATATATTTCTCAGGTATATTTGGTCTTCATCCACAGTTACCGAAAACACTGCAGAGTCCTAAAGGTGAAACGGATGTTATGTCATATTAATGAAAGACTTTTGGACTCCCTTACCCAATAGGGGCTGGAGGTTGAGTCAGCCAATGGCCAATAATTCAGTCAATCATGACTATGCAATGAAGCCCTCACAAAGACCCCTGAGAAGAGCTTCCACGTGCCACCGAGCCAGGCCCCAAGCTCCACGAGGATAGAAGCTGCTTTATTTGGGACCTTGCCCTATGTACCTCTTCATCTGGTTGTTAACTTGTATCCTTTATTAAGCTGGTAAAGGTAAGTGTTTTCCTGAGTTCTGTGAGCTGCTCTATCTAGTAAGTTAATTGAACCTAAGGGGGAGGTCGTGGGAACCTCCAATCTGTAGCCGGTAGGTCAGAAACACAGGGAACTGCCTGGGGCTTGGGACTGGCACCTGGAGTGGGGGATGGAGGGCAGTCTTGTAGGACAGAGCCCTTAACCTGCAGAATCTGGTGCTGCCTCTGGGCAGACAGTCAGAAGAGAGTTGAGTTCTGACACCCTGCTGGTATTCGAGAATTGCTTGGTGGGGTGTGTGTGGGAAGACCCCCCTTCCCCCACGCCCATTGTTATTGCGTCTGGGAACCCCAACGGAGTCAAGAACATCACACAGCAAGTGAGGATGACAGAGCAGCCCTACCATTCACAAACGAGGCAGAATACTGTCGTGACCCAACAGTCAACAGTGTCTTAGGAGGGGCCAGAGTTGGTGGGGGATGCCAAGTAAAGCTCTCTGGACCTTTGGGTGGTGGGAGATAGCCCCGATCAGAGATGAAGATGGGTGGTGGAGTGGGGTGGCTTCCCTTTGCACCACCTGCGAGTATTCTGCATGTTACCCAGGGGTCTCTGGACAGTAACCTAGGGACACTGGCATACACTTGGGGATGGCCAGGGTTCCCAAGAGGGATGTAGAGCTCCCAATGGGGCGAGGACCACTCCAGCTTTGGCACTGGAGTAAGGGTGCCAGTGGGGTCCTCGGGAGGTCACATAGAGTTAAGTAGAAAAGAACACCATGTACTGAGCTACTTTGAGGGAGGGCATTAAAAAAACCGGGGCTTTCATGGTATGAGGAGCACAGGCTTGTCACACTAGTCACTGAATAATGGTTCCCATATTAGTTCAAGCTAATTAAACTCCAGAATAGAACTCTCCGCTAAAAAGGTTTGCAAGGCAGGTGCTTGGGGAAGTTCATTGTAATGGCCATGCCTGGGTTGAGTGCACAGAAACAAGCAGAAGACCCCAAAGTGGTTCAATTTAGCCCCTTCGTGGTTGAACTAGCGCAGAAGTCACACCACACCCTCAGGGTTTCTCTTTTCTGTTTTAAAGAAAGTTTCTCAGGAACTAGAGGTTTTCAATTTGAAAGAGTCAAGTACAAAGAGTACATCAGCAACCACCCATAATGGTTATACATATCTTAATCCTCTAATCCTCCTAGTAGGGGACAGAGTTTTAAAAATTAATTTTATATAAAATCTAGTGCCACCTTGTCATTCACAAAACATAAATGACAACTCAACACCTTTAGTAAGACATGTGATCCTTCTTTTTTATTTTAAACAGAATACCCCTTAAACAACTTTTTCTTCTTTTTTTGGGGGGGGGAGGAGTACAGTTCTATGAATCTTAACACATGTATGGAATTTTACAATTGCCACTACAGTTAAGATACGGAATAGCTCCACCGCCCCAAGAAACTAATTTATAGTCACACTCTCCATCCCCTACTACCTGGCAACTCCTGATCTGTTCTCCATCACTACAGTTTTTCTCTTTTTGAGAACATCACACAAATGGAATCATATAGATTTGAACCCTTTGAGACTGGCTCCTTTCGCTCAATATAATGTCTTTGAGATTCTTGCCGTTGTGCACATCGAAGTTCATACTGTTTTATTGCTAAGTGGTATTCCACTGTGTGGATGTAGAATAATTTGTTTATCCGTTTGCATTTCTAGGTTGGAGCAATTATGAGTAGGGATGTTAAAAGCACCTGTGGACAGGTTTTTGTGTGAACACAAGTTTTCATTTCTCTAGGGTACATACCCAGGAGTCGGATTGCTGGGTTGCAGGGTATATGTTGTTTTTTTAAAAGCAGATGTGTTAATACTAGATTAAATAGTGTATCCCCCAAATTTATGCTCACCAGGAAGCTCAGAATGTGACCTTATTTGGAGACAGGGTCTTTGCAGATATAATATGTTAAGGATTGCTGTGGACTGATGTTTGTGTCCTCCCAAATTTCCTATGTTGAAATGTAATGTCCAATGTGATGATATTAGGAGGCGGGAGCCTTTAGCAGGTGATTAGGTCATGAGGGTGAGGACCTCATGAATGGCATTACAGCTATGAAAAGCCCCCACAGAGCTTCCTACACCCTTCTACCATGTGAGCACACAGCGAGGAGTTGGCAGTCTGCAACTTAAAACCCGAGCATGCTGGCACCCTCAGTGTAGACTTCCAGGCTCCAGACTGTGAAAAACAAATTTCTGTTGTTCATAAGCCTCCTAGTCTGTGGTATTCTGTTATAGCAGCCTGAACAGGCTAAGACAAGGATCTTGAAATGAAACCTTCCTGGATTTAGGATGGCCCCTAAATTCCATGACAGTAAGTGTCTTCCTAAGAGGAGGACATAGAGAGGTACCCAAGGAGAGAGCATGTAAATAAAGGCAGTTTGGAGTGATGTCACAAGGCACCGGATGCGTGAAGCCACCAGAAACTGGAGGAAGCAAAGATTCTCCCCTCAGGCCTTTGCCAGGCCTGTCGTAGTCGTCCGTCTGAATGAAGGGGCCTTACTGTCCTTACCGAGCGTCATGATTTAATTGTTTCTTTAACATTGGCCAGTGGTGGAGATCTCTCCTTGCCCTTTCCCTGCCCACATCAAAGGTGGACAGAAACCTGATCACAACAGCACAGGAGAGACAGGAGAACGGGAATGACGTAGGCACTGCTCATCAGTGAAGTTCAAAATTACAAGCTGCTCATAAATGCACCTGGGGAACAGCAACAGAGATGAAAGAGGTAAGGATGCCCAGAAAAGCGGCAGGAGATCTGAGGGTAAAGAGCATAACAAAGTGGACATGAATTCACAGTGCGATCCCTTCAAGGGAAAGGGCACTTCTTTCCATTCTGGGATTTGTGTCTGGAAAGAGCTCTGGCAAACTGGGGGAGGGTTCAGAACCACTTTGTGACCTGAAGTCCCACGCTGGGAGCAATGGTGAACCCTGGATCGTCTGGGTGAGAAGAAAGGTGAGGAAGAAGGTTCAAGAGACAGTCATCAAAGTGGCCTGGTGGCCTATGAGAAGAAGATTCTGACTGGAAAAGCCATGTTCCAACATGATGCTCTAGGTCAGAGTAACTAAGGGAAATACAGAAAAGTACTTTCAAGCAATGCAGATGGGGTACAAACGCTATGACACAATTCATTTACTAAACAGGCTTTAATAGCACAAGAGCGCTTCTAAGTTATGGTTCCCAGGGCAGCTGGAACAAGGCTCTTTTCATAGGTGTGATCTAATTTTGGCACAGAGCAGCCGCAGTCCAAATTCTCCCTCTGGGCTGCAGCCCCCTCCGGACACACAGGCTGTGTGTGTGTCATGAGATCAGGCCAACAGCACACGTGGGCACGTGTGGAAACTGGCACCTAAAACGGTGCATGGTTTCCTTGCAGTATGATCAATAATGCTTCCTAAAATAAATCTCAGGCTGAGCTTAAAATAGTTTCAATTTCTCTCAGTTCCTTCTGATTTCAGTTCACAGGGTGGTCTCTGAGAACTAGAACTGCTGGTTTTCTCTCAAGCTGATGAATCGATATTTAGCCTGGGAGCGCTCATTGGCTGGTTTTGGGACAGCCTTCAGGAGCCCGTGTTTGGGATTCACCATGTCAGGGTGATCACAATCCCTGTCTTTCCCTAAACCTTTTTTGAGCCTAAACAATGAATCCTTTGCACAAACAGGCAGAGTTCCTCACCCAGAAAGATGATGAGAACACTCTTTTCCCTGAGAAGCTACTAACTCGGCCTTAAGGGAAGAGAGTAAGAGACTGACAGATGGCTGGATGAGGTCCCTGTGGCCAGGCAGCCACGCCAGGAAGTCAAAGACAATGCAGAGTCGCAAGAAGGCTGCCAATAGCTTACTCTCTAGAGGCCAGAGAGCTTCCTTCACTTGTTCGCCAAACAAGAGTCCTGAGGTGCTTCAGGGCCTGGTGTCTCCTTCCAGCTCATGCCTGCAGTGCCTCTCTGGGCAATACAATGGAATGGGCACCAGCCCAAAACCACTTCAGAATCATGATAGATGGCATCTACTGTCAGAAAAAAACAAAATAATGGAACAAATTGTTACACTTTCCTGGGAGGTTGTGTTTTGTTTGGTTTTCCCTTCTCTGAGGATTGGTTCTAAAGACCTTCCAGGGTCGAGCTGGGGAACACCCTGAGGCCTCCAGCCTGAGCTCCACAGACCTGCCCTAGGCGGCTGACCAGAAGGCTCTGGAGGCACTCTCCAGGCGGGGGCAAGACAGACGTGAGCCACAGATGGGAGGGGGTTGGCTTCCCAAGGTGATGGCATGATTAGGTCTGAGGCCCCCTAGGGCCTGTCTTGTCTGACCCCAGCGGGGAGGGGCCTGTTGCATCATTCCCGCCTGGATGGACCAGCTCTCAAACACAGGCTTCTGGGTCAACTTTGGACTCTCCATCATGTCATTCTTACATAATGATCTTCTCTTTTCTCTTGTTTTCCTTATCATTATAATTCTTCATTACAGGAAAGACAGTGAGAAAATTGTAGAGAGAGAAAACAGCGCAGTGGTGATGAGACCAGACTCCAGGGTCAGAAGATCTGGATTTGAGATGGGGCTCTGCTGCTTGGCTGGGTGGCCTGGGCATGACACCGAGGGCAGGTGGATGTTTTACTCATCGCTAAAGTGACAGCAGCATCAGTTCCTTCCTCACTGGGTCATAGTGTGACTCGATGACATAGACCAGGTAAAGCCCACTTAATCTTGACCTGGCTGTCTAAGTGCCCTGTTGATTGGATGTCACATCACTAAAGGGGAAAAAATGACAAAGCTGGCACTCTTTTTTAAGGTCTGAACTGCATTTTATTACATGTCTGTAACATAAATGAACCAGTCTTCCCACTGTTATATGTTTAAGGCTTTTCCTCTTTCATTTTGTCTTTTCTTTTTTTCACATTGTTTATAATACTGTAGTGAACACTTGCAGTAAAACGTTAATCTTTGATTGTTAATGACCTAACGAATCTCCTGTATATCCCCAGACAGGTTTCCTGAATTCCAGACCTTTTGATATCAACTTGGTTGATATCAGTTGGTTATTGAACACCAGTCTCTGGTTTTACTCAAAATTAACACACTCAGAACTACATTCAGAATCCCCATCCTCACCCCTTTGAGCCTGCTCCTAAGATTTGAACCTGTTCCTCTTCTTGTGGTCCTTAATCACCCAAGGTAGAAACTTGGGTCAGGGTAACTAAGGGAAATACAGAAAAGTACTTTCAAGCAACACAGACAGGGTACAAACGCTAGGCTCTCTTTTTTTTCCCATTCCCACATGTGGCCAGGAACTAAGTCCTAATAATTCCACTGTCTTCATGTTTCACCAATCCATCTCCATCTCACCCAGACAAATGCAGGATCCCTAATTTGCTTTCTCTTCTGGGCCTGGTTTCCATAATCCACATGCTCATCTATCCATCCATCCATCCATCTATCATCCATCTATCCGTCCATCTATCCATGCTTTATCCATCTATCTGAAGGGGAGCAGAAAATGCAACCCTAAAATATGCCACTGTAGCACACTGTTTAGTGAACTAAGGTTACCTGAGACACAGCTGGTGCAGGAAGGACACTCTTCTCTTGCTTCGTCCTCCTGAAAGCAGGAGATGTATCTCCCATGTAAAAGGAGCCCCCCCAGTACCAGGAGGGAAGAGGGCATACTTATCACCAGAAATAGGGCCAAGAAAGCTGCATAAAGAAACTTTGTTACTTCTTCACTAATTTACTACCCCAAGCGCAAACCCCTTTGTCTTGTCAATTCTTTACAAATTTACTGTTTGTCTAAAGGTATAAAAGCTTTGTATTTTGGTCACTTCTTCTGAGTCTCAATTTTTACGGTGCTCCTGTACATACAAAATTAAATTTGTTTTTCTTTTATTAATCCGTCTCATGTCAATTTAGTTAGGCCAACCAAAGAACCTAGAAGGGAAAAAGGGTAAAATTTGCCACCCCTACATATCTATCCATTCATCTATCCATCCACACCCCCACCCATGGGTTTTCTTCCCAATATGTTGGAATGGCTTCTTTGTTGCTCCTCGGGTATCAGTTTATGGCGGGAAGTGCACAGCCCAGGAGTCCAAATACCTGGTTCTAACCCTGGATCCTTGACTTAGGAGTTGTGTGACCCTAGAAGCACCTCCAGGCTTCCATTTCATCATCTGGAGGTGAGTACTCTGTGTGTTCCACCCCCTCACTAGCAATGGGAGCAAGTGAGGTAATGGGTGTGAAGTGTTTTGCAAACTCCAAAATGCTACACAAATGTATGGAATTTGTATACCTGCCTCTACCTGTCAGTTCACCCTGCCTGGAATGTCCTCATCTCTTTCTTCCTTGCTCTGGTATGCCTGACCCTCCTTTTTGAGCATCAGGCTTCCTAAGGACTCAGTATACCAACCTTCCATGCCCTTAGCTCTTGTTCCTTCTTTTATCCTGAAGGCTCTTCCCACCCTATCTGTTTGGCTCACACCAACTCATCTTTCAAGTCCATGGCCTCTGCCAAGCCTTTCTTTTAGTAAAGTAGCAGTATGTACAGTGAATCCATTGTTTGGAGTAATATCTGGTTATGGTTAAATTCTTGGGCTCCCAGAGATCCCAATATATAACTCCATGATGGAATTGCCCGAGGAACACGACCTCTAGGAAGTGGTTTGTCTCAGCTCTTCCTCCTTTTGTTAAATTGGAGGGTCATGAATCATTAACACTGAAGAAAAGGTTGAACAATTCTCTTTCAGCTTCAGGGTTCTGAATTCTCCCCAACTCAAGTCAAATCTAGCAAGCGTCAACAGGCCCACTGTCATTTTTGTTTTAAAAACTACTTATCTATCAGACTGGAGAATCCAGAGTAAATGTCCTGGTTGCTGTCTGGACGTGGAAGATGAAATAACTTCACAGGTGACACCACAAGTCTCTCATTTCACTCAGTATTGCAAATCTGCACCAGCAGCATCCCAGCAGCTCCAGGGAAGAGATGACCGTTGCCTGGTTCACATGAGCTGCTCCAGCAGTGCAGGCACGTGTGGCCCCAGGGGGGTGAGGAATGCACTATACAACTGGTCTAACCCATTCCCGGGTGCACCCTTCTGTCTTTTAATGTCTCATACACATTCAAAGCAACACTTGATTTTTTTGTTGTTGTTGTTGAACTGAACCATTGGACTAAATAGCATCAAGTTTGAATTTAACATTAACATGTATTTGCCAGTAGTTTATTCTTTTTGTGGTCTGCCAGCAGGTGACATCTTGTTAGCCAACAAGGAGTAGCAGATGTTAAAGTTTACAGAAAAATTTGTCAGAGAAAAAAGAAAAATTGAGAAAAAGCCCAATCACAAAATTTCCTGCTTTCTGCAAATTAGGAAAAAAATAACTGCAAAATTTAACTCTAAGGCCTGAATCCCTTGGATCAAAGAATAGTTTGAGATCATGCCTCAGTCCAAGGGCAGCAAGAGCTGGGGGGGCAACTTAAGACCCTTGCACAGAATATGCCCTTCCAGCATGCTCTAAATGGCACTTCCTACACTTTACTGGGCACAAATCATGTGGGCGATTTTGCTAAAATGTGGGTTCTAATTCGGTGGGTCTGGGGTAGGACCTGAGATGCTACTAAGCTCCCACATCATGCAAATGCTGAAGTCTATAAACATCTGATATTTTGGGAATATACGTTTGAAGCAGGGGTACAGAATAAAGAAACTGCAGAGGAAAAGTATGGCCCTGTGGGATTCCATGCTAGCAATGGAAACCATGTGAAATTGTTGGACTCAGGCTCTAAATGCATCTCCTCAGGCAGCTCCACGGGAAATGGGTTTAGTAAGAGATTGTTCTAGGAAAGAGATAAGGAATGCCACTAGGGCAACAGTAGTTGGAATGGAGAAGATCAGATGGATGTATTGGTTAGGAGGTAAAACCATCCAAATGGAATTCCCAAGCCTGGCAACTTGGGTACAAAAGGCAAACGGAGGCAGGGAATTTGTCCTCTTTTCCCTAATCCAATCAGACCCACTTCTGCTCTGAACGATCCTGTTAAGGATTCAGTAGCAGTTTGCAGAAGCTGGAGGCCAGTTAGGAGTCCAGTGCTGCCCCTGCTTCAGGATTCTTCCTGCCGTCTCTCAGAGTGACTCTTCAGAGCAGGCAGCCATAATTCCCTCTCCAGCACTAGAACAACACGTCAGCCTGCGCCTTGGCCAACACTGACCCCTCACACTGGGCCCCTAGCTCCAGCTCTGCTTGGAAAACAGAAGGAGGCCACAGTCTTCTCAAAGATGAGCAGTTAAAACACAGGGAAGTCACACAGGTTGGGGAAAGGACATTTTGTAATGGGAAAGACCCAATACTGCTATTACAGAATTCCTGCCAAAGATGCAGCCTGAAGCTAATCATGAGAATGCAATTAGGAAAACCCAGGAGTAAGAGACATCCACAAAACATGGCCTGTGCTTTTCAAAATGTCGGTGTCATGAGAGACAAAGAAAGCTGAGAAATTGCTCCAGATTAAGAGACCAAGGAAAACCACAACTACATGCAATGTGTGCCCCTCTATGGGAACAGGAATCATGAAGGTTTTTATTGCTGTCATTTTGAGACAATTGACAAAATGAAAATACGACTGTATCAGATCATAGTACTGTATCGATGTCCAGAACTTAATCACTGCACTATGATGAAGTAAGGAAAGTCTTTGTTCTCAGGACATGCACACTTATGTGTTTAAGGGTGAAAGGGTATGATGCCTGCAACTTACTCTCAATGGGTTCTGGAAAAAAAAAAACAATGTGTTAATATTTATGCAAAGAGAGACAAAGCAGAGGTAGAAAAATCTTAACAATTGGTGAATTTAGAATCATTATCTTATTCATGCAACTTCTCTGTAGGTTTGAACTTTTTTAGAATAAAAAGTTGAAATGAAGGTCACAAGAAATTGCTAGTTTGAAGAAAGCAGCTAAAAAGCCAGAAGCAACTCCTAAACGGGAAAACTGGGCACATCCTCCAGCTTCCAGAGTTACTTGCAACAGAGAACCTCCTGCCCATCCATGGCCGCCTGCCCTGAAACAGGGGGTGGGACAGCCCCAAAGTTCTCTTAGAAAATGCTACCTGGGTTCTGTATATCATGAAACTTCTGGGCCTGCCTTCCTCTCCTGACATCTCAGAAGGGCTGCAACTCAAAGGAAGCAGCTTACTAGAAAAACACTGGCTTGTAGGGGGTCTTATGGGGCCCGTAAGGCTGCTCCCCCATTCTAGGAAGTGGGCACCACTGGCTTTGCCATTGCACATTGCTTTCTCAGAGCTCCTTGGGGCAAAACGACAGCAACCCCAATTTTTGCTCAAATGGTGTTTTCTCCAAGTGGAAAAAAATGGGCCTCGCTGATCACTATTTTCTTTCTGCTGGAGGTAACGTGCCCCATTCAGCACAGGAGCCAACCAAGGACAGCAGAGCGGGGCCGGTTGGAAGGGTGACCGCTGAGACCATTTTAACATCAAGCAACTAACAAGTTTTTAGAGACATTGGTTTGTTCTACGCTTATCTGGATATCTGGGGGAGAACAATCCGAAGGAGGGGTGCTAAACAAGAATTCTTTTGCACCTTTCCTCCTTGTTTTCTTCCTTTCTCTCTTCCTTTTTATTATTATTTTTTAATGAAAGGAAAAAAACCCCTCTCCTGGCTGTGAGCCTAAAATCTCTTACTTGTGATGCTAATCTCTCCTCCTTGGCTCCAAGCCACTGCTGTTGGCTCTGTGCCTGTTTTAATATCGTGGCTGCTGATAGCAGGTTGTGTCAGCATTTCCATTATGAAGCTTGGCTTTAAAAATGTTTCTGAGATGGATGTACAGTCTTCCAGGCCAAGGGTCCTTACTCTATGCCTGGTCACCTAAGTGTGGACCTGGGGTCTCCAGATTGCATTTACAAACCTTTTCTCTTAAGGCTACTTGGCCTATGAGGGTGCTCCTTCAGAGCTCTTTTTGCAAAAGCCAGTTTTCTGTGCGACGTTTCATTTTCTAAACATTTCTTTGAAGGCATCTGAATTTGGGTTTGGGAACAAAAAGGGTCACTTGTCTTAACAATTTTTTTTTTTAAAAAGAGAAATACCACATTGGGTGTTTGAGGAAAGAGTGTTTTCCCTGAAGACTTGATAAAGAAAGTATTTTTGTCTCTTTCCTTTCCTCTCTCATTTTTCTCAATCTCACTTTTCATGACTTATGTAAGACTTGTTCACATACTGAAGACTTTTTCAACTGAATAATTCCCTCATTTATCACCCATTGCCATTTGTTCCTTCAGTTTGGATAACCAATTCAGGGCAGAAAGCTTCTATCTCTGATGCTTCCCACTGAGGTCCACTCTGGCCACAGTATCTGCTTCTTGGCAGCTGTGGTGGAGTGTGGAAAAAAACAAAAGACACACAATCAAAAGAGCAGGGCCTCAGTTTTGTCAGTTATTAATTAGGTGGCCTTGGGCAATTTATCTAAATATCTTTCACCAGCAGCGCCCTGATCTGCAAACAGAGCACAGCAATATCCAGCATGACATGTTGTGAATGTTAACTGGGATGACATATAGCACAATGCTCTCTTAACTTCAGTGTCAAGTATTATGCTTTGGGGCTGGGGCCTCACTGGAATTCGCTTGATTTTCTGATAACTGAAGGCAGCATTTTTCTATCTGGCACTGGAGGAGTTTTCTGGCCTGGTTTTAGAACCGTCATTCTATCCATTACTTAAGATTCTATTGTCCCTTATGACTCCCAGGCACAGCCCACAACAAATATAAGGACTTACTTTACTACCTTCTCTTACCACTCATGTGATTTAGAGGGATGGATGACAGAAACACCCCAGCGTCTAATGCCAGTTCTCCTAACTAAAGTCTTCATTAAGAAAAGGTCAGGACTTCATTTTTCTCTTATTATCACAGACTAACGCAAACATTTTGTCCAAACAGTTTGCAGAGGAAAGAGTGCTGGACTAGGTTGGGGTTCTAATCCCAGGACTACCACACTGGCCTTTAAGCCTTTATTTCAGGCAACTGTAAATTGCAGATGACAGCAGTACTCATCCAGTTTATCTCAAAGGCTCCCACACACAGAAACCTTGTGAAAAGCATAAACCAATATATAAATTGAGACTGTTACTGTTTTTTCCATAAGAAGAGATTGCTAATGTTTTATGTCAAATATGTTACTGATATTTGTTTTATAAGTTTTCCCCCAGTTACATGGTCTATAAACTGAGTAATATCTGCACACATTACTAAAATCTTATTCAATAAACAGTTCTGTGTGCCAAAAAAAAAAAAAAAAAGTCAGGAGGTTTTCAGGATGAATATGCAAAACACAAGGAAGTCTCAATAAACCCAGCAAGGACTCTCCAGCATCCCCAGGCTGGAGGGCAGCTGCCACATGGCAGGCAGTGGGTGCCCAAGGTCTTACACAGACTATGGAAAATCCATAAACAGATCGAGGACAAAGACTTTGCAGAGCCATCTCCCTCTCCATGTGTTGAGACATGCTGAGCAGCTTTGGCTGTGGATATTTTGAGATGTATTTGGCATTTGATCTTAGCTGAGGACGGCATGTGAGGACTAAAAGGTAGGAAGAAGAAATAGTTCAGACATTGGGCGGTAGGAATAGAGTTCTTGGTTCAACTTTGCTCCCATCAAGGAGGCCTTAGGTTTATCATTAGCCTCGTTTTATTTTTAACTCATTTCCTTTGCCTTTCGGCCCCTGGGGCCAGTCTCTCTTTCCTATCCTGGTGTTTCCACCCACATCCTTTTTCGGATCTGATCATTTTCACCCCCTGCCTGTGCCACCACTAGCTTTCCATCCTCAACTTCTAATCCCAGAGTATCGGATTAGAGCCAGACTCGAGATGGCCCCGCTCCATCCTTCCACCCATATTTGAGGATGTGTAAAAACTGAAGGCATGTTTGGAAAGCCATTTTCCTGACTGGTCCAGTTGATACACATGCTCTGTAAGGCACTAAACCCCTGAGAAAATTCCTACTAATAAAGAGCTTTATAAAAAAGAGGATGATATTAGTACCACCACAATTCCTTTCAGGAATATTTGCTGCCCTTATAAAACTTTGAAGGAGAAAAATAACTTTTTTTTGATGCTGCTTCTGTTACATGGGAAGGACTATCTCCCTGTCCTCACAGTGAAAATTTGAACCCTCAGCCAGCCTTTAAAAACTCTGTTAGCAGATTCCACACACATAATTCCATTTTTAGAGCCAACTACAGCATATTAGTTATAAGAGAGTTTATGCTCTGAGGCCAAACTAACCTAGAATCAAGTTCCAGGTCTGATGCTTGCTGATTCTGATCTTGCGCAGACCACTCACTCTCATTGAGCCTCAGTTCTCAATTGTAGAATGGGGATAATAACAGTTGTGAGGATTTAGTAAAATCTCATGGCTATAAATAGGTCAGCAGGATGGTGGGTTCATGCTCAGGAAATATTTCTGCCAATATCTATTTTATTACCATCATTAGTGCTAGCCGATGTCCACCTCACTATGACCACTACTACTTCCCCATCTTGAAAAAGGTACTTCTTAAGTGGGGCCTGCTGGTTTGCCCTCTACCCTCCTTGCCTTCCTTTCACTGAGACAAGGGAGACAGTCGGCTTGCTCCACCTGTACTTTGCAAAAGGGCCTTCAGATGGGGCCCTGCCATCATCACCCAAGTCAGCAAGTGGCTGTGATTCTGGACTTTGGACTCTGGGGAAAAGGTGTGAGAGGATATTGAATTCTGTGATTACCGTTCAGATTAAACAAATCAACCCACTGGCTCTGGGTAAGAGATGGCCCAGGGTCTGCAACGCAGCAAACACCACAGCCCCCACGGTTTGGCATGTGTCTGATAAGCTGGGTCTCTGGCATGAAGCAGAGGAGATGTACTCCCTTAGGAGATACAGCTCAGTATAGATGATTCATTATATTCAGAATCATTAATCAATCCATTTCTAGAAAATGATTATAAAGACTCCTTAGGAGAAAATTCCTAGAGGTTAGTGGTCACCTGTTGAATGATCGGCACTTTTCAAGTCTCCCCTTCCAGGTGCATGCTTTCCAGCCACATGGCCTAATGGCTGATAGGTATTATTTACAGACCACTGATCTGGCCCCTCGGTTCACTGAACAAGGTCTAAGGGTACCACACTCAAGGCTCTACCTTACCCCAACTCATGACCACATCTTTGTGATTTCGGTGTCCACATGGACAACCATTCAGTGCCAGAAGCTTAATTCCTTTTCTACTTCTTCTCCAATGACCTTCACTTCTACTCTGCTTCCTACCCATTCCCTCCCAAGCCCCACCCTGGTCTCCAATACCCTAGAATTATCCCACTTCTGAAATCTGGAAACTAGTTGTTTTTTCTCCAAATTCAACCCCAGTTCCCCCTCTCATTCCCAGGACAGCTTCTCCTTGACCTGGCTGTTCTCTCCATCCCTCGAGAGCCTCTGCTGGACTCAAGGCTCAGTTAGACCTTCACTTACTAAATTTTTCCATATACCCTGCTGAACCCACCCTGAAAGCAAATCCTGAATCAATTCAACCATTTCCTCTGCACCTACAAGCAGTCTACAAAGCACAGCTGGGAAAACAACACAATTACTTAGGCTAACGGCAGTAACTTTTCCAAAATCTCTCAATTCACCAGACCACCAAACCTTTCCAAAAATCCTTTTACTCTTCTGGAGTTGGTTCCCTCACCCATTTCTCAGACAGGTTGTCTGTGACTGCATCATTCTCCTGAAGCCCTTGTTCCTGTTTCCTTCCCTTTCTGTAGATGCGTTCTCTTGTCACATCACTGGAAAACAGAAGCCAGCAGGCATGAAACCAGTGACTTTTCCCCCTCTTTCCTCTCCCTAAAAACACAGCCTTACCTGCCCTGCCTTCTATTTCGGAGGTGTGTGGAGGCCACTCACTACCTAACTCCCAGGAGCAGACTCTTCCTCTTCTGCTTCCAGACTCTCAGTCATCTGCTGGTTCCTAGCTCTTAGGATTTCACAGTCAAGAGTTAATTTATGACATGTTATCAATTGATAGCTCCACATTTGTTTTTTGAATCCCATGCCCTTTGTTGAGTTCACTTTTTAAATATATCCCTTCATTAACTTCTATCTACTACTGCTGTTGATTAGAAGTCCATAGTCAGGGTTATTATTGCCCCTTTGTATGCGATCTGTCTTTCCTATGCAGTAGCTTTTAAGAGCTTTATAAAAGTCTTAGATACTCTGCAGTGTCATTACAATGTGTCTACGTCTGGATTTATTTTTGTGTATCTCTTTAGTATTTAGAGAGGTATTAGAGGGTAGCCGGACTGCTTGAAGTTAAATACCACCACCTAGCTGTGTGACCTTGAACAAGTTACACATGTTCTCTTTTCTAGTTTACTCACATGTAAAATGCTCTTCAGTCAGGGTTATTAGAGAATTAATAAGTTAATATATGGAAAGTAAATAGAATGGTGCCTGGAACATAAGTGCTCAGCAGGTGTTAACCAATGTTACTATTATTCAAAGTACACTTCTGATCTGAGGATTCATGTCTCTCTTTAGCTCTAGAAAATCCTCAGCTTTTATAATTTTAAATGCTTTTCTGCTCTTTCTTCCACTGTATTTTTCTGCTTTTATGAGATAACCATATGGAACCTCTCAATCTTTGTCCCCCACTTAGCTATTTATTTTTTAAAACTTTTTTATATTTCTGAGCTAGGAAATGGGTTGTATTCCTAAATACAATCTTCCAATTCACTAATTATCTCTTTAGTCATGTCTGGAGTCTATGTTACTTACAGCCTTTCATTTCATTGACTAGGTTCCCCAACTCCTAATTGCTTCTTTTTCAAATTCTCTGTTCTTGTTTCTTTTTTGTTAGTTTTTGTTTCTTAATTTCTCATTGTTTAAAAATGGGCATTATTTCCTTATTTTCTCCTTTGAGCAGCACAAACATATTATTTTAATCAGAACCATTCATAAAGTTATCTGCATTTGCATTCAACTCATATTCTGATTGTTTATCATACTGGCTATCTTTCCTAATAGTTGGTTTGTGGGTCTTTTGAGTGGAAAGCTTTTTGTTTGTTCTCTTTCTCCATCTGCACTCCCTCTTCCACTCTTTGCATCAGTCTTCAGGTTTTACAGTTGAGTAAAACCAGTGCTTTAAGCCATGACTAATGTAGCAGTTACAGGGGATTCTTTCAGCCTCCTTTCATCAGTGGAAGAGGCCCATCCCAGCCTCTTTCTTCAAGCACTGAGCCTGGCCCTGCTCTCCAGTTTTGCATGGAGTCCTTTTAGTCCATTGCCTTATGAGACCCACTCCAATACCTGCTCCTGCTTATCCCCAGACTCAGAATCTAGCCAAACCATTCCATGCACCTCCAGCCTCTTGAATTTTGGTCCTATATATATATATGTTGTCTTGGAACAGAGGAGATGCATGATGCATTAGAACATGAACTTTTTTTTCACCAAGATGGGAAGTCTACAGGGAAGGCTTCTTCCCTCAATCCTGAGTCCCCTTCCAGTTCAATTCCTTTCCTTCCTTTCAGAGCCAAGCATCTTTGAATTCCTCTTTGGTACACTGCCAGCTGGATTCTGCCCCCACCATTTCACCCATTTTCATAAAGATCACCAATGTCCTCCTTATTGCTCAATCCCATCGGATCTTTTCAATTCTGTGTTCCTTAAATTCTATGTTCTGAGCTGTTCCCATTGGTGACGTTCTCTTCTCTGGCATTCTCTCTGTCCTGGAACTCTGTGACACCTCAGGATGCCGGTTCTTCTCCTACCTCTCTGTGAGCTCCTTCTCATCTGCCCTTATGGATGCTCTTTCATTTCCTTCTTCTAAAAGTGACTGTTCCCACAGGTCCCACCTCACCCCTCTGTCCTTGTTACCCCTCACATATCCTTTGGGTAAAATACTCAATTCTTATTGACTTCAAATGACGCTTGCTTTATGACTTCCAAATCTGTATCTCTAGGTCTCAGCTTTGGATTTACATATCCAATTTCTGACTGGCTATTTTCAGTAAAATTTCCATGAGCACTTCAAACTCAACTGGACCAAAACTGAACTCATCAACCTCTCCCAAACCACTTAAAAAAAATTCCTTGTCTTAGTTTATGGCTTTACCACCTATCCGTGACAAAAACCTGAATTTTCCCAGAACCCTGAGCCAGGCATCCCATTCCATTCTGAAATCCAGGTGGGCACCAATATGTCTTTCTCTTCCCCATTAATCCTCTCCTCTCTATTTTTCCCATCACTGCTTTAAATTTTGGGCTGCATACTCTCTCATCTGATCTATTGCAAGTCCCCTGGTTTCTCAAATAGTCTTTCCCTGCATCATACTCCTGTCCTTCTTTCCAGTCCCATCCTCCATCCTGTGTTCTCTACAGCACCTGCCACATTATGCTGCAATGACAATACTTGCCTCCCCAAACCAACAACTCCCAGGACCAAATAGATCCTCAACAAATGTTTCCAGTACAATGAATTAATGCACTCTTGAGATCACCTTCTCCTTTCAATACAAAATAAAGGACTTCTCAGATTCCCATTAGGAAGTTAAGTCAAAGGGATTGAGGGAGATAATCGATATTTACCAAATATCTGTTACCTGTGGGAACTGTGATAGGTGGCTTATATCAATTATTTGTTTCAGAACATTCATTATATTAAAAGCTGATAAAAATGTGCAAGGAAAATCCAGGGGGAAGAATCTTTAAAACATAAGAACTTACTACACCTGTAGGGAATACGGAACACTCAAGGGAACAGTCCTTAAACCAAAACACTTTACATTCTTGCCCATTTAGAATAAGGGTTGGGAGCAACACAAGTAAATCTAGGTTTGTTGAACACAACTCCAGCTCCATCTCTCAAGGCTGGTGCTCACTGCCTTTGAGACATTGTAGGACTCTTCAAGTGCATAGCCCCACCTTTGCAGCAGGTGAAACCTGCTAAAGTCCCCAAATGTTTTGCCCAATAAAACCACTTCTTGACTTTGTCCAATGTAACTATATACCTGTTATCTGCAGGAGCACTGGCTTGGTACAAGATAAAGTATACAGAGTGGGAAAAGCCCTTTACGTTGGATATTCCTATTTGCACAAGTGCATAGTGATAATTTTTACCTGTTGTACATTCTGTTCCTCAACACCCCATGGTGCAAACTTACAAACGGGTACCAGAAGACACAGTCTTTGGGGCAGCTAGAGAACAAATCTGGCAAAGAACTTAACTGTGGATAAAGTGAAGGTTCTTATGGCCAGGATTCTCACCTGGCCCTGGTTGGCTAGCTCACTACACATGTGTGGGCAAAACTTCGTTATTGACTCTATATAAAGAGCTCCGCCCAGTGCTCTGCATGACATGGTGGCAGGGCTGCAAGGCTGCAGGAGAGCAGAGCAGAGGCTGGAGTGATGGCAGCACTGAGGACAGAGACTGAGATGGCTGCGGGGGCAGAGAGGCCCAGAAGCAGAGACTGGCTTGCTGCATGCAGACTCACTTTGAGTGGATGGGATTATAGTGATTGACTTGCCACCGTGGAAATAAAGTTGGGTATGACCTCTTCACCCCAAGAACGTTCCATTGTCATTTTTTTGGTCTCATTGAACCCATAGTGAACTTGCCAGGGCTAAAACCCATTGGCAAGACATTAACTCTCAAAAATATGTACCCAGAGGGAGTTACTAGTTAATTTTTTATCCTTAACTGTATAAGAAAGAATATTCTTTCAAATAGTAAAATTTGTCAAATACTAAGGGCGAATCTTAGAAAGAGGAAGCAATATGTATGTATAGGAACTCAGTTAAAGCAGAATATTAAGTCACCCCTGGGTATCATATGACTACTTTTATTTTTTTAAAGCAATACTATTTGCTATTTCAAACTGTTACAACAGCTTCAACAAAGGCATACTGTGTGTGCAACTGGTTTATCTGGTTTGACATCATCAATTTCAAGAGCCCCAGATGGTTCTAAGCACGTTTAGCTGGGTGCGGGAAACAAGGCTTCGCCCACAGATCAAAATTAAGTTACTTGAAAAATCAATTTTTCCAGTGTCCTTCATTCCTAAGGACCTTCCTTAATACATTTGATATTTCATTTCAATATTTCACTCTAGCTTTGACATGTCAACCAAGGTGAAGTTGAGTTAATAACAAACTAAAACTCATGCCAGGTTTCTGATTTCCTCTGAGCCTAGGTTTGAGTGATAATAAAACATTTCAGCCCCAAACAGTCAATTATTTGGTGATAACATTTAGTTGATGCTTTTCAGCATCTATTAATAATCTGACTAGCAGAGCTAAAGAAAATTAAAGTTACTCCACATAAAGGTCCTCATATTCCAAAGGTATTTATGACTGTCTCTTTAAAGGGCTAGGAACAAGATGAAAGATCTTCAGCCGCAGCTTCATGGAGTTGATATTTAATGTACATAATGATGTTTATGTACCAAATGGCTGCAAAGTCTGATGGACTATAAACAAGTCTTCAATAGGTATTAGTGGGGAAATATGATTTAAATATGATTTGAGAGCTTAATATTGCTCAGACAGAATTGCTATCAGTCTCAGAAGATCAAGAACAGAATTTGGTGGACCACAGCTCAATGCTGCTCTAAAATGCAGAGGCTGTGTATAAGAGGAGCAGATGGAAACAACACTTTCAGTGCATCGAAAGGAAAAAATTACTCTGAAACCACATCCACTGGGAATCATTAACTTCTTTTCTATAAGATCAGCTTCTATCATCCCCCTGCCCCATTTTTATTTTTTTTTAAAGGATAAAATATTAGCAGTGAATCTGTCCCTAAAGGTGTTTATCAGACTGATGACATCCAGGGATTTTAGAGAGAAACCATTTTACAAGATGATGGCTCTGAACTTAGGTAGACTCAACGGTTCCTTTTTGTGAACTCTACCAAACCATTCACACTAGTGGGAGAGCCAGTCAGTGCCCTGGAAAAAGTCAACAAACAACCTTCCAGGCTTGAATAACTGAACTGCTGATTACTCAGTGACTTTTCTTGGTGGAACCCAGTACAGTGTTCACACTTTATATGCAAACACAATCCAGTGCCTAAATTCACTAAACAGACACGTCAACCTCCTATGCAGGAGGAGAGCTCACGCTGAAGTTGCTGAATCTAAATGCTACCAGTTATGCCACTGAAAACCCCCAAAGGCTACCATTTATAATTGTATAATGCCATCAACTCGAACAAGCATTTTATCTTCAGGGTTGTCAAAATATGAGATCATAACAATGGCCTGGTTGTAATTAGACTTGATGAAATGTGGAAACACCAATAACAGCTCACACGCTGAGCACCTTCTATGTGTACCAAGCACTGTTCTGAGTGCTTTTAATGATAATTTAGTTAATCCTCCCAAAACCTGATGAGTAGGAACCATTATTATACCCATTTTTGGAGCACAAAAAGGTGAAGTACCACGCCTTAACAAGCCGGCATGTGGCTGACCCAGGAATCAAACCCAACTGGTCTGACTCCAGGGCCTGCAGCCTTTATTCCCTCTGCCTCTACCTGTTGATTACTACCTTAGAGCAACAGGGCTGTCACCTCTGGTAGCAAAGATGTGCCAGTCAGGATCCCCTACTGGTAAGTGGGAGCTAAGGAAGGTCTGGTTCGGAAACCAGGGAAGAGGCCACTAAGCAAAGGATCCAGGGCTCCGGCCAGTGACCCCTCCCTCCTCCACCTTGGATAAGCGAATTCAAGACCTCTCAAGGACATGGAACTTCTCAATGTATGTCTGATGATGCCCGTACTGGACGGTGGAAAAGGACCAGGGACTGCAGAGTTAGGAAATGTGAAAACTTAGCCCCTTCCCTCCAAAAGAATACGCCCAACTAATTTCTCCACTTGCAGATCTCCCAAGAGATGAACTCAAGTGGTTTCCATGAAGTATAACTGAAGTTAAGGAGAAGAAAAGAACCACTGTTCATGGAATATTTGACATGTATCATCTCACTGAATCTTCCTAATAATCATCTGAAGTGGGCATCGGTTTCCCTTTGAGCAACTGGGAAGTTCAGAATAATGATGTTCCGTTTTCACTGCGCTCCAGAGCCCTGCCTTGGACCCCATTCGGTCCAAGGCTGGTGAGTTTTCTGGATCAAGGGCATTAACCTGCTAAGCGGTTCTGGCCAGCTGCTAGCTTTGGGTGGATTCCTAAAGTATTCTCATCCAAAATGCTCCAAGACCCAAAGGTTGTTGGTCACCATCTACCATGAGCAGTCCATTCACTGATGTACCAACAACTGGGCTCACCAAACATAAACACAAAGCTCTAGGTAAATAAACAGGAAAGCTAGGCCTTATTTTTTCTAAGTGAAGTGCACTGTTTTCCCACAGTAATTAGGTCTGTTATGAGGGGAAGCAAAAGGCCAAACATTTGGGAAACAACTGCAAAGTGACAGGAACTGAGAATGGAACACAGAAAATAGGAGAGGTCTGAGTCAAAAGAGGTGGATAAATATATTTTTTTAACTCAAAAGACCAACATCCAGAAGAATACCAAGGATCATATAACAAATAGCCACTACCCACCACTCAAAATGAACACAGGTAAGCATTTTGTTGTATTTGATTCTGATTCTGCCCCTCGTATTTTTTTTCCAAAAGAAAGTTTCATATTTTAAGTTGATCTCTTCCCCTCCTACTCTAGGCTGACAGCTATCATAAATTTGCTGTAAATCTGGTTCACACTTTTGTAAACTTTGTATTTCATACAATATGTAAATGTGTCCATAAAGAATATATTCTTAAATTATTTTAATGGTTTCCCATTCTTAGGTTTGTAAACTCCTTTTGGAATTTACTTTTTAATACAGAATGAGGTGGTGATTAATAATGTTTTATTTTTCCACATGAAGGGTCAACTGACCCCATGTCATTTTCTGAGAAAATGACCCAGTGTCTTTCCCCCCTACTAATGTGAGATGGTTTATCTACTATGTATCAAACTCCCATTATCAGCTTAGGTCTATGTCTACCTTTGTGCCAATACCACACTCGTATAATATGTTTTTGTTGTCTGGTATGATGAATTTCATTCCTTGTTCTTTGTTCAACATTTGTTCTGGCTATTTTTGGACTTTGATTCTTCATTTTAATTTTACAAACAATTCATGACAATCCTGTTGGGATTGTGACTGGAATTACATTTCATTTGGAGATTAATTTAGGAAATAACTTACTTCTTTATTGTATTTAGTGTTCCAATCCAGGAACATGGAGCATTTATTATTTGTTCAGGTCTTTGCTATGACCATTAATATTTTGGTCTATAAAAGTTAGATTTTTCCTACATGCCTTAAAGTTGTGTTGGTATTAATAAACCATTAATAATTTGGCCTGTAAAAGTTAGATTGCTCCTAGGTGCCTTAAAGTTGTGTTGGTATTAATAAACCATTAATAATTTGGCCTGTAAAAGTTAGATTGTTCCTAGGTGCCTTAAAGTTGTGTTGGTATTAATAATGGTGTTTGCCCTCAAAGAGTTTTAAATAAGTTAGAGAGATAGATAATTAAATGAGCAATTACTATACAGCATGATAAGTGCTGGAGTTGGGCACCAATAGGGTAGTATACTAACATCTGGGAAAGTACAGAGCCTGGGCTCTAACCCTTAGCAGGGCTGTACACTTAGAAGTCTAGCCTGCATCATCTCCATCTGCCTTTTGAAAACTTCAGTACACAACCCAGAGTGTGAAATTACCCAGAGCCTAAGGTTTCTGCAATTCCAAAAATCTCCATTTCATAAACATCTTCTGGTGAAAAGAATCAATGCCAATGCTAATAATAGTTATGATTAGGCTAATTTTTTTTTTCCTGTTTCACTAATGAAATCAGTATATCACCTAAAAGAGAGAGCAGACTGGAAACTTCTGCTTTGTGGCTACAAAAAGTCAAAAACAAAAGACTCGTTGTGTAACCCTGAGTAAGTCATTTGACATCTCATTGCAACATGTGAATAGTTCCTTAATTTTGATAAGACATGTCTTAAGAAGAAAGACACACACAAACACACACACATATTTTTTTTTGACAAAGAGTATGTTACATGATACTTCATTCCTGAATATGTTAACACACATCTCGTAAGAATAAGGACATTCTCCTACATATCTACAATGTAATGATCACAGGCAAGAAATTTAATATTGAATTAATCCTATACCATACTATTATCTAGTATATGGCCCATATTCAAATTCCTCAAATGTCTCAATAACATTTTTGCCCCCACCCCCCACCCCAGCACCACTCCCTCCTTAATCCAGAATCTAATCAAGGATTAAGCCTTAAATTTAGTTGTTGAATTTCTTTAGTCTCCTTTAATCTAGGGCAGTTGCCTAGGTTTTTGTTTTGTTTGGAGGTTTAATGACCTGTTCTTTCTTGAAGAGATTTGGCTAGTTGTTTTATAGCATGTCCCTCAATTTGGATTTGTCTAGTGTTTTATCTTGATTGCATTTGGGTTAAACATTTTGGGTAAGGGTAATCCATAGGTGATTTGTAGCCATACTGTGTCACTGGGAGGCACATTATGTCAGTTTGTCCTATTACTGGTGATGCAAAATTTGCTCACTTGAAGGTTTCCACTAGATTTCTCCACTGTTTGTAATTAATACATAATCTCTGGGGTGATACTTTGAGGCAGTGTGAACTCCTGTTCTCCAACATTGTTTCACTCAGTGGTTCCCGCATCCACTGATGACGTGTGCATGAGTCAGTTATTACTATGATAGCCATGAAATGGTCTCCCTGACCTTTAGTTGGTATTGTTTTTCTAGGCTTGATCTCTGGCTTCCCAACCATGACTTAGCCTTGTCCATTTGTGCTGCTCTTGACCAGCTTGGTTAACTATCATCCTACCCCTTAGTCCTAACAGGTCAGCACAGGCAGGCCTTTTGGGATTTACCACAGCATCGGTGAACCTCATCTAGATAGAAAGCAAATACTTGATAGCTATTAAGCTATACCTACAAACAACAATGATCATTAGCAGTAAATTCTGCAGAGGTAACCTGCAATGTGACTGAAACTTAGAGAACCAGCAAGTTAGGCTTCATGTTGGATAGATGCTTCTTTACTCACGTTTTTTTTTTTTTCATCTAACACTCAGATCCCAAATGTACCACAGATAGGAAAGGTAACATCTTAAGGAATCAAACATGATGTGTTTTCCATTGTCCCCAAAATGAGATTATTAGACACACAGTGAGTAAGGACACTGATTTTTCACTTCATGGACCAAAGTGAATAATAATCCTTTGAAATTGTAAATGGGGGTGTTCTGTGCAACATTCTTTTTAGCACGTACTGATTTTTTAGAGAAAATTGCAGATTTTGGGTGTTATAATCTAAGGTTAAGAACAGAACCCCAGAAGTTGAAGACATCAGAGATCATGTCTAAAAATAAAGCAAATGCTTTTTCCTTTCGATAATCCTCAATTAGAAGCCATTTAAGGAAAAGATCATTGGCTTCAGAGACTTGTAAATATGGATTATACAGTTCTCACTGGCACTCTTGTCTTACAAATTAATTTTAGTACATTCTGAAATGTGTACATAAATTATTTTACCTTATATCCAACCATGTTGCCCTTTTGATATTAAAAATACTAATAATGAAACAAACTTCTTGATGGCTATTGCAATAACAAATCCTCAATAAACAGAGTTCTCCTTGGATGATAAAATTCCCTTTGTCAGTTGATAACTTCAGTGGAAGCTATTGATGGTCATGGGGGGATCTTTTCTAGCCATCTCTTCAAGGCGTGGCAGGTCAAAACATTGAAATGTTTACTCAATTCACCCAAAAAAGACACCCACTCAGGGGAAGAAACTAGATTTCTCAGGAAACCTTTGTAGTTAACTAAATGAGATAATTGAACTCCCTAAAACCAAGTACTCAGTGACTGAAAATGAGCCTTCAACAAGGAGAAAAGATAATCATCAGAAGCTGGACCTGAAAGCCATGGAAGATCCTTCTCAGGACCATCCTGGAGCACCCAGAACTTTCTTTTTCAGTCATTCCTCTCTCTAGATAACCTCACTCATTTCCATCTCTGAATCATGACCTACTTCTCTCTCTGAACTCAGATTCATACATCCAACTCTTTACCTGCCATTTCTACCTGGAAGTCCCATTGGTATCTCAGACTGGTTGTGTCAAATGGAACTCTGGATTTCCCTGAGAATCCACTTCTCTTCTCCTGCTCCCCACTATGGTAATGGTACCACCACCCAACCAGGGTCAGTTGATAGAGCTAGAAATCCTGAGGTCACACTTATTTTGCAGTACCCCTCAGGCATCAATTCCAACAGCAAGTTAGTCTGTTTCCAAAGACGGGCATATATCTATGCCTCCTCTCTTTATCCACCCTCTTCCCAGCCCAAGCCATCATTCATTTGGGTCTGGATTATTGCCAATGCCTGCCAGCTGGGCTCCCTACTTCCATTCTTGCTGTCCTGCCACCCATTTTTCCACAGAATGGTCAAAGCAAACTTAAAAACATAAATCACCTAATCTTATGTGGTAGCCTAAGCTGGATTCTGGGACAGAAAAAGAACATTCATGGGAAAACTGAATAAAGTCTATAGTTTTGAAAAATGTAACATGGTTACAGAACATGTTAACATTAGGGGAAGCTAGGTAAAGGGTATATGAAAACTCTTTATACTATTTTTGCAACTTTAGTATAAATTTTAGAGTATTCCAAACTAAAAAGTTTATTTTAAAATCCCATAAATATCATGTCTCTTTTGTGTTGAAAATCCTTGCCTATCTCTCACTGCACTAAATTCCGAACTCTTTGCCATGGCTGGAAGTCTTATGTGATCTGGCTTCTGTTACTTCTTTTAATCTCATTTCCTACCAGTCTGCTCTCACTCCTAAGGCTCAGCCACGGGTTTTCTGACAGTTCCTAGAATGTACCAGGCTGTGGAAGGGCCTTGGGTCTTTGTCCTTTTTGTCCCTGTAGAGCTTGCTAGGGTTGCCATAACAAAATACCATAGTTTGAATAGCTTAAACAACATTATTCTATTTTTTTTCACAGTTATGGAGGCTAGAAGTCCAAGATCCAAGTGCCAGCAGGTTTGGTTTCTTCTGAGGCCTCTTCCCTTGGCCTGCAGACCGCCAGCATTTTGCTGTGTCCTCACATGGTCTTTCCTCTGGGTTTGCTCGTCCTTAGTTTTGTGTGTCCAAGCTTCCTCTTCTTTTAGGGACAGCAGTCAGACTGAATTAAAGCCCACCCTAGTGGGACTCATTTGACTTAATCACCTCTTGAAAGGCCTTATCTCCAAACACCATCACATTCTGAGGTACTTCAATGGAAGAATTTTGGGAGGACACAACTCAGCCCATAACGGTCCACTTGCCCAGACAACCTTCAGATCGTTGGCGCCGTCCATCCTTAGGTCTCACGTAGGCTTGTCACCTCTTCTGAGAGGCGTTTCCTGACCACATGGCTTCAAGCTGAGCTCCCCCTCCTCCATCCTCTTTATTGCTTTCTTCACACACTCTATCGCTGGAATTCTTCATGTTTACTTGCTAATCTGTTCCGTCCCCTCGCCCCCACGGCTGTGAGTAATGGACGCCTTGCCCATCTTACTGCTCTTTCCTCGGTGCCTCATATAATGCCTGGCACATAACTGGTGTTCAAAATTTGTTGACAAGAAATGATTTATTGACAATTCAGACAAAAGCAGAATCTCATTAGGAAATCATCATTAACCAGTTAATTCCAAGGTATGATCGTCACAGAAGAAATACCTAGTATTTGCACAGTGCTTTATCATTTATGAAGTGCTTCTGGGTAAATTAACCTTTAAGAATCCTCCACATTCTGATGCAAGCATTACCAACTCTGTTTTCTTCATAAAGAAACCAAGACTCCACTGGTTAAGGTAAGATAGCTGGACTTAAATGTTGATCTTTTGTTTCGCAAAGAACAGCTTTGTGTTCTTCCATTACGACAGAGCTGAACTAGAAACTAAAGAAGTTCCATGCACTTCTTTTAGGCAACCTCCAAGGAGAGCTCTGTGAAGGACAGACCCATGATTCCAGGAACTAACCTGAGCATCTGATCAGAGGAGTATTGTCACTGAGGAATTAATGGCTAATGAGAATACGGTGCCCTAAGCCCCTTTTATTGTGGTACGGGTGGAGGTGGTTATGGACATGCTTTTTGTAAAGCATTCTGTTTCTAGGGTTGAAGAAGTGAAGAAATTTGGGGAACCTGATTTCCTAAGTGTTCATAGTTGTTTTTAAATAGCACTTAATACTTCCTTTAAAAGCTGTAGTTTTCTGCTTTGATTCCCCTTAGGTTCAACTGTGGGAGCTTTACAGATCCTAATGCCTGAACCCCACCCAGCCCAGACGAATCAAATCAGAATCCTGGGGGATGGGATGGTGGCATCAGGCGTGCCAAAGCTTGCCAGGTAACTTTAATATGCAGCATATCCTATGTCCCCCAAACAGAACATGGAGGGTGGACTTTAGAACTACCCCACTCCCAGCTGGAGAATTCAGCATTCCTAGAGGGTTGGGGTTCTAGCCTTCACGTATGTTGGCTGGATTAGACCGGTCTGCACCCAGGGCCCATTAAATCAGAGTCCCAGGATGGGTGGAACCCTGCCACGAGCTGCTGTTCAAACTTCTCATGTAAGGCCAATGTAGAGCCACTGCTTTAACTGGAGCCTGCTTTGTTTGGAAGAGGAAGTAAAAGCAGGGCTGCTCCCAATTAACCCCACTGAACAGCAGTAACCTGGCAGCAGCAGCATGTGAGTGCTAAGCACTGACTCTCCTAGGTCCAGATTTATGGCCTTGGGCAAACAACAGGACTCACCTTGGCGTGGTGCTGTCCTCCCAGCGCGAATGAAGCCTAAACAATTCTCATCAGTATGTGCACAAAGTATACGGGCCTCATTTTAAGACAACACTTCCATTGTGTTCTGGTTAATGGATTCACAGTTTACAGGTTTTTATGAACATAAATATACTAGCTTTACTTAACAAGGAGGAGAAGATATTCATACCTAGCCATCCCACTACTAATGTTTTTAGGTAGATACTGAGCCTTGCAAAAAATTACTTAAAAAGTAACTGATAATAGGATAACAGCATGTACTCTTATTCAATCACTAATCAATATGATTATCACTAACGTCTTTCAATTTAATCATTACTTCTTATCATCATCAATTTCATTAAATTTTGGCAGGTAGGGGAGGAAACAGGGTGCAGATAGCAGTATGAAGGATGCTAGCTGGGTGATAAGACTATACACCCAGAAAATGCAAAGAAATGAACTGAGTTTATTCAATAATTTGGCAAAGCAGAGAGACAAGAGAAATATCCACTACCTCCCTGCTTCCTTTAGCAACTCTGCCTCCCACCCATTCCATCCTCATCCCTGGACAGAAAAAGGGCATGCCAGCACTCTGCTTAAGGCTCGAGTTTTGAACCCCTGGACAAAGCTATCTTTTCAATAATTAAAGTATTATACATAAATATATATTTTGCACATTCTGATTTTGAACCATTAACAAGTGTGAATGAAAAGCGGTGACGTCTTCCTTTTCAGCCTCTCTGGGACCACCCTTGAACTGGCTGGGTGACCGACAGCTGCTGCTGAACATGCAAACTAGGGGAAGGCCAATCGGCAAAGAAGCCTAATCAAGCTGCGGCTGCCCTGCCTGGCTCAGTGGCCTGAGAAGCAAGACCTGGGGCCTCTTCAGTGTACAGATGGCATGACCTGGGCTTGGCAAGTTGGGGGCCATGACAGAGAGATAAGGAGCAGGCCCCACGGGCAGTCTTAGCATCAGCAAGTTGGGGAGAAGGAGGCAATATAGGGCACAACAGCTGGTGCTTCTCTCAGAGGAAGCAAGCTGTGTTGACAAGGACTGTGTCCAAGTGCCCGGGGCTTGTGCTTCTCCCATAGGCTGGCCTGAGTCCCACATGGGCCTGGTCCTTGGTATGAGCAGAGGGTGCTCACCCCAAGCATGGATTCTGACTTTAGGGAGGCTAACCTGGTATTTTAAATTCCTAGGAGAGTAGTGTAAAGAACTTAGCACCTGCCAAAAAGGACTACAAGATAATAAATGATAATAATGTGGACTTTTTGGACTCTTTGAACCGGGTGGAGGATAAACCAGAAGTCTGTGCCAGTCTTAACCAGACAGAAGGATTATGGTGAGGCTGCACATTTGCTCCACACCACTACAGATGGAGCGGGATTTAACTATTCGTGAGGACAGAGCCATAGAGAAAAAGAGAAAGCAAGGGAATTTGGAAAGATTAAATGCTACTAAAAATTCCCCCATATTTTCAGATTGTTCCAGGAAAAGCAATCCAGGTTTGTCTGATGTGTATCGTCCTTTTCCTGATGGTCCTCAGCTACATCAAAATGGACAAGCCCACTTCAATATCCAGGGCCTGGCAATTGTTTAAAGAAGTACACTTAAGTATGGAATGGTGTGCAGTCATTAAAAATCATACTGGGAAAGATACTTTCTGACATGTTAAAAACAGCACACTGTGCAATTCAATTGGGAGAACTGTTAAAAAATAAATTCATTATAGTGATCTGTGATATGAATCAAAATGCTAATAGCAGTCATCTTTATTATAGGATTATCTGAATTATGGCATTACCATTGATTTTTCTGTTCTTTCTTGGGGGGGAGTTCCTTTTTGCATTTTCCATATTTTAATAATTGTGTGTTCATTTTCCAATCAGGAAAAAAGTCATTATTTTACAAGGGTTCAAGGTTAAGCACAGTGTAACATTATTTTAGACACTGCAGTGTTGATGAAGTTGGCCAGCAAAGCGCCTCTTCTTCCAGGCTGCTGAGAAGGGTATCACCCTCAGCCTTCTGCTGAGGTTGTCATCACTAGGCGATGCTAACTACTGGGGGTCCTGAACGTACTAGGGGGAGAACACACCTGCCAGCTGCTGTCTTCTCTCCTCTGGACAGCTCCAGGAACTGGAGAAGGCATTCGGCTGCACAGCTGGTGGGGAGCTCTATCAAGCGGTCACATTTTGAGATCTGGTGGGGGCTCTTCTGATTTGAGTGTCTCTCTACTAAGGGGTCAGCAAACTGTTTCTGTAAAGGGCCATGTAGTAAATATTTTAGGCTTTGTGGGCCATATGATCTCTGTTCATATTCAACTCTGCCGTCCTACCTTGAAAGCAGCCTAGGTAATCCACAAATGAGTGTGGTTCTCTGTTCTAGTAAAACTTTATTTACAAAAAATATATAATTTTCCAGTCCCTGATAAATTCCAGGTTTCCTAACTTATTTCAATGGCATGGAGAGATCAGGTATAAGCCAAGTCAGTTCCTATAAATACAGTAATTCCCCCTTATCTGTGGTTTCAGTTACCCGTGGTCAACTGAGGTCTGGAGGCAGGGGATCCGCCCTCTGACATACTGTCAGAAGGTCAGCAGCAGCGTGAGGCTACATCCCAACACCCCTGTCATTCACCTCACTTCATCTCATCACACAGGCATTTTGTCATTCACACCATCACAAGAAGGGTGAACACAGTTCAATAAGAATTTTGAGAGAGGGAGACCACATTACGAGTTATTGTTAATCTCTTACTGTGCCTAATTCATACATTAAACTTTATCATAGGTAGGTATGCATAGGAAAAACATAGTATATCTAGGGTTTGGTACTATCCACAGTTTCAGGCCTCGAGGGGGAGTCTGGGCACATATCCCCCGCGGATAATGGGGGACCACTGTAGATGGAGCATTATTGAGTGCCACTCCTCATGCTCCTTCTATACTGAGGTTTGACCAGTAGTGACTCTTCACACCAAAGAAAGGGAAGCCCATTATTATGCTTATGTTTTCAGGCATTTAATATGTTGGTTTTTTCACCAGTTAAACTACGAGTACCTGAAGTTTGAGAAATGAGTCTGCATTTTTAATACCATCCATGTAACTCATATAGTGACATATAAATAGAAGGTGCTTGATATGCTCTTGCTGAATACTGAAAGAGTGAATGTGTATCCTCCCTCACCTTCTCCCTGGCGTGAAATGTAGTTCTTGAGTGACACCACTTGGGAACCATTCAAGCTCTGTCCTGGCAGATTCCACCTGGAATGGGACAACTTGTGTCCCGCACAAATATACCGTACCTTCTAGAAGAATTTTTCCCTGCCCAGGAGAGGAACTTTCTAGAAGATGTTGTTTAAAAATGTCCACATGAAGAACCACAGAGTAGGCCTGTCCAAAGCTGTTCCTTTTAGAGGGTTTCTTAGTTTTCCTCTGTGACTGTTTTCACGCGAAAGGTTTTTAAGTGGATGCTGTTTGAGTCCTCAGATCTTGCTACATGACATTTAGGTACCTTGACAGCCTCTGCCTTCCGTTTCATTCCCTTGGCTTAGTGAAGGCACCCAAGAGGTTGCCTTGTCAGGAAACTCTCCCTTGCCCATTTTGACACAGTCTCAATCTTCAGCATTTTCCACAAATGCAAAACATGTAAATGAAGTAGAAATTAATAGGTAAACCCTTGCAGCACCATGGATCCAGGCTCTTCCCTCAGTGGGTCCTGATGGAACCCACAGACCAATCTTGAAAGGTCAAAACATTTGCTCCAAAGAAAGGAGAATTTAGAAATGTAATACTCTGAAAGAAAGAGGCTGCAGTAAAAGCCAAGAAGATGGATTTTAAGCAATACTAATAAACAAAGCACTTGGCTGGAATTTAGTAAGAGTTAGAAAGCCTCATGAGTTAAGTATTTTGCAGGAGGCATACTGATTTTCAGGTGTGATATGTGGGTACATGTGTATATAGGCGAACATAAGCACCACCTAGACAATATATACAGTATGTACACATATATTTGATTATATTCATTTTTTCTAAGCAAATGTTAACAGTCATTGAGGAGATGTATGCTCAATCCAATGATCAGAAATAAAAGTTAAAAGGTCCCCACACCATCCTTTCAACCCCTGATGACAATCACTCCAGGTCACAGAGATTTTTGCACAGAGGCTCATGGAAAGACCAAAAAAAAAAGAATGGAAAGAAAAATGAGAAGAAAAGCGAGACAATGAAATAATTCCTGGGAGAAATCCCAAGGAAATAGCCCTCAGAAGTCAAAGGCCAGAGCTTCTCCGAGGTCCCAGGCACAGATGCTGCTGCTGGGCCTGGCCATACAAGAGGCTGTGGGAAGGGCTGTGACCCTCAGAGCCCAGGAGGCGAGAGCACAGTGTGAAACGGGGGAGCTACTCACGCTGTCGTTGCTTCCTTTGTTGTCCTCATACTTGGTTTCTATGTGAATGGAGAATTTCGGCAGAAAGGAACACTATGGAGAAAGAGTAAAGTCTCATTAGCATGCCACCCTTCTCTTTCCACCCTTCCATATAGCCTCCGGATGCTATTTGCTTCGGAGCACTGTCTGCAATTGATAACGTTAAGGTAACTAGGTCAATATCCAAATTCAGACAAGAAAAGCTGCCTTTGGCAACATGAATACAACTTCATCCAGAAGTCAGGCCAGAGAGAATAATAATCAACGGAAGGCAAGTCACCGAAGAGGAGTTCTTCCAAAAGGAGTTGTTCTGTGGGCCCTGCCACAGGCTTTCGCAAAGCAAATCCCTGACACAGACAAGCTCAGTTCTGAAATGCTTAACTTTGGGGAGAGAAGCTGTCATTGCTGAATACCTGGGGACCCAGGCTCAACCTTTATAGAAATATTCATATAAAGCTAGAAAGGTGGAGTTCCGGGAAGATGGCGGTGTGAGCAGGGCGGCAGAAATCTCCTCCCAACACTATATTTATCTACGAAAACACAGAAAATACATCTATTCCTAAAAGAGAGACGAGAATACACAGGAAAGCGCACAGCGTGCAGCTACACCCGAGAGGACTCGGCACCCCAAGAGGCGGGTAAGATACGGAGCCGCGACCCGGCGGGACCCGAGCCCTCCCCCACCCCAGCGCACCGGCGGGAGGAGAGGATTCAGAGCCGGGAGGGAGTGGAAGTACACCCCGCGAAGTAGCCAGCCCCGGTGATCTGCGCGGGGAGCGCTGACCCACATTGCGCAGTGCAGCGGAGATTGGGGAGACAGAGCGGGCAGGATCTGAGCGGGGAACGTGCCAGGGTGCTTGCAGCCAGCTCCCGGGAAGGAAAAAAAAAAGCGCGCGCTTTCTTCAGCGGTCTTAAAGAGACAGGAGCCCAGCGGAGGAGCCGGATCGCCCCAGCACACTCAGCCCAGCAGGCTGGGAGTCCTGGGGAGTTTCAGACGCCTTAGCTGGCGACTGAGGAAGCATAGCCATACTTAACACTTCTCACTGAGATCAACAGCCTCCTACTTGTTCCCACCCCTGCCAGAGCAATAAAGGGCCCTGCGGAGCGGCACAGTCACAGCTGTGGAATAGTGGGGCAATAGCGCCACCTAGAGCATTCCCACAAAATCTACGTCCGGTGGCCATTTTTTTTTTGTTTGTTTTGTTTTGTTTTTTCTTTTCTTTCTTTTTTCTTTTTTGCTTTCTTTCCTTCTTTTTTTTCTTTTTTTTTCTCTTTTTTTTTCTTCTCTTTTTAAAGTCTTAAAGAGCCCAGCTGACATACGTGGCAACTATCAGTGACCAATTATACAGCCATGAAGAGACAGAGGAATATGGTTCAGCCCAAAATCAACCAGACAACCCCAGAGAGGGAGTCTGAAGGGATGGAAATGCACAGACTCCCTGAAAAAGAATTCAGAATAAAAGTCATAACCATGCTAATGGACCTACAGAGAAATGTGCAAGAGCTGAGGGAGGAAGTGAGGGAACTGAGGAAAGACAATACAGAAATCAGACAAGCGATCGACGGGCTTAACAGCAGAATGGATGAGATGCGAGAGACTGTTAATGGAATAGAAAACAGAGAACAGGAGTACAGAGCAGCTGAGGCAGAGAGAGATAAAAGGATTTCTAGGAATGAAAGAATATTAAGAGAACTGTGTGACCAATCCAAACGGAACAATATTCGCATTATAGGAGTACCAGAGGAAGAAGAGAGAGAAAAAGGGATAGAAAGTGTCTTTGAAGAAATAATTGCTGAAAACTTTCCCTCGCTGGGGAAGGAAGTAGTCTCGCAGTCCACCGAAGCTCATAGATCTCCCAACACAAGGGACCCAAGGAAGACAACACCAAGACACATAATAATTAAGATAGCAAAGATCAAAGATAAAGACAGGGTATTAAAGGCAGCTAGAGAGAGAAAAAAGATCACCTACAAAGGAAAACCCATCAGACTATCATCAGACTTCTCAACAGAAACCTTACAGGCCAGAAGAGAATGGCATGATATATTTAACGTAATGAAACAGAAGGGCCTCGAACCAAGAATATTGTATCCAGCACGATTATCATTTAAATATGATGGAGGGATTAAACAATTTCCAGATAAACGAAAGTTAAGAGAGTTTGCCTCTCATAAACCACCACTACAGGATATCTTAAATGGACTGCTCTAGATGGAAGCACACCTCAGGCTAAAAAGATGTCACTAGAGAAAAAAAAAATCATAGCAAAGAAAGCAGACCATCCAAATACTAACTAAAGGCAAAGAATAAAACACATATTATAGAAAGAATGGAGGAGGAGGAATAAGAAGGGAGAGAAAGAAAGAAACATCAGACTGTGTTTACAATAACTTAAAAAGAAAGTTAAGTTAGATTGTCAGATAGTAAAGAAGCAACCCTTGAACCCTTGGTAACCACGAATCTAAAGCCAGCAATGGCAATAAGTACATATCTATCGTGAATCACCCTAAATGTAAATGGACTGAATGCCCCAATCAAAAGACACAGAGTAATAGAATGGATAAAAAAGCAAGACCCATCTATATGCTGCCTACAAGAAACTCACCTCAAATCCAAAGATATACACAGACTAAAAGTGAAGGGATGGAAAAAGATATTTCATGCAAACAACAAAGAGAAAAAAGCAGGTGTTGCAGTACTTGTATCAGACAAGATAGACTTCAAAACGAAGAAAGTATCAAAAGATAAAGAAGGACACTACATAATGATAAAGGGGTCAGTCAGACAAGAAGATATAACCATTATAAATATATATGCACCCAACACAGGAGCGCCAGCATATGTGAGACAAATACTAACAGAATTAAAGGAGGAAATAGACAGCAATGCATTCATTTAGGAGACTTCAACACACCACTCACTCCAGAGGACAGATCAACCAGACACAAAATAAGTAAAGACACAGAGGCACTGAACAACACACTAGAACAGATGGACCTAACAGACATCTACAGAACTCTACACCCAAAAGCAACAGGATACACATTCTTCTCAAGTGCACATGGAACATTTTCCAGAATAGACCACATACTAGGCCACAAAAAGAACCTCAGTAATTTCAAAATATTGAAATCCTACCAACCAACTTCTCAGATCACCAAGGTATAAAACTAGAAATAAATTTTAGAAAGAAATCAAAAAGGCTCACAAATACATGGAGACTTAACAACATTCTCCTAATTAATCAATGGGTTAACGACCAAATCAAAACAGAAATCAAAGAATATATGGAGACTAATGACAACAACAACACAAAGCCACAACTTCGGTGGGACGCAGCAAAGGCAGTTCTAAGAGGAAAGTATATTGCAATCCAGGCCTATTTAAAGAAGGAAGAACATTCCCAAATGAATAGTCTAAAGACACAGTTACTGAAATTGGAAAAAGAAGAACAAATGAGGCCCAAAGTCACCAGAAGGAGGGACATAATAAAGATTAGAGAAGAAATAAATAAAATTGAGAAGAATAAAACAATAGAAAAAATCAATGAAAACCAAGAGCTGGTTCTTTGAAAAAATAAACAAAATAGATAAACCCCTAGCCAGACTCATTAAGAGAAAAAGAGAATCTACACACATAAACACAATCAGAAATGAGAAAGGAAAAATCACGACGGACCCCACAGAAATACAAAGAATCATAAGAGAATATTATGAGAATTTATATGCTAACAAGCTGGAAAACATAGAAGAAATGGACAACTTCTTAGAAAAATACAACCTTCCAAGACTGACCAAGCAAGAAACAGAAAAACTAAACAGACCAATCACCAGTGACGAAATCAAATTGGTAATCAAAACACTACCCAAGAACAAAACCCCTGGGCCTGATGGATTCACCTCTGAATTCTACCAGACATATAGAGAAGAAATAACACCGATTCTCCTTAAAGTTTTCCAAAAAATAGAAGAGGAGGGAATACTTCCAAACTCATTCTATGAAGCCAGCATCACTCTAATACCAAAACCGGGCAAAGACCTCACCAAAAAGAAAATTACAGACCAATATCCCTGATGAACGTAGATGCAAAAATACTCAACAAAATATTAGCAAACCGAATTCAAAAATACATCAAGAGGATCATACACCATGATCAAGTGGGATTCATCCCAGGGATGCAAGGATGGTACAACATTCGAAAATCCATCAACATCATCCACCACATCAACAAAAAGAAGAACAAAAACCACATGATCATCTCCATAGATGCTGAAAAAGCATTTGACAAAATTCAGCATCCATTCCTGATTAAAACTCTCAACAAAATGGGTATAGAGGGCAAGTACCTCAACATCATAAAGGCTATATATGACAAACCCACAGCTAACATCATACTTAACGGCGAGACGCTGAAAGCTTTTCATCTAAGATCGGGAACAAGACAAGGATGCCCACTCTCTCCACTGTTATTCAACATAGTACTGGAGGTACTAGCCACAGCAATCAGACAAAACAAAGACATACAAGGCATCCAGATTGGTAAAGAAGAAGTCAAATTGTCACTATTTGCAGATGACATGATACTGTACATAAAAAACCCTAAAGACTCCATTCCAAAACTACTAGAACTAATATCTGAATTCAGCAAAGTTGCAGGATACAAAATTAACACACAGAAATCTGTTGCTTTCCTATACACTAATGATGAACTAACAGAAAGAGAAATCAGAAAAACAATTCCATTCACAATTGCATCAAAAAGAATAAAATACCTAGGAATAAACCTAACGAAGGAAGTGAAAGACCTGTACTCTGAAAACTACAAGACACTCCTAAGAGAAATTAAAGAGGACACTAACAAATGGAAATGCATCCCATGCTCTTGGCTAGGAAGAATAAATATTGTCAAAATGGCTGTACTACCTAAAGCAATCTACAGATTCAATGCAATCCCTATCAAACTACCAACAGCTTTCTTCAATGAACTGGAACAAATAATTCTAAAATTCATATGGAACCACAAAAGACCCCGAATAGCCAAAGCAATCCTGAGAAGGAGGAATAAAACAGGGGGAATTACACTCCCTGACTTCAAGCTCTACTACAAAGCCACAGTAATCAAGACAATTTGGTATTGGCACAAAAACAGACCCACAGACCAGTGGAACAGAATAGAAAATCCAAACATTAACCCAAACATATACAGTCAATTAATATTTGATAAAAGTGCCTTGGATATACAATGGGGAGATGACAGCCTCTTCAGCAGCTGGTGTTGGAAAAACTGGACAGCTACATGTAAGAGAATGAAACTGGACTACTGTCTAGCCCCATACACAAAGGTAAACTCAAGTTGGATCAAAGACTTGAATGTAAGTCATGAAACCATAAAACTCTTAGAAAAAAACATAGGCAAAAATCTCTTGGACATAAACATGAGCAACTTCTTCATGAACATATCTCCCCGGGCAAGGGAAACAAAAGCAAAAATGAACAAGTGGGACTATATCAAGCTGAAAAGCTTCTGTACAGCAAAGGACACCATCAGTAGAACAAAAAGACATCCTACAGTATGGGAGAATATATTCATAAAAAACGTATCTGATAAAGGGTTGACATCCAAAATATATAAAGAACTCATGCACCTTAACAAACAGAAAGCAAATAATCCAATTAAGAAATGGGCAGAGGACATGAATAGACACTTCTCCAAAGAAGAAATTCAGATGGCCAACAGGCACATGAAAAGATGCTCCACATCGCTAATCATCAGAGAAATGCAGATTAAAACCACAATGAGATATCACCTCACACCAGTGAGGATGGCCAACATCCAAAACACAAACAACAACAAATGTTGGCGAGGATGTGGAGAAAAGGGAACCCTCCTACACTGCTGGTGGGACTGCAAATTAGTTCAACCATTGTGGAAAGCAGTATGGAGGTTCCTCAAAAAACTCAAAATAGAAATACCATTTGACCCAGGAATTCCACTCCTAGGAATTTACCCTAAGAATGCAGCAGCCCAATTTGAAAAGGACAGATGCACCCCTATGTTTATTGCAGCACTATTTACAATAGCCAAGAAATGGAAGCAACCTAAGTGTCCATCAGTAGATGAATGGATAAAGAAGATGTGGTACACATACACAATGGAATATTATTCAGCCATAAGAAGAAAACAAATCCTACCATTTGCAACAACATGGATGGAGCTAGAGGGTATTTTGCTCAGTGAAATAAGCCAGGCAGAGAAAGACAAGTACAAATGATTTCACTCATATGTGGAATATAAGGACAAAGAAAAAACTGAAGGAACAAAACAGCAGCAGACTCACAGAGCCCAAGAATGTACTAACAGTTACCAAAGGGAAAGGGACTGGGGAGGATGAGTGGGAAGGGAGGGATAAGGGGGAAAAAGGGGCATTACGATTAGCAGATGTAATGTTGGGGGGGCACGGGGAGGGCAGTACAACTCAGAGAAGACAAGTAGTGATTGTATAGTATCTCACTACACTGATGGACAGTGACTGTAATGGGGTTGGTGGGGGGGACCTGATGAAGGGGTAGTTTAATAATCGTAATATTGCACATGTAATTGTAGATTAATGATAACAAAATAAATTATATTAAAAATAAATAAATAAAATAAAAGCTTTTAAAAAAAAAGCTAGAAAGGTGCTATAGAACTTTATGACTGTAAATTATTGATGTCAGACAGACCTCACTTTTAGTTTTGGGTTTATCCCTTGATAGCTCTGTGACTTTGGAGAAGTCATGTAACTTTTCTGAATCCCAGCAGTATTAAAACATGGAATAAGAACTATTACCTAATACGGACATAGTGAGGGTTAAGTAAAATCATGTGCATAAAACATACAGTCCTGGGCATAAAGTAAGCATGCAGTAAATGGCAGCAACTGGTATGAGTCTGCAGCTGAGCTCAACATAAAAGGCAGCCCTTCTTCTTGCCAGTGGAGGGGAGAGAAACCCCAAATGCACACCATCCTAGTGTCCCAGTCTCATTTTAAAGGTTAGGGTAGCATGAGAGGAGGACCGTGATGGATGCGGATACAACCTCCCTCCTGCTGGCACTGAGCTGGGCATTAACTTTCTTGGCCACCAGAGATGGGATTGAAGACTAATGGGTAAAATGACGCAGCAACTCCACTGGGAGCAACAGGTGTTGGAGAAATGAGACTTCGACTGATATGCTTACAATCCCAAGAGGCTGGCTCTGGTACTTATTTATCCAGCGCACAGAGTACATAGTCTATACCGGGCACCTCTCAGTGCTAACAAGTTCTAAGTCATTTATTCCTTGTAACTAACCCCATGTAGTAGGTACTACTATTTTCATCCCTGATTTAAAGATGAGGAAACAGAGGCATGCAGAGGTTACGTAAACGCCCCATGATCACCTCCTTTGTAACTAGCAGAGCCCAGTGTCCATGCTCTTGATTGTCACCCTGCTGGCTCTCAAAGTGCGGTGTCCGAACCTGCAGCAGTGTCCTGGAACTCGTTAGAGATGCAGTCTTCTGGGTACAACCCAACACTCACTGAATCAGCAACGCTGGGGATGTGGCCCAGGCATCTGTGTTTAACAAGCCCTCCAGGGGATGCTGAGGAAGCCTCCAGTAGGAAAACCACCTCACTACACCATGCATGGGAAGGAAACAGAATGTATTACCTCGAACTCCCAAGTCCACAGTCCATGTACACGCCCTCACCCCATGCACTTCATCCCAGCGATGATCGTAATCCCCTTTGAGCCCAGCTGAGAACCCTGGTGGCATCTGCACAAGAAGGCAGAGGCATGCTCCATATCGCTAATCATCAGAGAAATGCAAATTAAAACCACAATGAGCTATCACCTCACACCAGTGAGGATGGCCAACATCCAAAAGACAAACAACAACAAATGTTGGCGAGGATGCAGAGAAAGGGGAACCCTTCTACACTGCTGGTGGGAATGTAAATTAGTTCAACCATTGTGGAAAGCAGTATGGAGGTTCCTCAAAAAACTCAAAATAGAAATAGCATTTGACCCAGCAATTCCACTCCTAGGAATTTACCCTAAGAATGCAGCAGCCCAGTTTGAAAAAGACAGATGCACCCCTGTTTATCGCAGCACTATTTACAATAGCCAAGAAATGGAAGCAACCTAAGTGTCCATCAGTAGATGAATGGATAAAGAAGATGTGGTACATATACACAATGGAATATTATTCAGCCATAAGAAGAAAACAAATCCTACCATTTGCAACAACATGGATGGAGCTAGAGGGTATTTTGCTCAGTGAAATAAGCCAGGCAGAGAAAGACAAGTACAAATGATTTCACTCATATGTGGAATATAAGGACAAAGAAAAAACTGAAGGAACAAAACAGCAGCAGACTCACAGAACCCAAGAATGTACTAACAGTTACCAAAGGGAAAGGGACTGGGGAGGATGAGTGGGAAGGGAGGGATAAGGGGGAAAAAGGGGCATTACAGTTAGCACACATAATGTAGAGGGGGGGGCACGGGGAAGGCAGTATAACACAGAGAAGACAAGTAGTGAGTTTATAGCACCTTACTACACTGATGGACAGTGACTGTAATAGGGTATGTGGTGGGGACTTGATAATGGGGGAATCTAGTAACCACAATATTGCTCATGTAATTGTATACTAATGTTACCAAAAAAAAAAAAGAGAAGGCAGAGGCCTTGGACGTGCCATTGATAATTCTCCTGACATCACATGCCTGTGTGCATTTAGCATTCATCTGCCTTGATCTGAGGGAAACAAGCAAGCTGAACCGTGACTAAGGAAACACAGAAACAATCAATCCCAGTAATTGCCTTATGGAGAATGAGGCCTCACATTTATCCATTAACACCTTCTTTGCTGTCTCCTCTTAAACCTCTTGCTTCTTGACTGCTGTCCTCACACCTGGTCCCAGGGAGTCCCAAGGAGAAGTTGCTTGTTGTGAATCAAGACCCTGGAGGATTGGGAGCATTTCAGGGCCCCATGGCAGAGCTCTTAATGGACACGTCAACTTGGGGAGATGCCCTTGGTGAGGGACCCTTTTAAAAATAATAAGCCTTCAGGTAAACTGATTTGCCCTTTTAAACCCATAATTCATGTGAGGATCAGGCCAACGTGTGTACAGCACCAGGCGATGAGGGAAGATAGGGGAGCTGGGTCTGGGTGCTTCAGTGTGGAATCCCACAAGGAGTTTTTATCGACTGAATTCTAGACCACTTAACTAAGGTCAAACAAATGAACTTTAGCATTGGGTATTAAACCCAAATACGAAATGCAAAACTTTTATGCAAATTAGCAGATGTTGTTATTTTTGAGTCAAGGACTTAGTTGTTTTTATATCGGAAGGGCAACCCTGCCAGAGGCTGGCCCGGCAGTGGGAGGTCCCAGATCTGACAGGTCAGCTCCAGGCTGGCCAGTGTTTTGACCTTCAGCAGTGGTTTGGGACTGATAATTCCCATGGGATTACTGATGGCTTGTTTCTGGAGCCCTGCGGGGTGTAGTGTCTAAAGTTAAAATCAGAAGTATCTCTAGCTTGGGGCATTTTCACTGCTGTCACTTAAAATGTCCTGGCTAGATGTCCATCTTGGGATGAACTTCTGGTTACCTCACACAGGTTAGCTTCCCTAAAAATCCCGCCCACTAATCCGAGCAGAGACTTAAGCGAGGTTTTTCCTTTCTGCCTGGCGGCTCCCTGATGGATCTCACCACTAAGGTTATCCTAAGTCCCTTCCTTTCTCAAGGCCCTGTGCTTGGCTTCATTCTTCCTCCCTTGCAGCTGATAATTTTGATTCATAGTTGAAGGAGGACACAGACCATGTGATAGAAACACCTCCAGCTTCCTTCTCCTCCACTGCAAATCTTCAGCTTATTTCTTTATGCTGCTTCTTAATCTCTGTGAGGTAGAGAAAGACACTGTCTTTTTTGTTCCAATGAAAAATAACATAGTGAGAAGAACTGAGACATAGGAGTCAACGGACCTGGGCTCAAATCAGAGCTGTACTGGCTTGGGGAAATTATTTTACCACTCCCAGCCTCGGTTTCCCATACATGCAATGGGACAACACTTCTCTATTCTGTAGGGGTGTTGAGAAGATCAGTGAGATCATTCAGTTAAACCCAGCACAGTGCCTGGCACGTAGAATGTGCACAGTAAAATATACTTGTTAAGTGTCTTCTCTGGAAACTTCTTTTATTGATTATTTGCTTCTTTCCTGCAGCCTAAAAATATAATGACATGTCATAGTCTTCAAAAAAAAAGTACCAAGTCCCTTGGGTATGTTTCTTCTTCCAACTACAGTCAATCCCATTTCTCCTTGTCTACACAATCAGACTCTATGAAATGAAGGGTCAATGCTGTATCTCTACTTTGTCACCTCCCACCCATCTCAACCAGTTCAAGAGGGTATAGGAATGACTGATTATTGAGCAATTTTTAAACCAGCAACACTTCTCCATCTCTACAGTATTGGACATGACTGAGCAATTCCTCCTTCCTAAACAGCTAACCCTTCTCAGCCTCTTCCTCCGTCCTTTGCCACCCCTCCAATGGAGGTGATCCCTTATGTCTGCCTTCCACCCTACCTTTTTGCTCCAAACCCTCTCCCCTGGTGGTCTCATCTGCTCCTGACTTTTCCATGACTATTTTTTATGGATGACTCCAAAATTGACATCTCTGACCTCAACTGCTGCTCTCAGATGTCCAGTTGCCCAGTGGCCGTCCCTAACAAGGGTCCTCCAGGCACACCAAACTTGATAGGTCCATACTGAATTCAAATGTTCTCCTGTACTGCATGAGTTTCCTAGGGCTGTCACAAACGAATCACCATGAACTTGGTGGCCGAAAGCAGCAGAAATTTAGTCTCTCAGTTCTGGAGGCTGTAGGCCTGGAATCAAGGTGTTGGCAATGTCGTGCCCCCTCTGAAGGCTCTGGAGAACAATCCTTCCTTGCCTCTTCCAGCTTCCAGTGGCCTTAGGTGTTCCTGGGTTTGTGGCTGCATAATGCCAAGTTCTGCCTCTGTCTCATATTATACTCTCTCTGTGTGTCTCTGTCCTCTTCTTTTCTTATAAGACACCAGTTGGGGGATTTAGGTCCACCCTACATCTAGTGTGATTTCACCTTGCACCTCAAAGTCCTTAACTCATTACATCTGCAAAGACCCTGTTTCCAAATAAGGTCAGACTCTGAGGTTCCAGTGGACATGAATTTTGAAGGGATGCTATTCAACCCACCACACTCACCCAGTACATCCAGTGAACCCCCAGTCTTGCTTAGTTTCCCTCCATAAGGGGAAGACACAGAGTCTTCTATTCCTGACCCTAATTTTCTTTCTGTCTCTGTCCTATATTCATCCTACGGCTCAATCGCAGACCATTCCATTCCCTGGAGCACTTCTGCTGCCTTGTTTGTCCACAGTTCTCCCAGCCCGAAATCTCCTTCCTGAATCCCACAGACCCTATCAAATACCACTTCAGAACAATTATCCTGTGTGTGCACGGTACGTTTGTACCTTTGTCACAGCACCTATCTCCTTTTCCATCATCACAATTAGCTGTCTACGTGCTTGGCTCAACCAGATAAGCTCTACTGTTATTCCAGCAGTACACCCTGCACCGCCCCTACACCCTGCTGCCATTAGGAATGGCATGAGTCACAGCCACCCAGTTATTCAAGCATCGAGGCATCTCCTTTAAGTTTGCTCAGATCTGCTTTCTGTGACTAAGGGCTTTGCTCCAACTAGGAATACACCTGCCACGCCAGTCATTCTCAAATATCCAGAGAAGAAGGGAGTACCCACCTTCTAACCCTGGACTTTCTCAAAATGTATGCCATCTCCTAAAGATTCAGACACATTTCCTTGCGTGAGGGAGATCTCATATCACTGAGGGAAGTGTCAGGAGTGTGGGAGTGGGAAAAAAGTTGGGAACCAAACTGGAGTATGCTGCAAGAGGAGAGGCATTAGGGTGTCACCCACGGGCCGAACCTGGAAGATGTCGAAGGGATTGGGAAGACTCCTATACTCTCTATGGCACAGACATTTGGGAATGCTGAATGTTTCAAGTCCTGTTTGGCCCACAACCAAATGATGGGATGTAGCTCCTTTGATTAGATTACCAAAATGATCAGATTATGTTACATTATATTTCTTTCTGGCCCAGGTGGATTCTGCCTGGCTTTGAAGGGGTAAGCTGCCATACTGTGAGAGGGCCATCTGGCCAGAGCCTGAGGGAGGCATCTCGTTGCTGAGAGCCACCCCTGGAGAGCTGGACTTTAGTCCTATGACCACAGGGAACTGAATCCTGCCAATAGCCAGTGAACCTGGAAGGGACATGGAGCTTCAGATGAGATTGGAGCCCTGGCTGACACCTTTATTTCAGCCTGGTGAGACTCTGAGCTAGGACCCAGCTAACCTGGGCCCCAGTGGAAACTCTGAGATAATAAGTTGTATTGTTTTAAGTTGCTAAGTTTGTGGGAAATTTGTTACGCAGCAAAAGAAAACCAATACAACACTCAACCTCAAGAATCCAACCACTGCTTCCCTTTCAAATCGCCCATATGGCTTTCACCGGAGTAAATTATCACTTGCTCTGAGGTTTGAACATGTCCAAGGAAACAGGGAATGTGTACCCTTTCTAGCTTATTAGTTCCACCTGGGATGTCATCTGCTTTGATAATAGCCACTGCTTATTGCCCAGGGTGGTATTTGCTGGTCACTGATGCCACGAAGCCTGCCTTTAGCTGGTGTCCTGATGCAGCAATGTGTACCTAGCCCTCAGGGAGCAAGAACACTGCTTCAGTAGAAAGGATATAGGTTTCAGAGTGAAACACACTTTGGTGCCAACTCCAGCTTCTCTTCTCACAATCTGTGTGACTTGGGGCAAATTCCTTAATCCTTCTGAGCTTCAGTTTTCTCATCCATAAAATGGAGATGCTATCAACTTCATAGCTGTGGAGTGGGGATTAAATGACATGATGAATGTCCAAGGCTGGCAGTATCTGGCAGGACAGGAACTGGAGAAATGTTGGCCCATCCCCCTGTGCCCCTCTCCCCATGAACTCCTACAGGCCTCAAGGGGAAGAAAACAGAGCCAGGGTGGGTGTTGGCCTGGCACTGTGTGTGTGCAAGGATGCACAGGAGGCTGTGGGCCCCCTGGAGTGGCGACACCAGGGGAACACCTGGTTGGTCCTTCCCATGACAGGGACAGAGCAGGTGCGGGCTCCTCCAGCCTCACACGGACCCCTGACCTGCTGTGTTGTGGAGAACATGCCATCTTAACTTTCAGATCATCCTCTCATTGTCTTCCTTTTCCTAAAGGCCTGGCAGTTTTTTTATCTGCTCAGGGGCCCTCTCCCTTCACCTCTTAGCTTTCCTTGATCCCCTGACAACTCCAGACAGGGAAATAAGAATACTATGGATCTCTGTGAACTTTCTTCTTTCCTAGATCTAAAGGTGTGCTGTCCGCTGGTTCACTCAATCGTATTTCAAAAGCCGAGGCTGAGAGAAGTTAAGAAATAACATCAAAACACAGCATTTGGGAGCAGGCCCCAGGGGTCCTGCCCGATGACCTTGCCTACAGCAAAGGGTTGGCCAATGACTCCAGAGCAGAATGATGGAAGTGCTCTAATCCCCTGAGCCTGGGAGACAGTGTGAGTCACTTCGACCCCTCTCCTGCTCTCCTTCCTCCCCTGGGCCCATTCAGGATCTGGGATCTTTTTTTCTCATGAAAAATCTTTTTGTTCCTCTCTTCTTGACTAGAAAAGCAGCTTGGTCTGGATAATCCTAACAAATAATTCACTTTATTACATCCAGAGTTTGTTTTGCCCCTACCTGTCCCCCGGACACCAAAAAAGATTGGAGCAGTGTCATGGAGAAATCAGAGAAACAAGGCAGAAGCTCTCCTGTCATCTTCTGTTTGATTTTCAAGCTTAGATCTTTCAAACCAGAAGAGTCTTAGTAGGGTTGCTGTCATGCGCTCCCTGCCATGAGCAGCTTCCTTTGTACATGGTATCTGAGCATCTTTAATTTGCCTTCCGAACACAGCAGCATCCACTGGGATGAACCTCCGATCGCAGAGTGATCACCGAGTACCTGTGAAGTCTCTAGTATCTAAAACCCAACATGCAGAAAAGTGATGGTTCTTTGTTGAATATTTAAATACATCTTTTGGAAGTGATGAGGGACTCTACAGTTGGGGAACAAAAAATGCCAGGAGAGATGAATGAAGTACCTGGGCTTCTGCACGAATAATTTCCAGACACAAGCACACCCAGGTTCAGTGTGGGGAAGCAAAAGTGGCATATGCAAACTGCACACAGAACTGAATTTTCAATTCACTACAGACATGCTATGGGAAAATGAGAGCTATTTTTAATGCAGTGATTGATTAGGGTTGCTATGGCAACGAGCAATACTTACGTGAACAAAACTAAATGTAAGCAAGTCTTAAAGAGAAAGAAGCAAACACACTGGGAATTGCATAGTTTCTGGATGGTGCTGGAAGCCCTTGCTGCAGTTTCCACCCCAGCACAGCGAGAAGGGATGGTGGCTGCAGGGAACGGGCCAGGGGAGACAAGCCTGAGGCTCTCCGGGCAATCTGCTCTTCGGAAGTGTGCAGCGGCAGAACTTCTGGAAGAATGTGCACACTTCATTTTGAAGATCATCATTACCGTCATACTACACAGCCAGAGCACCCAGTACGTGGTGAGGCGAATGGGTAGGAAGCCCACCCTGTACCAGTTTACAAAGTAATATAAAAATCATATTCTAACAACACATTTCTAAACCTTACTTAATGATGCCTCATCTGGTGGGCTTGTTAAAAACAGAATCTAGGCTCCTCTCTTGATGATTTCCTTTCAGAAAGTGGTGGAGTTCCCGGAGGCTACTCCTGAAACCAGGACTTGATTCTTTTTGTTTTCTAAATAGCTTTAGTTACATCCCGTATTATTCACCCATCTCAAGTATACACGTCAGTGGTTCTTAGTATATTCACAGAATTGTGCAACCATTATCACAGCCTAATCTCAGAACATTTTATCACCCCCAAAAGAAGCCCTGTACCCATCAGCTGTCTCCCTCCATTCCTAACTCCCTCCTACCCTATTCCCTAAGCAACCACCGGTTTATTTTCTGGCTCTATGATTGTCTATTCTGGACATTTCATCAATTGTGATCTCTTTTGTTTGGATTCTCTCACTTAGCAACCTTTTGATGGCAGAATAATACTCCATCGTGTGGATATACCATCTCTAGTTCACCCATTCTTCAGTTGATGGACATTTGTTTCCACATTTTGGCTATTATGAACAATGCTGCCATGGACAATCTTGCACAAGTTTTTGTATGGACATGTTTTTAGTTCTCTTGGGTATATACCTAGAGTGGAACTGCCAGATCATATGCAGGTCATAACAGTGTTTAACCTTTTGAGGGACTGCCAGATGGTTTCCCAAAGTAACTGTACCATTTTACATTCCCATCAGTTGTGTATGAGAGTTCCAAGTTCTCCACATTTTTGCTAACACTTACTATTGTCCTGGTGTTTCTTAACCTTGGGACGTTTTGGAATATCTTGGATGACCCAAGGTAATCACAGTCAACATTGCTCATGTCCAGTCTGAGACAGACAGACAGGACCCAACACCGAGGTAAAAATGGTGATATCATGGATACTGTACTTCACTATCATCAAGCACTGTTCCAAGTACTTGATATATAATTATTCACCTATCAGCTCATTAATCCTCATACAACTCTATGAGGAATGTACATTATTACCCCCCTTTGACAGATAAGGAACAGAGGCATGGGAAGGTTAAGCTGTATGCTCTAAATCATACAACACTTTCATGATGGAGCTGGGATCCAGCTCAGGCTGTCTGGCTCTGAGGTTCATGCTTGTGACCCCATGTCCTGTTGCCTCTTGGGTATTAGGCAAGCACATGGGTCCTTCTGGGGGAGCTGGGTACTAAGGCAGGAGTAATGGTGACTAAGGCACAGGCTTTGCTTCTTATTCTTAGTATGTCCTGTGGCCACTGAGAGTAGAGTGAATGTGTGTGTATGCATCTGTCAAATGACAGATGTACCCTACTTCAAACAAGCCAAAGAAGGAAAAACAGGAGTTGCCCGAAAGATAAATTGGGAAATAACTATTCACTAAGAAATTCACAGTGGTATTCCTTTAAATGCCAAAGGTATCCTTGTACCTTTAAAATACAATTATTTTCAAAAACTGAACTTAAATATGATGGCTTAAGTTCATTCCTACTAAGGAAGTTCTTTTAAAACCCTGCCCAGAACTCCAAGAAGGAAGTGAATTCTCAGGTTTACAAAGGAACAAATGTTCATTACCACACTGCTGGTCCTGTAAAGGACATGGAAACAACTCAAAGTCCACCAGTGGAAGATTGGTTAATAACATTGTTGTAGACTCTGAAGCTATTAAAAGAGAAAAGTGTAAAACAGGATGATCTCATTCTTGTAAAAGGAAGAAAAAAGCATGTTAGTATATGCACAAAAAAAATGGAAGATACCAAAATATTCTCATGGACGAGGGCAGTGGAAATTATGGGGCCCTCTTATTTTCTGTGATATACATTTTTATACTGCTTGTATTTTACAAAAACCATATCATTTTTCAGTAAGCTAAAAACAAAACCCCAAAAAACCCAAATCCAATAAAAAATTAAATAAACATGTCAGTGATATCTCAAAGTAGCTGTATTCTCTATTATGGAAGTCGCAGGATATTCCAAAACTGCTCTTACTTTTGGCCCGCTTTGAGTCAAAGAGGGCTAGATTATAAACAGCACTGTTCAGTAGATGGAGGAGGTGCAATTCCAGGAAGTTTGGAAATGGGTACTTCAAGTGGTTCCTGTCTCACATAGCACACCTGCTTATGGAATTTTAGAACAAGGCAGGATCTGAGAGGTGATCTAGTTCAGTAGTTCAAACCACTTTTTAAATGGCATCAGAGGTTTTTCATCAAATAAAATGTTATGCAGTGGTAGCCAGTGAGGCATGTCGATGGAACTTCCTGGACCAAGAAAAGAAAGTCTGAAAATTGCTGAGTGAGCCCAATACCTTCACACTTTATATTTGGTTACCTGCAGGATCTTTCCATCCAAGAGCAAATTTTACAAGGAGCTTGGAATCAAGAAAGTTAAATGGAAGAGCTGAGAAGCTGGTTTGGGGTAGATTAAGCGTTTATAGATTTTTCAAAGATCATTTCTTTTTAGCTTTTATTTGGAACTCAGTGCATTCATCTCTGGTCATCTTCGCCTCCACACTGGTCATCTTCGCCTCCACACAACACGTGTCCCTTGCTATCAATGAACATAAAACTCCGTATAGACTTGACCTTCTCTACAAAGAAATTCCCCCTGAAGACATTGATTCTCTGGTACTCTATTCTATATTATCATATTAAATGTACTCATAGGCCACACAGGGAATTTCAGCTTGAGATGGGATCATTAATAAAACTGGATTTGTATATGTTTTCACCTTTCACTGACAGAAGACTTACATCCAGAAGGGCTAGTGAGATCAAGTCTATAGAGTTTAGGATGTATTATCTTTTAGGAATCTGGGACTGGAGCCTATGCTATTTGTAAAATTCACTATGAGTGGTGAATGAGTTATGCTGAGGCAGTTGATAGATACCTAGATTTTAAAGTACTTTCCAACTTTATTCTTCATCAGGAAATTTTTATGTTTGCATTTTGACAGAAATGTTGCCTTATAATTGGAAGGTAATATTAATATTCTCTTTGTGCACAGAAGATCTTTAACACACACACCAATTTCAAGAAGGTGTACGTCTGGCTGTCCCCCCACCTATTCAGAACCTCAGTCATCATTCAGGGTAATATGCAAAAGAAATAAGGGGGCAATATTTGGGCTTCCTTTGCAGTTCTGGGTCCTGGGTGCCACATATGGCTTTATACATAAATAGGGTGGGTGGTAATAGTGACAGGGTAGTTGGAAAAAATTGCAAAGAAGATAGTTCCAGAAAAGCAAGAAGAGGAACTCATGTGGAGATTTCTTTAAAAAGTAGAACAATTTTAAAGCAAAAAGAAGGAGAAAGGGAATTGCATATAAATAATAGAGATGAGGATGAATCAGAGAGCAACTTCCCAAATATACGCTGCATAGGAAGAAAAATGTGGCGAGGAAGAGCAATGGACATGAAAGAGAAGTGGGGGAGGAGGAGAGGCAGGGAGTATGGAAGGCAGAGCATAGGGATACAGCAGGCAAACAGCTGCTTATATTCCAGCCCACGGGGAGGAAATGAATGTCAGCCTCTCAGCAGCTTCTCATCAGCCTGCACCCGACACTGAGGCTTCTGTTCATTCACTAGTTCATTTACTGCTGGGGCCTCTTCTGTCCTCTGACATGCTGAGTAACAGCAACTAACTGCAGAAGCAAGGCCAGGAGGGAAAGGGAGCAAAGACATGAATGAAAGTCTGTTTTCTCAATGGAACACGGTTTGCTGCTGGCACTTCTATGGAAATCGAGCTGGGAAACTAAATTCAGCCTCATATAATCTAGAGCTGGACCTGTCAAGACTGAAATAAGCAGAGGATGCTCGTGAATACTGATAGCTACTCCCAATAAAGACAGGACAGGGATTTAAAGAGACAGGCAGAACACATAACATGAACAAGAACTGCCTGTAAATAACAGAGATAATAATAGAAATAATCAGAGTGACTCCCCAGATAAATATAGGCTGGCATATGGCCTGTATATAGGAAACTTTTCAGATTACAAGCCTTCTTGGTTAAAAACTGTTAGAATCACCCCTCCTTACCAACTGGAAAAATTCCTCACTTAAAAATACATTTAAAAAAATACCCACTGTTAAAAATAAGATCAATGTTAAAATTCTGAACTGAAAAGATAGTTACATTCTTATAGCAACACTGTGTACAGAGTAAAAATATATGCTGTCATGTAGTTGAGAGTATTTTAGTGATTAGAAAGGTCAAAAGACATGGGGGTAATTTTGCATTCACTTTATTTAATCACTGAAATGTACTATTTCAGTATATCCATAGTTATATGTATTTTATTTTATTTAGAAAGAAATCTGTCCCACAAAACCTTTCTGGTAGCATTATTCTGATCTCACCTACTTGAACTGAACACAATTCCATAGGCATTAATCATTTGTAGAAGGGAAAGCCAATTTTTAGTACCACAAGAGGAAAGTAAAAAACAAAGAAAGGAAAATTTTCTAGTAAAATCTTCTACTGAGAATTCCTTTAAACAAGTATTTTTTTCTCTGATGACTGCCCTCTGTAAACTCATTCTGAGTGGTTAAAAAAAAACAGAAACAACTTAAAAATGTTATGTTATGGTGGTAGAGATGCATATTTTACCTTTTGCGCCCCCACTCCCGAAAATGGCTGAATTAATTTTCTTTGAAGTACAAAGAAAAGCTTGGGAATAGGTAGAGCAAATGGAAGTGGGATAAATCAGACAAACAACACTGGTACTTCCAAGGTTCCTGCTTTACCAGGCATCAACTCATAAGGCCCAGTTTTCAAAAAAAAGGACCTTTGCCCTCCCCTCCTCTAAATTATGTACTGCCCTGGACATTCAGGGTAAATTGTGATGTAGAGATGAAAGTTATTTCCTAACCATCTACCCCCATCCGTGCACCTGTCTCCACGAGCCTTAGGAGCTTTCATTCTCTATGCTTACAGAGCAGTTGAGATGGCCAGACTGTCCTCTAATTTCCATCCAAACAAGACCAACCCTAGTGTTCTTGTATAGTAGTGTATCTTCCTTCCCTGGACCCGTCCCCATTTCCTAGTTATGTAATTTAGTGCTTCCTACAACCCTTGGCTGGGGCTCAGTTGTGGAGGAGGGGCTTAAGACAAATGGAGGTCACCGCCTGAACACACAGCACCCATCAGCTCTTTCAGTTATTAGGGTAGCTGATGGACCAAGATTGCAGTGCAATTCCTATCCAGGACAGTTAGCACTTTCAGAAAAATAACTCAATCTCCCTGTTGCCACTCCTGGGAAAACAACCCAGGTTCACCTCGGGTGACTGACGACCCGTTCCCACCCTAAGCAGCCTTGAGTCTTTTCCCGGCTCAAGTTAACCAACCTGAATCACCCCCATCTCTCACTGGGGCTCGATACCATTGGAAGGCCCTATTCAAGAGTCATTTCCATCTCCCTAGTCTGTTACAATTCACCTTTTCTGCCTCTTTCAACTAAACAATTGACATGTCGGGGAACACTGGGCAGCCCACTACCCCCACTACCCCCTTCGCTCCTTGGGTAATGGCCAGCCATTCTAACAGAAAGGAGCTTCTCACTGCCATCCCCTCTTCTACAGACTCTCATTGAAAGGTGTTTTGCTGGAGTGGGATGGTCATGGCAGTGAAGTATATATAGCAACTGTGTATCTATGTCACTGCCATCTACTTACTGTAGCTTAAGTTTTCCAATTCTTACAAATGAGAAGAAAATCTTTTTTCCCCACTTCATTACTACTGAGGCTGAACTATATTCATATTCCAGCGTTGCCTTTTTTTAGCCCTAGAAAAACAAAATCAGTGACTTTGGAAGGCAGCCAGCCAGTCTCCTCTGGCACCTTCCTTTGTGACTTTACAAACTTCAGAACAGGCAGGTTTTGAAGAACTGGTCAGATGGTCTGTTCTCGAAAATTGTCATGTTGTTCTTTGTTTACTGTATAATTATGATCTTTCCTATAACCAGGCTAAAGATATTTTTTCCACTTCCTGGCAAATGGCATTTTCACATAATCCTAGACACACAGAGTCACACAGTGATGAAACGGCTTTTACGTCTTGATAACTGTGGTAATGCTGAAGCCCTAGATGACCTTAAATAGAAAGTTCTCCTGGCTGGGTTTTGTCACAAATGAGGGCAGCATGAGGTCTCAGTAACAGGCTGGACAGTCAGATACAAGACGTAGGGGATCCCAGGAATAGACATGCATTGCTCTGGGCTAATCCTATGAGATGAGACACCTGTCTGGAGTAGTAAGAGCCCCTGCCTCCCTGGGGGGTAGGGGGGCAGGACATGGTGACCCCAGTTGAGAGTCTGGCATTGGGGAAGTTTTGCTTTGGTGCACAGACAGGAAATATGGGGCTTGAAATGATATCAAGAAGAGGTACTGGGATTAAACGACTGGGGGATAAAGAGGGCAGTGAAAAAAGCATTTAAAACATAGGAAATGATGAAAACAATTGAAAGCATCTCCTGGGCACAGACCCTCTAGTCAGAGAGAAGAGTGGGCTGCTCCACCAGGGCTGTCGTGGGTAGAGAGTGTGAGCACACGGCTGAGTCTGAGTCCAGGGAGGGGAGGCAGCTTCAAAATGAACACGCAGGCCTGAGGAGGGCACTTGCAGCCAGGGAGAACCTGGGTCCTTCAGGCACTGAGGAGATGGAAAGAGAAGCTGTGCTATATTTAGGATGGAAAATAAAAGTGGACTAGCTGGGAACAAAGTGGCTTCCCTATGGAGAATTAACTCTAGACTTCACTCTGACATTCAAAGCTGCCATGACCTGGCCTGCACGGGTCCAGGCTGTGGATCCAGACACAACTGACCCACTGAACCCAGATGAGTGTGCTATAGACTAAATCATGCTCCCTCTCCAAATTTTTATGTTAAAGCCCTAACCCACACTGTGATGCCATCTGGAGGTGGGGCTTTGGGGAGGTAATTATGTTTACATGAGGTCATGAGGGTGGGATCTCCACCATCAGATTAGTGCCCTTTTAAGAAGAGACCACAGGGCTTGCTTTCTCTTTCTCCCTGCCATGTGAGGACACAGCAATAAAATGGCCATCAGCAAACCAGGAAGAGGGTCCTTACCAGGGATAGAATTCACTGATACCCTGACCTTGGACTTCCCAGCCCCCAGAACTGTAAAAAATAAAGGTCTGTTGTTGAAACAACCCAGTCTGTGATAGTTTTGTAATGCAGCCTGAACAGAATAAGAGCAGGTACCTACAGGCAGGTATTCTAATATCCCCAAGGTCCAGCTCAAATTCCACCTTCTCCAAGGAATCTGCTCATACTTTTCTTAGGAAGAATTTCTCTCCTTTTCACTATGACACTGCAACTACAACACTTGGTGCAGGTCTTCCTGGAAATACTGCCAATTATGTATTCATCAGCTCTCACTTAATTTTCCCAATCCATTTCACTTCCTGAGTCAATCCTAACTGAGACAGGAAGTACTTAAGTTATTCTGACAGGTCATTTGATTGGCTTTAGTGTTAAGGTAGCCTGTCAACCACAATGATCTTTCCTCCCTTTCCTTTGGTATACCAATGTGCCCCTGTTCTTATAACCTGATTTTTGTACTTCTGCCCTGCTATCTGTTCCCCCAAAGGACTGCCGGATAAAATATGAGATCAATAATTCTTCAGTATAAGTATATCCTATGCAATATTTGGGACATACTTATACTAAAAACTACTTGCTGTTAATCTCCTAATTCAAATTTAATGAGACATTCTGCTTTTTAGCATCTCATGACCAAGTAGCTGTGTCTGATGGCTTTACCCTGTTCTTGCCTGTACTCCTTCCTTGAGGACTGCAGCCCTGTCCCTGAAGCTCAGGGGCCAATCCAGAGGCCAGGGCCCTTCCTTCGCACTGCAATTGCTTGCCTGGCTGGATTCTCCAGTGCCATCCATTCTGCCCTCTGGTCTGAACCTCTGCTGTCAGCCCAGCTCAGAGGTCATCCACCTTAGTGGGCAGGCCTGATGCCAGCCTGTCCCCTGGGCTGACTGATGGCCTTGTCTTGTCTTGCCTCCAGAAAACCCTATGACATCCTAATGTCTCCCAGGGTTTGACTGGAATGTCTAGCTATTTCTCACCAGATTGTGACTCCCCAAAGGGCAAGGGTTATTGCTCAAAAAAGCCTTCCAGCCTGATGTTTTACACAATGTTGTTGCTTCACAAATGACTGTCACTCTAAGATTGAAAGATGGTGTTATGGGTTGAATTGGGTGCCCCTCTCCCCACCCCCCACACAAATGTTTAAGTCCTAGCCCCAGATCCTCAGAACATAATCTGATTTGACATTAGGGTCCTTGCAGATGCAATTAGTTAAATGAAGATGAGGTCACACTGGAATAGGGTGGGTCCATAATCCAATATGACAGAAGAGAGGCACAGCAAGGAGGATACTATGGGAAGACACAGAGACATACAGGAAGTGGCAGCTATGTGAAAACAGGCAGAGACTGGAGTTATGCTGCCACATTCCAAGGAATGCCTGGGGCCACCTCAGCTAGGAAGAGGCAGGGAAGGATTCCTTCCTTACAGGTTTCAGAGGGAACACAGCCTGCTGACAGCTTGATCCAGACCGCGGGCTTCCAGAACTGTGAGACAATATATTTCTGTTGTTTTAAGCCACCCATTTTGTGGTACTGCGTTACGGCAGCCCCAGAAAACTATCCCAAGGATGGCCTTAGGGAGGAAATGACAAAAAAAAAAAAGAAGTTTCTAGAAGAAATCAAGTAATACTTAGTCAAAGAGAAGGAGGTCAGTATGAGACCGTACAGCTACAACTAACTTCTCTAAGTGCTGTCCCCTAATTTTTTCAAGCAGAAATAAAATAATGTACATCCTTTTAAAAGTCTGAATTGTAATTAGAACCCCAGGAGTACTGTGGGGCAGAGGCTGGGCAGAAGGAAAGACCGTGAGGCCCTCAGATATCCCCCATGGCCTGCACAGAGGTTGACCCGGGGACTGGGGCTCATGGTAATGCAAGTTTCTGCAGGAGAGCCCCCCCTGGGAGGTGCGTCCCTGTGGCGATGGCTCTGTCAGGAGCCTTTGTTTTCATTCCACGGTGTTCTGTTTTCAGAACCTCAGCACTTTTACCATGTACTCTTAAAAAATGAACACAATAGCACTAAACATTTCTCTGTTAATCATTTGGTCTCTGTTAATCAGACTTCATTTCTCTGTTAATCACCCCAATATTTCACAGTACTGTCATGAGCCTATGGGGAACCAGTTTTGGGGCAAGTCAAGGTGACCTAATTCTAAGGCTCACCTAGCAAATAACTGCCTTGGCATAGTTATAGGGAAAATAATTCTCTTGTCTTTGTAACTATGGATTACATTTCAAATGAAAAGTCCACCCACAAGCTTTCGGAGAAGTAGGAAGTGGAAGAACAACAGGAATCAGTAAAACCAAATAATATCTTAGACAGTTAGGACTATCCACTCTAATAACTGGAGCCCAGTCTGTACTGGAGGACAACAAGATCTATTTCCATGTATTTGCCCACAGACCTTCCATCTTAATGATGGCAGCATCCAGAACTGCACAGTAAATAACAATGAGCATTTACCACACACCAAGGATGAGGCTAAGATTCCACGGGGAATACTGAATATAATCTTCATATCACCCTTATTATGAGATAGTTACTATATTTTCCCCACTTACAGATGAGGAAATGGAAGCTTAGGGGGAAGTAATTTGCACAATTGTTAATGAAGGCAGGATTCAAAAGTTTCCAAAGTCTTCCTCTTGCAGACTGTGTAATTGTTAGAAGCCATGGAACTGGGGGAATAGAGTTGGTGGGGGACCATTTAATTGCCTGCTGTATACAGGAAATGTGCTAACAGCTTTCTGTACAGATCAGGGGCTGGTGAATTATAGCCTGGGGGCCAAATCTGGCCTACTGCCTGGGCAAGTGCGACCATGCCAGTATCTTTACGTAGCATCTATGGCTGCTTTCGCAGTGACAGAGACTGTCCCGCAAAGCAGAAAATATTTACTATATGATCCTTCAGAGAAAAAGTCTTCTGACCCCTGTGTTAGATGATTGACTCCTTCTACTGAAAGCTCTATGAGAGACTGATCATCCCAGTTTTAGAGATGATGAAGAAACTTAGGTTCAAAGAAGTTAAGCTGCTTATTCTAGAGCAGTGGTTCCCTGACTCCTCAAATGTAAAATCTGTACTTTGCTATAGAATTGACTTGTTTCAAAAGTAAAGAATATTGGGGGAAATGCTATGTAAAATCCTTTATAAAGCTATAAAGGAAACTTTACCCAGGCCTCTCTGGCTCCAAAGCCAGTGACACTTCTCCTGTATCTGTAAGGTCTATTTATCTGTCTTTGATTCATCACACATCCCTTCTGTCATTCAATAACTATTTAGTGAGCATTTTCTATGTGCAGGATACTATGCTCACGCCAACGCCATGATGAGTCATTTTCCTCTGTTTCTCTCACCATCTCGCTTTCCTTTGGCTGTTTTGATTAAGATAAAAACTTAACTGCATCACAGCTCAGTTAACCATTTTCCTGTTATAACAGACTGACCTGTCGATCACTGGGAAAAAGGATCCAAATGAAAATACTACAACACAATGATATTCTAAAGTCCCTTTTTGTTAATTGTAATTAATGATGCTAGAGGCACTCAGGGCAGGAAGAAGTTAAATGACTTTTGGCAAGCCACCAAGAAAAACCATCCAATCTAGAGCTCTGAGTAAAATAGCTGGAAAGCATGTTTTTCTAGTTTCAAGGTTCTCCATTAAGGGATCAGGCCGCAGCCTGTAAGTATAAACCCCACCTTCCATCAATAACTACCACCATCATCTCTTTAACACCACGTTTCTAGAAACTGTTCTTCTGTTACAGTGAACTGTCACAAGTAGAATAGTCAAGCTATTTAAAAATACAAGCAAAAGTTAATTATGTAAAGTGACTATCAAGGCACTTTAAATTAACATTCATATTCTTGAACAAATAAGAACATTCAAGTTATTGCATTATATTTAACTATGTAATAGCTTACATTTAAATATTTCTGATTCTGAATTATTTCTCTCTTCTTTTTTTATTACACTGATAACATGAGAAGTATAAGTTCCAATTACTCCACTGATCTTAAGCTGAATATTTTTAAATGATGGAATGAAACTTACTGTGTATTCTGGTCCCAGATGTTCATTTGGACAAGAGGGAAAAGAAAAAAAAAAAGAGATAAATGATGACTCAGACCACACATAATGCAATATAAAACCACAGAACTAACAAATACTGGTGAATTGTAATTATTAAAAATGTGGTAAGGAAACCTTATAAAAGTTAAACTTTCATAAATACTGAATGTCTCCATGTTTGCTCTTAGAAGTCTTCCATATGATATTTCTGTGGTTGGGCAGATAAGGACTGTAAGACAAGACTCAATTAGCCTATAGGTTTGTGGCTAATTAAAAACCAAAGAGTTGGCATTATAAAAGCGGAATTAAAGACTAATAATTCCAATAGAGCATTTCATTAACCACAAAGGAAATCTTTTAAGTGGAAAAGTAGCTTTTATAACCAACAAGAGCTTGTTATGATGATATTCAAGTGGGATCTTGAATTTTCCTCTATTTGAGGGCAGGAACCAAACCTAAATTTTTTGGCTGAAGTATCAACACAGAGGTTATTATCAATCCCTTTCAAGTGAGATAGAAAGTGACCTTAAAGATTTTCATATTAACCAATTGCAAAGGAGGTAGTTTTGGGGCAGAGAGACCCAAAAGAATCTTCTACAAAAACTACAGTCAAGTTTTGGTTTGTTTTTGGTGGGGAGGTCAGGTGGGTTGTAAAACTAACAAGTCAAAGTAAGCAATTTGTTTATAAACAAACCATACCCCCAAATTACTTGAGGATTACTGAGGAAACAGGGAGAAAAGGAAAATGAAACCTTTAGAAATATCACTAAAAAGGACTTCACTTCATTTTCCTTTTCCTAAGCTATTTGCTACAACCACTTTGAGAAGATGGAATGGTTCAGCTTAACCCCCACCATCCCCTGCCAGAGGAGCGGTGACCTAAATGGATGGTGGCAAAGGGTGAGGGAGATATTACAGGGCTCCCACAAATTCCTGATTGGATAAGCCCTAAATCAGTGAGATCTGTCCACGGCTATGTCCTGTTGCTGCACATAAAATACTGGTTGTACAAAGGACTTACCTGTGATTGTGTAGGGATAATAGTTCCAAGCCTTCTCTGTAACATAGAAAATTTTGGGAACAACAGCTCGAGCCCAACTAGGCAGTTTGCTAAAAAGAAAGAAGAAAGAAAAGAAGGCAGTTAGAGTCTATCCAGAACCCAGACACATGCTAGATGCACGCTATGGTATCTTTCTAGAAAAACTGACTGCAAGGGAAATCAGAGGGGTTCTGAGGCAGCTCTCCTCCAGCAGCCATTTCTCCCCCTGCTCTGGTCTTGACTGCAGTTAGTTTTCTGTGCAAACTCATGTGCTTTTAGAATGTGTGAAGGCAGAAGGTTACAACCTGATGTGGGGGACCTCTTAGGACTTTAAGCCTGTCCTCTCTGATGTGATTTACAGACACTTCTGGGAGGTGCCTGGTTTAAAGGGTTTGGCCAGCCTGGCCTTTGTCTCCTAGGAGTGACATGGCAGAAGCAGTATGAAGAGATGTTTATGCCCAAACATGGCAGCAGGACAGAGGCAAGTGTCAGAGCCAGGCGCCAGCTTCACATATGAGTGATGTTTTGAAAATGACTAAAGCGACAGAGCACAGCAACTTCAGAGATATAAAGAGGAACAAAATACAGCCCCTTGATGACTATAGTCGGTTGACTTCTGTTCCTCACAAAGATATCTCCATGCTATAACCCTCAGCACTTGTGAATTTGACCTTATTTGAAAAATAGAGTTTTTGTAGATATAATGAAGTTAAGGATCTCAAGATGAAAATCAGCCTAAATCAGCCTGGGTTTTGGATGGTCCGTAACTCCAGTAACTGGTGTCATTAGAAGAGAAAAGAGAGGGAGATTTGAGACACAGAGATACACAGAGGGGAAGGCCACGTGAAGATGGAGGCGGGGACTGGAGTGACACCCCTACAAGCCAAGGAGCGGCGAGGATGGCCACAGACCCGGGAGGCTCAGGAAGGGGCCCAGCGCAGAGGCTCCCTGGGGACCCCCACAGGGAGCCAACGCTGCCGCCACCTGGATTTCAGGCTTCTGGCCTCCAGAACTGTGAGAGGACGAATTTGTGTTGTTGAAAAGGCACCCAGTTTGCGGCAATTCGTTGTGGCAGCCCTAGGAAATGGATACAGTGACAGAGCTGTTCCTCCAGAGCAGGGACCCAGGCAGCCATTTGTAGAAAACAAATTCTTAAAATAAAGAAAACTCAAGGGCACAGGTCCCAAGACCATTTGTAAACCGAGGACTATTTAAGTTTTGGTCTGTTTTCTTTTCCTTCGGAGGCAAACTCTACAGCATAGCCCAGGCCTAGAGAATGCCTTATATATTATCTTTAAATAGATAGCATTATATATTCCTTAAATATGTTTGTTTGCATGATCTTATTTCCCCCCAGCACTATACCCTGGGGTTTTCTGTCTTTCCAGATGCTACCATTTTGAATCTTTCCCATTTTAGTGCCTACAGCTAAATGTCTGGGATGCCAATGTTTAGCAGTGTCAGACCCAAAGAGATGACGCAAACTCTCAGCTCCTGAGGGCGGCATTCTGGCGATAAGGACACCACTGAGCAGTTTTGAATTCCAAGCTGATATGACTAGGAAGGCGGGACACCAGACTACTGGAACCCCAGTCCCCAGCCCCTCTTGGACAAGGTATTTAAATGATAACCAGAACCAGTAAAACACTGTGTACCTTGTATGTCTTCTCAAATTGTTTCCCTTATTTCTGACAGGATCCAGGTCCCCCCTCTTAAAAGACAAATATGTATTCTCAACAGCTGGCTGGCTGAACCCAAAGTTCAGAGCCATTTATCAGGATTAAAACAAACGGGGAGATCAAAGCCCCCCCCGAAGCCAGGTGAGTGTCCCACGATGGCGCTGCTCTCAAGTGAGCGGTGGGAGGCGGGCTGGGCAGTTCTGTAATTCACGTACCAGCTCTTCTCGCTGCTCCAGGGCAGCATATCTCACTCCCGTGAAATCACATCTGCAGTAACTAACTGCTCATCTACCTGCGTTCACACTGCTCAGAAGGAAGGGGTGGCATGGCTTCCTGACAAGGGTTTTTATAGCTTTCCACTATGATCTGTCCTCTCAGTCACTGAAGATGGAACGCAACAGCAGCTAACGTCTCAGGTGGGAAAGTCACGTTGGGCTCGCTTCCAGGAAATGGTCATGAGCAAAACTTCCCTCTCCTTTTGCCCCGAAGTGCTGTGTGTCAATGGGTGGTATAGGAAGACACAGATTCTGCTCATAGGCAAGTCGTTTTCTTGTGCTTTTAGTGGACTTAAACAGGACTGCAGAATCTCCCTACAGTAGACGAGGCATCGTTCAGCTTAGACAAAGTACGTGTCTTCCTAAGAGCAGTAGGACCCATTCTCCAGTTGCCAGCAGGAGAGAAGTTCCATCTACACTGCCCCCCTGCTCAGACTCATTACGTTCCTCATGCATAGCACTCTGGGGTCCTTTCCCTCCGTAAGTCATTCCCTACATCATCTAAAAAGCCTCCAGTAGAACCACATTCCCAAGCAACGATCATTTTCTGGAAGGAAACACTGGCAATTTTCCACTCACATTGAGACTTTTCCTATTTGTAAATGGTCAGGAATCCAGCCGCCAGAATCTTTATTTTAGCTGTTTAATCCACCAACTCATGCAGGATACACAGCACTATAATCAATTACCTTTTCCGATGAGATGCCCTAAAAAGCACAACATTTAGCCAAGATGGCCAATACGATTTTACATGACTCTTCTAATTAGTTTGGTTAGGAGGCCCTTCTGGTATAAGCCGTTCACCAGGCCAGACACAGGAGACACTGGCAGCAAATTCCATGACATGCTCTTTAAATATTTTAAAGCCCATTAACAGAACTTCTCTCAGCCCCCGATTTCCCCAGAGCACATCATTCAAATATTTTTTGTCTGAGAAAGTAAAAATTATTTTTCTCTGTAGCAATGATTTACCAGGGCTGCAAAAGAAAATGGAATTAAATTAGTCCCCACTGTTGCTGTCACTTTCGTGATGTATACTGTCACACAGCCTACAATTCTAAAGAGAAGGCTGTCACTCAAACTCACTACCAGGTGTCAAACAAGAGTCTCTCTTCTAGAAAGGTGGCAGGGTTGGACTCATATCCCTGGTTCACTGCCCAGGATCAAACCTCCCAATGCCCATCTCATCACAGCTCAGGCTTTAGAGACACTGAGGGAAAACACGGACAAAACTCTAAAGCTCTTATGGATTCGGGAAATGGGCTGACGTGGAATGATACCACATTTCCCAAAAGGTACTTTTCAAAACGTTTTGTTTCTTACCTTTAAACGTTAGTATGAGATACAATGTATCACTGACACAGCCTGGTGGCCATCACCCCGGTTTATGTGGGACGGTCCTGGTTTTAGCACTGAAAGTCTCACATGCTGAATTCCTCAGTCCTGGGCAAACTGGGACAGTAGGTCACCCTAGAGCACTGGCTCTCAATGCGGGTGTTGGTGAGGGGAATTTGTCTCCTAGAGGACATTTAGCAAAGTCTGAAAACATTTTTTATTGCCACCCTGGGGTTTTGGTGGTGGTGGTGGGAAAGTCAGGGATGCTCTTAGCATCTGGTGGGTCGAAGCCAGAGATGCTGTTTCAGGCCCAATAATGCTCAGGAGAGTCCCCCACGACAAAGAATCAACTGTCCCCAAATAGCAACCGTGCCAAGGTTGAGAAGCCTGGCCCTGGACTTCAGAGGTTATAGTCACTGCCACCTTCCCAGATACTCCCTAGGTTTCCTTAAGTCACAGCTGACCTGGTGGGAGGACCCCCAGGCAGGCACAATGTGAGCAGATCTCAGGTTAGGAGCGTGTATCTACTTCATAAAGAACTTCTAAACTGAAACCTAAACCGCCCTCCACTAGAAGCTTCTGGTGCTTTATAATCCAGATTATCACCAAGTTCTCTCTAATACCTAATCTCACTTGGCAATTTATGCTCGTTTGGGGATATTTTTTGGCCCTAAGAGGTACGGAGCATCATTAGGCCAAATGGAGTCTAAATGGAGTCTAATTTCATTTTCTCAGCAGGATCAGAATTAGGATCTTAACTGGAAATTTTGGACCTAACTTTCCCAGCAGAAAGACAGTCCTTCTGAGTTCCCGAAAACAGTGCTTCCCTCGGGATTTTTCTCCTCCACAATGTGCCTGGAGCCTGCCACTGGCTATGAGGAGGTTTTGCTCAAATAACATAACTGCAGCTCACTTAAGTGATTTTTAAAAAGAACTTTGCTACCTTCACGACTTCATTTCCCACTCGTCCAAGAGGGATATTCTGACCTTCTGTTTTCTCTTTGTGCCATAACCTGGCATTTGACAATTATCTGATAATAATCAATTGTTCCTATCCAGTTTCATGTACAGTGACCTCTGAGGTCTTTAAGTTTCTTCTCCAGCTGCTGTGATTTATTCACTCACTCTTCTTAATGGCTGTTCTGGCTGCTCTTTTAGTTCTGCTCTTAACATAATTATTTATATGACAGCAAAGAGATGAGCAGAGTTTCCGGACTACAGCCCTCACCTGTGAGTGGCAGGGTGGCTGGACTTCACCCAAGGGCAGTGCCTTGAACTTGGACACCACCACAACTCTCCTTACTTAAAAGGGCCATTTGTGCTGGGATTCTGGAAAAAGAGGCCTGCCTCTTGCAGGTTCTTGGAAGGCTCTGCTTGGGCAGCATTTAGGTAACATGGCAAGTGTGCTGGGACACACGCAGGGGAGCAGGCCACATGTGTCAATGTCAGGAGTGAGGCAGGAACACGGTGACAAACACTTAATTGGATGCTAAGATCCCAGCCAGGCCTCAACATCCGGTTTCTATCATCTCCCATGGGAGTAGCTGAGGGAGCAGAAGGGGGGTGTTCCTGGCAGCATAAGAACTCCTGGCATGTTCTTCAGGACTGAGATGGGGACAGAATGGAGTAGCGTGGACAGCATGGATGGTAAGGGATGTCAGGAAACAGTCCCTCACATGCTCCACTTTTCCCAATATATATATAAAATACTGTTTATCAATTAATTAAATCCAGTTAACATTGTTATTTACATATTGAATATAGTTACACAGAATATGTAAGACTAAATATTCTAAAATATATACTGCTTTGACATATTATGGCTACTGTGCATTATCTGTCACTCCCAACTAGAATGCAAGTCCCAGCAGGACAGCAATCTTGGCTCTGCTCATTGCTGCATGCCCAGCGCTAAGAACAGTGCCTGGCACACAGTAGATGCTCAATAAATATTTCCTGAATAAATGAAGATTGTCTCTGGATATTCAGAAGTCAATAATGACCGTGAAGGTTCTTTCGAAATAGCATGGAAATAAGCTCTTAGGTCAGAATCTCTGGCTCTTTCTCTATGACCTGATGTCTGGGCAATGGGCTCTAAGACCTGATGCCACACAAGCTCTGGGCACTGAGCTCTTACTCTGGGTAAGATCTGGGAAATGGAATTGATTTGCTTGGCAGTCCTGGGAGAACTGGGAGAAGAGGAAGAAGAAATGTTGGAGGAAGACCAAGACATGGTGAGAAGACTCTACCAATGAGCTAGTTGGTAAAGTGACCAGCTGGTGGCTTTGCTTGTCCAGTTAAACAGGATCCATGGCTTAGGGAAGCTGCACCCTCTCCTACCCAGAGCCACTAGAGGCCAGGAGAGCTTGCCCTCTGAGGCAAGAGCCACGAAGCAGGAGAAATGTTGTTCTTTCTGTGCAAACTGATTCAGGCATTAGGTGGAATCACGGTTAGAAGCTGGCAACCCTCCCTGACGGGCAGCTGCCAGCACTGCCTAATTAATCCAGCAGCCGTGGTGGGGAAGAACATGACACTTCATGACTGAAAAACAAGCCTATAAATAGTCTCCATCTTTTCTCCAATGCCCCTCCACCTTCCCTCTGATTCCCTCCCCTTATGCGCTTCAGTGAGAAGGGACTGGAAAGATGCTACAGATGAAGTGAAAATGAAAGGGGACAAAAGAAAAGCCCTACCCTCATATGATTCTGGGTGACAGGTTTTACTTGGAATCACCCTTCCAGCTCTTCATTAGTATCTGCCTCCTTTTCCTGGATGCCAGCTGAAACCAGGGTTTTTGAAGACAAGCCAAGAAATACCACTTACGTGGTTAACTGAACTGGATCGAAGCCCCAAGGACAACCACCCAAATGTACTAACGTATTAGCACTAATGCAATGTCCTAAATGTATTAGGCAACTGCCAGAGTGTACTGTGTACTCAATGGTGTGGATGGACAACCCCACAAACCCTAGGAGATGAAAGGCAAGTAATAAAAGGGTGAACGGCATTTAAAAAAGACATTATGTCCAATTTAAAAATGGGCAAAGGATTTCAACAGACATTTCTCCAAAGAAGACATACAAATGGCCAATGAACGCATGAAATTGAAAAGATGCTCAACATCCATTAGTTATTAGGGAAATGCCAATGAAAACCAAAGCGAGATACCACTTGACACCCACCACGATGGCTATAATCAAAAAGACAGACAATAACAAGTGTCGGTGATTATGTAGAGCAATTGGAACCCTCTTATATTGCTGGAGAGAAAAAATGTTTTAATGCAGCCACGCTGGACAACAGTCTGCAAATTTCTCTCCCCTCTCACCGATGGCTCAGGCTTGAACTGGAACTCAATGGATACTCATGATTGGGATTTTGGAACAAGTGATAATAAGAAAACAAGGGCAATTCAGACCTCCTGGTGGGCAGTCGTGGTGGTGGGGCAGACTGAAGCAGTCTGATTCTACTTAAAGATGGTAGTCATGGTTGCTGCTCTTGGTCTTTAAGCTACCCTGAGAGCTGCCCATTCTTAAGCCTCCAAATAATTCTGTGGGCCACTACCACTACCATCCTTCCATGAAATGTCCTTTCTGCTTAGGATGGACTCAGAGAGAAGTCCCTGGCTACATAAGCTTTGAGTATTTCTAGTGCTTCTAATAGTTGCTTTGGATAATAAATCAATAAAGTAGTTCCTGAATGTGATTTGACTTTCCATAGATTGATGGTAGGAAGAGAATCCACTCACCCGGCCATTGTGTGAGTTCAGGTCTACAGGACAGTATTTGTCAGTATAACTTATTAAATGAGGGCTGGGACATCTTAGCTACTGCCAATCCAACTCTCAGGACCTGCTTCTCTGTGCCAGTGAAAAGGTCCACAGTATGCCCTAGTGGCATAAGGATTATTTGGAGTTGAAGACATTTAAGAATCAACAGTTGTAGGAAGACATTTTTTCTGAACTCCTCTTATCTGCCTAAAAGCCAGAGCCTCCTTAAAGAATTCCACTGCCATAAATCCCTTCCTGGGAGTTTCAAAACCAGACAAGACTAACTCCTATCACTAGTGATGACAAGTAAGCATAAGGATAAAGGATAAGAAATCGCCTAAACAGACATTGTTACAAAACCATCATATCTCTCATCCATTCTCGTAAGGCCCGATTTGTTTTTCATAAAAGTAATTTGTTTTCCCCTAAGTACTTTTCTACCCCTCCCCTATTAAAATGGTATATAAGCCCCAAATTCTAACCTCCTGTTTGTGTCACATTTTTCTTGGTCGCTCATGTACATATATGAATGAAAATGCTTTCTCCTGTAAATCTATCACTTCAGTTTAATTTGCAGGCCCCTAGTCACTGATCCTAAAGGGGTTGAGGAAAAGCTTTCTTCCCTGATGCTACTGACAAGAATAGACAGAAGGACTCACAAATGCTGGAACCAGTGGTCTGAGACCCTACTTTGATTGGAAGGCAAGGACCGTGTCTTACTTATTAAGGGATTCTCTCCAATATAGAACAATGGTGTACATTAAAAATTTCAATAAATACATGAGTTTCGATTACAAAGCAGCTTTGCCAACATGACAGTTCTATGAACTATATATACATGAAGGACTTGGGTTAACTTGAGGTGGCTCTAGTTTGTATCAAAGTAATGGATTTGGTTTCATTTTATGATTATGGAAGTTCATCTTACTGTTTTATAGTTACGGCACATGTCAATTTTTCTTTCTCTCTTACTAAACTATAATCTCCCTGGTTCTAAGATGTGCCCATATTTTCCTAAATATGCCAAGAGCCTTTTAAATTATACAATGATGGGCCTAGTTAGAGTTGTGCAAAAGGAAATGAAAGTCCTTTTTTTCCTGTGCCTCATTGGTTACTCATTTATGTATACACTGGAGGAGAGTCAGAAGAATGTCTGAAACACACTTTGCGCATAGAAAATTAGGGTTGAAAAGGATCTGAAAGGTTTAACAACCTATCTCATGTTTGAATCTGCTGGAGGACAGCCTAATGAGTGAATGTTCCACTTCTGTTCAAGTACCCCAGCGACACTGTAATCGACTATAAGGCACACTACTGCACTCTCAGATGGCTCTCATACTTAAACTGAGTTTTTCTTTAAACTGAGCCTAAACTTTTCTCCAGGCCTTCTCACTCATTGGTCTTGGTCCAGCTGGCCCTTCTGAGGTCTTATGAACTATATAAGCCTAATTCTTCTCCCACCTGACTACACCACTGTATACCCTGAGTCTAGCTTTTCTATGTAAAACATGCTTGGTTTCTCCAGTCATTCTTATCACTTGGGTTTCTAATCCTAAAATTCACATGAACAGCTCTGGAAAAATGGAATAAGTAGGAAGAACTTGCCCTACCAGATATCAAGGATCTTTATAAAGCTAGTAATTAGGCAATTTATGATTGTATTATCAAATTCTATTTTAAAAACAAACCTGTTGGCATTTTAATTGGATTTGCCATAAATTTATAATTGATTTGGGAATTGATGGCAATTTTATAATACAGTGTGTCCCACCCAATTATATTGCCATTTGTCTAAGATTTTTAAAACATCCTCCACTAATGTTTTATATTTACTCCAAAATGATTTTGTATATCTTGTTGATTTATTACTGGGTGCCTTAAATTTCTTTTCCTATTATAAATGGAATTAAAAAAAACTATATTCTCCTTTTATTGCTCCTGCTGTATAACAGTGTTATTGATTTTTGTATATGGATTTTATACCCAGCAATCTTGCTGAATTCACAAACTGACATTAACAGTCAGGATAAATTTGATCAGGTCATAATTTATTATTATTATACTCTGAGATGCTTGATTTGCTAATGTTTTATATAGGATTTTCATGTCTTTGATCTTAACTGAGATGGGTCTATAAGTTTCCTTTTTGTACTATTATTGCTCTGTTTTGTCAAAAGTTCATGTGGTAGGCACTATTAATTACCTTCTCAGCAGTCACCATCGATTTCCTCTCCCTTTCTTAGAAGCAGATCATGCCTCTCTTGAACATCTCTCTCTCTTTATCTGGGAGGAAAATCTAATGCCTCATTGATCAGAACTAGGTCACATGGTCATCCCTAGCTGCAAAGGCGGCTGGGAAATTGAGTATCCAACATTTCAACCCATGAATTATTTAGACCTTTTTACATTTCTAAATGATGAAGACGTTGATTTTTTTGTTATCGATTTCTTATTATAATGCTTTGTAATCAGCAAAAGGATTTACATAATATTGTTTGATATTTATGGGGATTGACTTCTGGCTAGTCTGTAAATTTTCATGTGCATTTGAAAGCATGTTGATTCCAGGGTCTATCAATGTCCACTAAAAGCTTGCAATTCTGTTGTTCATATACTCTCAATGTTAGCTAAATTATTTGTCCACTTGACCTGTCTGTCCATTAAATTTATGGTAAAATTTCCTATTACAATTTTAGGGTACTTGTGATTTTGCCAGTGTTGCCATATATTGGTTGAGCTAAGTTCCAATTTAGGATTTAACTCACATAACTTTATTGTGACCACTGATATATTTTGATTTATCTTGCCATCAAAGTTATGTTTCCTATTTATCATATTTTTGTAGGCTTCTCTTTTCTCTTCCTCTGCCTTCTACTGCATGGATCAAGTTTTCTCTTGTTTTGTTTTTATTCCCTTAGAGGTTACCTCTACATTTTGAATATGCACACCTGACTTAAAAATTTTTTTTTAATGAATTAACATTTCTCTCTTCTTCCTAAGCAGTATTAGAACTGTAATTTACTATAATTACTACCCTCTCATCCTCTGCTATTATTGTCTATTACTTAGATTCCATGTATATATCCCCAAGTACTCATTATTGGTATTTTTAAAACATTCTATGCTCATTCAGATTTTCCCAGATGTTTACCAATTTATCTGTTTATTATGACTTCCAGATGTCTCCACCTTCTTGGGTTCAATTTCCTTTTACTTCAAGTACATCCTTTAGTAGTTCTTTCAAGGTGTGTCTGAGTAGTAACCTCTTTAGTCCTTGGTTGTTAAATACAATTTTTATGCATGGTTCTCAATTCCAAGCCCCCATTTGAGTGGGCTCAGGGCCACATTTTCCATCTGTAGTGGACATAACACCGTCACCCCTAGCTGTCTTGGCTTGCATGCAGTTTTAACATTCCCCCCCACTGCCAGCTTCCTTAGCATTCGGTCATCTGCTTTCTACGCTGGTTTGAGTTTCCTCTTCATTTCTGGTACCTGAGGATTTCCCTTTCTTTGTTTTGAACTCAGCTTTATATTGTATTTTCATCCTGTGTTTGTCATGGGAGGTGGGGGGGAAGATCCACATTAATCTTTTTAGTTACTATTACTGGAAATCCAAATATTCTATTTATAACACATTTCCCTCTTACTAATGTTTATTATTCTCTTTTAAAATAAATATCATATATTTTGATAAAGAAAACAGGTATGATAGAACAGCTAGATACTTTATCCTGTTTCAGGAAAAGTTATGAAATTTCCTCAAGTTTTTCTTGAATTTGGTACATAGGGAACATTCTGCAGGCAATAATTTGGGAAAATGCAATTGTCTGTCAAGAAATGGAATTTTCCATAGGTCTGTATTTATTTTCTTGCATTTCCTTCACTCCTCTTTGCTCTTCAGAGGCAATCCCTGCTCAATATTTGATTAATACCCTCCGCACTAAGAATCCTAAGGCAGCATATAGAGAAACCTGTCTCTGTAAGGAAGCCATCCCCAGGCCAGACCCAGAGCTCAGCTACTCTTGCAAATCAACAGCTGGCTGGAGGCTGAACTGGTTCCAAATCCTGGGAATTCACAGCTCCTAATAGACAAACAGGATCAATCTCATTTGCATTTCAAAGTGATTCAGGAATTCCCTGGTACTGCATTCCCTTGACAGATTAAAATGTGTTGGTTTAACCAGCTCAAGGCCTTCACTGTCAGGATATAAGCCTGAAAGATTTTCACATGCCCTTGTGACAAGACTCAAACTCTCCCATCAAGAAGGAATAGATCACTTCAGGCTGCAGGCGGGTGGAGGCCATGTGAGAATGGTGGACTCAAAATATGGCTCCTCCCAGAAACATCTGACCATGGTCAAGGCCCTGGGGATGGATATATACTCACAAGTGTCAGTGACCACACTGGGGCACTGTCCACTTTATGTTGGAAATGTTTTCTGAATAGGCCAAAAGGAGAGGCCACATGTGGGATAAAGAGTATTCATGGAAATGATTGCAACAACCAGGCTAGTTATACACTGGTTCACAGGAGTAGACAGTTTATTTCAATAAAATACATTCCATGTGGCATGTGACTACAAATGTTCAGACCTAGAAGAGAAGAATGGAAAAAAATGGGCTGGAAGGAAGTATAGTGTGGAAAGATCAGACAAGCTGCAATAATCAATTATGCCATTAATGATAAGAATATAGCAAGAGATTAAAGAATACACCTGGCAAAGCAGAAATGACAGTAGTCCTGGTTAGAGCTGGTTTATAATCCTCGATTCTTTACCCTTTCAAAAGGAGAGGTGAGAACCTCTACCTTGGAAAGGATGGGTCCACTTGGAAAATGGAAAATACCTCAGCAATGCATATCACTTTGGTCACAGGGACTGTTTGCTTTGTCAGCTCCCTTAGTGGCCATGTTAGTGGTTACCTGGCAGTAAGTGGAACTCTCACTAAGTCACACTGCCACCGTCTGCATTTGTCTACAACTTAGAAGGCAAAGCCGTCTTTCCTACTGCTGACACCCAACCAAGGGAGAAGACGAAGTTCTTTGACCCTTAAGATCTGATTTCATCTTAATAAGTCATGCAAGGGATGGGAAGGCAAGAGAAAAGCTCCTCCTAATGAAAATGCAGTCGAGGACTGTTCTGCAGAATGCAGGCGATTGGGAAGCAATGAGGGTGGTGGATGCAGAGGGCAGAAGCAATGAGTTTCTAAGTCACCTTTTTATTCCAGACTCTGTTTCCCCCTCAGTTGTGCTTGGGGCCAGGTCAGAGGGGCCTGTGTGGGTACCGGCTTACCTGTTGAGATATACCCGCTTCTCGGTGAACTGCCCGTTGCCATGGTGAGGATCCTCAAAGGGCTCGTTCTGGACAACCTCCACCCCTTCTCCTCGGTCACTCTGTTCGTGGCTGTGTTTGCTGATCATGTAGAGCTGACCGATTTTGTACTACAAAACACACAGACACAGAGGTCAGCCCACCTCTTGCCTTGGAAAACACCCCCAACCCCTTCAACCATGGCAGAGCAGGCAACTAAATTATCAGCACTTTCAGCTGAATAAAGAAAGCAGACACAGGGCATGATGCAGCGTGGAAGAGCCCTGGCTGTGAGCAGAAAGTAGACATGGCGCTCCCATGAACATTTTGCATCACCCTGACAGTGCAGGTGGGGGGCTGCAGCCTGGCATGTGGCCAGCCCATGGGTAGTAGCAGGGAGATGAGAACACCGGGGTCTCCCTTTCACTCTGGGCCTACAGGGTTAAGTGGAGTTAAAGTTTTGTTTTGCCTAGCAAATAACAAGGCTAAGATGTGTCACTCCAGTCCCTTCTTTCTGCCTTAATTAACTGCATTGCACAAGAGGAGTAGATGTCACCTATCTCTTCCATCACCGCTCTCAGAATTTTCAACTCTTCTGGAGGCATCTGTCCTCTAGAACAGCAGTTCTCAAAGGTGACTGGACATTAGAATCACCTGGAAGCTTTTAAAAACTCCAGATGAGCAGGCCCACCAGTAGAGGAACCTGTGTTCTAAAGGCTGATGCACAAAAAGGATAACCTACAGTAACTTTAACCCCTCTTTCTCCAATTCTGCTAACAGTGTGGGGCTTTCCAGTCCAAGGTCCCAGAAGCCACATGTACTTACAGGAAAATGACACTATGGAACAACATACAATATGAATGTTTTCTGCCCTATCTTCATTTTTCAGCTGTTCTACATTCCTTCCTGCCTCTCTGAAAATACCTGGGCCAGTAGACACTTCTTTTCCCAGTGAACTTTCAAAGTGGTGAAACTAATTTGATGGGGGGAAAACAGAGAAGAAAATTTGAGAGAGATCGAGAAAGGAGGGGGTGACACCGGCTTCTGTGCGAGGGAAGCCTGCTCAAAGACAAGAAGAGGGACCATGCAACCCTGCTGGGGTGCTTCCCACAGATTCGGGGTGAAACAACACACAAGGGACTCATCAAGGCCCTGGGATGGGGAAGGGGCCTGAGTCAGTAATTAGCTAATGATGTCTCTGGGTTATGCCCACAGATCCCAGGCCAGCAGGGATGGAGGACTCCTGTCTAGCTGCCTAAGAGAGAGAGAGAAACAGACTTTGAATTAAGAGGGCAGGTGAAGTCAGCAGCACACTCAGCTCCAAAGCTGGGAGGACACACACGTCTGAAGGTCCCACTTTCATTCTGAGGCAGGTGCAGGGAGGGGAGGGTGAGGAGAATTGCCAAGGCTCTGGTCTGAGGCCAGCATGAGGATCCAGGCTCAGTAACCATGACAATGGGAACTGCAGGCCTTCTCAGAGGGGAGTGTCTCCTACCCAGGCCACACCCCACCACAGAATGATCTGTATTTAAAATGCTTTTATTTTAACACGAGTGTGTGTACAGGGGGCGTGTGCATGTGTGTGCATGAATGCGAGCAGGGTGGGGAGTGCTGAGGATGAGACAAGAAAAGAGAAAAGAGGAAAATCACAGATAAAATCCATCTTTAAATCTGTCTTCAACCAGAAGCCTGACCTGACTTCCCTTAGCACTCCTGCTCTTACTTTTGCTCATAAAGACACTTTTCAAGGAGAAAGACAGGAAGAGAGAGCATTTCCAGTGATATGCTTGTGAGATCAACACTCCACACTATGCAGTTAGGCACACCAGCCTGTAAGGGGATGCGCCGCTGCCCAGAGGTTGGAAATTTCCCTGGCAGTTGCTTCGTACTGATGTTCAGAAAATAAGTGTTTACCTACCATGGAATATTATTCAGCCATACAAAGGAATGAAGTACTGATACTGCTTAATGGGTAGTCTGGGCTGAATTGTAACTCCCAAAATCCACATACTGAAGCCCTTATTTGTGACCTCAAATGTGGCCTTATTTGCATATAGGGTCTTTACAGAGGTAATCAGGTTAAAATGAGGTCATTAGGGTGGGCCCTAATCCAACAGGACTGGTGTCCTTATACAAAGGAACAAGTTGGACACAGATGCACATAGAAGGAAGACAATGTGAAGAGACGGAGGCAGAAGACGGCCATCTACAAGCCAAGGATTGCTGTGGAACAGATCCTTCCCTCACAGCCTCAGATGGAACCACCCCTGCCTGCTGACACCTCGATTTTGGACTCCCAGCCTCCCAACTGTGAGACCGTTAAATTCTGGTTGTGTAAGCCACCCAGTCTGCGGTGCTTTATTAAGCAGCCCTAGCAAACGAATGCAATGGGCACAGGGTTCCCTTTCGCAGAGATGAAAGTGTTTTGGATCTGGATAGAGGTGGTGTCTGTGCAACATTTTGAATGCACTAGATGCCACTGAATTGACTTTAAAATGATCAGTTTTAAGTTATGTGACTTTTTACCTTAATTTTTTAAAAAAAAGTATTGATTCTGCCTCTGAGGCAGATACCCCTTAACCCAGATCCTGTCAGGGGTTTCAGTGGGGGGCTTGGCGGAACATCTTCAGGAGCTCTAACCCACTTACGTATGAAAAATATATGGGATCTAGGACAAAGCATGACACAGAAAAGCCATTAGCCAGACGCAAGTCAGCCTTAGCTCAAGTGTTCTTGCTCCATGGAGAAGGGAATAGGACGAGGCAGCTGGCAGCTGATTCACCGGCAGCCAGAGGAGCGCCCGGCTGCTCGGCCTCATTGATCATTCCAGTGGCTCCTGAATGAGCCACCGCCCGGCAGACACCAGCCTTAGCTCACTATGATAGCGTCAGCCTGGAGGCCACTGACAGACCCTCGATGCAGTAACAAAGGTGACATTGGTGGGGGTGGCAGGACACTCAAGCCCAGACGCTGAGACGGTCCAGGGTTCTGCAGCTGTCTCTTCTGCCTCCCCCAAGCAAGTCAGGCGTACTCTGCTGGTTGTGGCCATCTGAGCTGGGCCATCCAGAAGCAGAGGATTTATGGTTTTTAAACCAAAAATTGACTCCCAGACACACGCATCAGGCAGTTTCTCAGTTGGGAGTAGAGGGCAGGATAGATAGTCGTTGAACCATTTGTCACCAGAGACACTCCCTAAAAATGCTGAATGCTGGGCCATTCCAGCCCTCCTACATTCAGACTCGGGGGGAGACAGAATCTGAGAATCTTACTCAAATGCACACTAAATACTGAGAACAATGGGGGCAGAGAGTGCAAAAGCATTCATCAGGACTTGCTCAGTACTAAACGGGGCCAAGGCCAAAATGTTCCATTTTTAGGAGGCGCTTTTCTTCTGTCCCCTTTAATACTAGTTTCTTAACAAAGCTCCATACCACGTCCCTAATCACCATCTCCAACCAATTTGTATGTCAAATAAAGGCTGCAAAATCCAGAGACTCAGAAGGATTCTGAAGACTTGAAGCCAGAGAACTGATAATAGAATTGGTGATGAAGATGATGGTGATACAGTATAACTTAATTGACTGCCTATTAGTTAGAGGCACCAATTAGGGGCTTTGTATTCATTTCTACTACTCTCAGTGATTCACCCAAGTAGGTATTTACAGATGAGGAAGATGACTCTCAGAGGCTACAGACTTTCTCCATGCCACGTGGCTTGCAGGTGCCAGAGCTGGGATTCGAGTATCAAGGTCTGACTCTTCCCCACTGAACTTCAGCCCTTATTTCTCTAGTGGATGAATTGCTTGAACAAATCTAGGCCTTACTGTGATTTAAAAAGGGGAATAGGTCAGAGTCACTGCCTCCGAACTTTGCTATTTTAGAAGATGAATAACAAATGTCTGATACCATTTGAAAGATCAAAGCTGTTTAAACTGTGCTCACATATGGAATGGTAGAGCAATTATGCTCTAACTTTATAAAATCTATTGTTATAATTCCAGAGTTTGGGTAATCATCATTACCAGCAATCATGATTAGAGACAGCTCTGCGCTGCAGGGCTAAGCCTCCGTGTGAGCCATCATCAGAACAGCTACCCCAAATAATTATCTCCATAGTTAAAGAACATCATGGGATTCAGATCTTTCCCACTTGCACACAGTACTCCACGTTAGATAGAGCTGCAGAATCTGAGGGAAGGCAGAGTTGCATAATGTGCCTGCAGAAGCCAAGAGTTTTCATCAGTTTGAACTTTTGCAAACTCTACAATGGGGCACAAACAAGTTACTTAACACAGTTCAACCTCAAACCTTGATTTTAGAAAAGGCGAACTCAAGCCAAGACTCCTGAGTACAGAAAAGGGCTACTAACTGCGCACCACCACCTGAAACATCATCTCTACTGCAAGAAGTACTGGGCTCAACAGAACCCTAAACTATGAGTGATTTTGACGTGACTAAAGCCACCAACTACTGAGCTATAGAGCTCTCTGCAAGGCCGGGTTCCCACATTCTCCCACCCTAAAGAACCAAGGAGGTGTCATCTTCTTCCAATCAATCCCCATGTCCTCCCTTCCTGTCCCCTTTCTCTTCCTCCATTTGTCCCAAGACCATTTTCAAACGTCATGATGTAAAAGGTGGGAACCACTGCTTTAAACATTACCTATTCCAGATGGGGTTATTCCCTGTTGATTTGATGCGGGGCCTCAAGGCCCCAGGTCAGGAATCAGAACTTACATCTACTTTTGCACTTTCCTTCAAAATGGATGGATGTCGCATAGCCTAACAACCATGGGGAAACACCTGTCCCTCTGACCTCATGGATACTGTACCCTTTTCCATCTGTGACATATGCGTGATTCCTGCTGCTCTCACTCTGGGTGTGTGGATAGAGGAAAGGGCAGAGAATGAGGACAATGGCATTTTGGGGAGTTTCCCACATTATTCATATCACTATTAATGCTTTTGTCTAAACTCTTCCAGCTTTCCCCACTCTCAATATATGGACCTCAAAGCACAGTGGAGTGATTGGCTTATGATGTGCAAGAAGCCCACCGAAGAAAGCATGTGGAAGAAGAGACATCGCATAGGATTCAGGCCCACTGTGGTCTTCATGCCAAGCGGCACCAAAACTGTAATTACACATGAAAGGTTACACAATGAGTCCAGATTTTAACAACCTCATCTCAGAAAGCTGGAGGCTAGAGCCGGCTGTTTTCTGTAATTCCACCACACAGCTAAGGCACCAGGACAGATGTTCTGGTCCAGTGGTCAGCAAACTATGTGAGCCTGTGCCTTTTTTAAAATAAAGCTTTACATGGAACACAGCCACGCTCATTCACTCTGTGGCTGCTCTCGCCATACAACAGCAGAGTTGAATAGTTTCAGCAGAGACTGTATGGCCTGCCAAGTTGATGATATTTCTTATCTGGTCCATTACAGAAAAAGTTTGCTAACTTATGTTCTAGTCCATTGGTTCAGAGGCCAGTCTGGGCCAGCCTGAGCTGTTCACCCAGACCTGTGCTGTCTGGCATTGTAGCTAGCCACTTACTGTGTGGCTAGTGAGCATTTGAAGTGTGTCTTGTGCAATGGAGGGACTGAGTTTGAAATTTTCTTTACTTTTCATGAATTTAACTTTAAAAATTGACAATTCAGCTATTAGAAAACTTCTACGTATGTTTCAAACACCTTCAGTACATGATTCTCCTTCTTCGACTGGAAATTTCTATAAGATCTAAGTTCGTATCAGGTACCTCCGATAAAAATTTAGCCTCTGACTTGAGATTGCTGGGAGTGTAAAATGCACACTGGATTTTGAAGATTCAGTAATAACAGCAAAACGTAAAACAGCTCACTGATCATTTTTATGTTGATTATATATTGAAATGTAAAATGAAAAAGTTTTAGATATACTGGGTTAACTAAAATATATTCTTAAAATGAACTTCACCGCTTTCTTTTCACCTTCTTGTGGCTAGTAGAAAAATTTTAAATTATGTCCATGGCTTGCACTTGTAGTTCATACTAGATAGTGTTGGGCTGGACCCTAATCTAGACCAACAAGGGTTTGAGAGGCAGGTCATTCAGCCACACCAAGACTTTGGAGGCTGGCCGTGCAGGTCGAGGGTTTCCACGCGTCTCCAAGCCAGTGAGGTGGAACGCTGGTAATTATTTGGAGAAGCCCTCCCTGTTCTGAGGACTGGTGATTACCTGGACCTCCAGAAAGGTGCTAATTGTTCACAGTGTGCAATAGTGGAAAGCACTGGGGTTTGAAATTCGAAAACCTGGAGCCGAAGTCCTGATTTTGCCTTTGGTTAATTGCGCAACCTTAGACAATTGACTTATCTGAGCCACAGAGCCACAGTTTCTTATCATTAAAATGGGGCTAACAAAATACCTCACAGGACATAGAGTCAAGCGAGAATAAACTTACAAATTAAAACGCTTCGTAAGAAGTAAAACTGTGTACACACACCGCCATAGCGAGTGTGCCTTCTGTTTGGCAACACGTCTGACTGAGACTTGAAGATCTGTTTCCTGCATTTCCCTGGTAGGCTGCAGTTCTATAAAGGCTCAGAGAACAAAGCATCTGCTGTACACCCGTACCATGCAGAAACTGAAGAAAACTTGACCATCTGCCCAAGACTACCTGCCTTCTGTAAACATTTTAGATGGTAATTCAGATCAAACACTTCCCAAAATATTATAAAAAGCCTGGGAACTTCCCCTATGAGGTCCCTAGAGTAGTCAAATTCAGAGACAGAGAGTAGAATGGTGGTTCCAGGGAGGATGGGGATGAGGTTAGTGTTTCCTGGGGACAGTTTCACTTGGGAATGATGAAAATGTTCTGGAGATGGAGGGTGGTGATGGTCACACAACACTGTGAATGCACTCAATGCCTTTGGACTATACACTAAACATGGTTTCAGTGGTAAATTTTATGTGAGGTATGTTTTATCACAATTTTTGGGAGAGCCTGGGAGCATGTCATTTTTCAGTGAGTGTGGTTCATCTGCTTCATACCTCAAGGTGGCCATCTAACAGTGATGCTATTTTATGATTATGGAACAGGGGCTTTTACATCGGACAGATCTTGGGTTTGGAAGCTTATTTGAAGGTTTGAGCCGGGTGGGCAGGAGAACTGTAACACTACTTGCCTCAGAGACAATGTCCCATGAGACACCAGGATCCCTGCCATGCCTGTTAGTTATCTGGCTAACTGTGCCCTCAAGTTAGATGTCTTTAATATCAGCATTCTGAAGATTCACGGTGCTGGCGCTCCCAAGTAAGATGGTGTTGACAGTGATATGTTGCAAAGACCCTAACAGAAGGGAAAGGGTGGTTAACTGAATACAGATACACTCTGATTCAACCATCCCTAACACAGATCAATGAAAACCCCATCCTCCCCAAAACATGACTGTCACGTTTCACAGCCTAGCCTGGGGTTCTGCCAGACAGTGACTCCATAGCAATTTTTTCCTTTGGGAAGCTCGTGTGTATTTTTATCTCTAAAGGATGGATCTGATTTGGGTTCTGCAAGGACATGACTGCCAATCCTTCAGTCTTTCTGGCTCTGTGATTCAATGTCCAGATTTCTCCATGTAGACAGGGAGGTTAAAAAAAAAATGGTGTAAAGTTCTTCAGTATTTCGTCAGACCTCTCCCTGCCAGGTCAATAAACCACGAAAACCAATATCCGATCCCACAAAGAAAACACCAAACCTGCAGCTCATATTTCAGGATATCAGGACATCATCACAGATTTATCTTTTCTCCTGGATTTTTATAAGCAGCTTTCTGAGGTGCCTTGTTTACGTAATACCTGTGTCATTATGCCAGGGTGTGGGAATGAAAGAGCTGATGAAAAGATTTAAGGAGGAGCTGGGTTATTGACATTTAATTCAAAAAAAATCCCCTTTTTGTGACAAACTAATATAAACAGCATCATACGCTGAAGCTTACCCTGTCCTAAGTTTTGGACCAAACTGAATAGAAATAGAGCAACTTAATGCCAAGGGAAGGGCTGAGGATCTGCTTCGTGCTGGCGCAAGCGTAACTCTACGCCTGGAACTGCCCCAAGACTATGCAAACTGTTTCCAGTCCACTGGGCCATTTAGGAGCCTAACTGACTTGAGTATACATGGAATGTAAACAATTAAGAATATAAACAATATTCTTTATAGTACATGAAAAGTAAGAGCACACATTTTATCTGCTCCTTCTAGCACCAACTCACCCTCGGGGGTGATACTCTAGCCAAGAACTCATTTGAAGCAAATATTGAAAATGATAGCATGTAGCACAGATAGGCTACTTTAGAAGCTTCCACTAAAGCCAGAGGTGTCACCCCTTGTATTTTCAAATGAGAAGCAGCCATTAGTAAATGCCATGAAGAACTATTAAGAGAGTAAAGACAAATACTGCTAGAAATCAGCCCCAAGGGTAGTTGACCATCTTAGTAGAATGTGGGATTTTTCCATACATTGGTTGTAGGGACTGTCTTGTTTCTGGAGAGTCAATTCTGGTTTGTGCATTCAACTAGCATTTCGCATGTGTCAGGCCCTGTAGACAATAGAGGCAGAGCTATGAACAAGATAGACCCGGTCTCTGGTGAAGAGGAAGGTTTCCACAGGAGTTCCACCTTGAAGACATAAGGCTAGAGCTGAAGGGACTTGGAACTTACATCAGAGCTATCAAACCATTTGCCGAGAAATGTGAAACTGAGTGCAACTCAAGTAAATGGAGAGGTTTGGTGACAGGTCTGACCTTTAGAAGCTATCAAGGCTCTTGTGTTTACTACAGAACAGAAACCCTCAGCCAATCACAGAACCGGACAGGGAGAAAATTGAGATAGAGCTTCCTGAGGAAATGCATCCCACATAATCTCCTTGCCCCCCTTTGTCAATGCTCATCTCCTTAACCTTGGCCTCATAACCAAAGGTGTTTCCAGGACAGAGGTCTGTCTCCTGTGGAGGTAGTAGCATCTTTCAGCATTAGAAAAGCCTGTTTGTCAAGCCTGTTGCACCTATCCATCCTTTAGGAAAATGACCGGTAGCATCAAAGAAAGCTTGAAACCAAAAATAAACTTGAAGAAATAACAGCAATTTAGTGTCTTTGGGACCATCTGAGAACAGAGACAAATTAAATACAAAGAGATGCACTGGCTGCTTCCTGTGCAATTGAGCAATGGGCATTCTTAATGTTTGCAAAGACTTATTCAAGCCACTTCATGTCTAGCATAACATCTGAAGGTCATTGAACCCTTTTGCTTGAGTGCTAGCTGGCATGGCAAGTGGTTTTGGAGCTCTGCTAACTGTCCAGCAATGCTGAGAGTTAGAACCAAGTTGTATCTGCAGATCCAAGTTTGAAAAGTTTCAGCATCTTTCTTCACCCCATTTTAGAGGAGAGGTCCCAGGATTCACATGCATGGTACTTGTAGCCCATAGGTAGCCAGTATTTGTAGGGTATGCGGTTCGTTGCAGGAAAAGAAAGCAATGGCAGCCTAAGGGTGTTTCTTCCTTGGTAACGAGAAGCAGATAAACAAGATTGAGAAAAGCAAATGGTTGTCAATTCTTGCTCTCCTGAGACAGTTAATGAAGACAGGCAAAAAGACTAAGTTGGGCACAATTCCAGGAATTGCTACATTTAAAAATCTACCTTCTGAACTCCTCCTGCATTTCTGACTTATTCTAATGACCTGGAGAGATATCTGGTTATTTATTTATTTTTTTGGATGCATGTATATACTGTGAAATGTTTGCCACAATAACATTAGTTGGCATATCCCTCACCTTACATAATTACCATTTTTGTTCTTGTTACAGTGAGAACAGTAAAGATTTATTCTCAACAACTTCCAAGCACGCAATACAGCGATATCTGGTTCTTTTAAGGCCAAGTTAGTAGCCCTCCCATCTCTCTGAGTGTCTCCTCCTAAGGGAGGATGGGAAAAAAGCCCCCTTGGCAATGCAATGATGAAATATAATTTATTTTGTTTCCATAGAGTTGGGAGAAAAAAGAATGTAGCAGACAAAATGAGGAACAGGAAGTGTTCAACAGAATTTTTTTCCCAGCTTTTTACTGGGGTCAAATATACATAATAAAATCTACCTTTTTAACCATTTTTACATGTACAGTTCAGTGTATTAAGTACATTCACAATGTTGGACAACCATCACCACTATCCATTCCTAACTTTCTCATCTCAAAAAGAAACTCTGTACCCATTAGACAACAATGTCCTATTCCCCGCTCCCCACCAGTAACCTCTAATTTACCTCTGTCTCTATGAATCTGTCTGCTCTAGGTACTTCATGTAAGTGGAATGACACAATATGTGTGCTTGTGTGTCTGGCTTACTTCATTTAGCATAATGTCTTCAAGATTCATCCATGCTGTAGTGTGTGTCAGCATTTCATTCCTTTTTAAGGCCGAATAATATTCCACGGGGTGGACAGACCACATGTTGTTTAGCTGCTCATCTGCTGACGGTTATCTGGGTTGCTTCCACTCTCTGGCTGTTATTGTGATACTGCAGCTGTGAACATGAGCACACAAGTGTCTGCTACGGTCCCTGCTTTCAACTCTTTTGAGTTTAGACCTAGAAGTGGAATAACTGGGTCAACTCTAGGTTCTTTCTCAGATCTCTCATTCTTGTAAAGCTCACTTTGGGCGGTGCTTGGGCATGTCAAATGCTTACCCCAAATAAGTCTGAAGACAGCCTGGGAGAGAATTTAATCCTATTATTTATTTAAACAGAATGTCAATCAATAGACCTTCTGATGAAACACTGATGAACTGAGAGGGTTACTTTTCAGGTGATTGGTGATAATCCCTTTAAATTGAAAAGGCCCCAACACATTCACAGTTAAGTCACTGTTGGTAAGGACACCACAAGAGCAGTGACAGCTCATCACTGCAGGGAGAATGGCGGTGGGCATGACCTGAAAAGAGGGCACTTCTATTTCTGTCATAGGAGCCGCATTCAGTATTATTTTGATGGCCCAGCCGGGATTGTAGTAAATTGCAGAATCACAACAAAGAAGGCAGCAAACAGTCCTGAGAATTTACTTATTAATTGTATGTGGATGATTTATATTCAAAGGTTTGGGGTGAAAAAGCCATTCCTGGTAATTTGCATTTTTCATGTTTTTTGTTACAGATTAAGCTATGTTTTATTCTACTTTAGGTGACAGCTACTCTTGAAAAAATGATCTTGAAAATGACTTTAAACTCTGCAGTAGACTATAAGAGTGTCTCTCATACTTACTTTTTAAGTATATAATTCAGTGGTTTTTAGTATACTCACAAGTTGTGCAATCACCACCACTATCTAATTCCAGGCATTTTTCAGCACCCCAAAAGAGACTCCATGTGCATTAGCACTCACCCCTCATTCTCCCCTCCTTCCAGCCCCTGGAACCACTCATCTGTCTCTGTGGATGTGCCTCTTCTGCACAATTCCTATGACTGGAACCATACAATACGCAACTTTTTGTGACTCACTTCCTTTACTTAGCATAATGTTTTTAAGATTCATCCATGTTGTAGCATTCATCAGTTTTTTCCTTCCTTTTTTGTTCTCAAATAATATTCCATTGTAAGGATAGACCACATTTTGTCCATTCATTCATCAGTTGATAGACATCTGGGTTGTTTCTACCTTTTGGCTAGTATGAATAATGCTGCTTGGAAGCATAGGTATACAAGTCTTTGTGTGAACATATGTTTTCATTTCCCTTGGGGAGATACCTAGGGGGGAATTTCTGGGCCATATGGTTAACTCTATTTTTAACCTCACTTTATGGAACTGTCAAACTGTTTTCCACAGCAGCTGCACTTCACTGTACATCCCGCCAATACGGTCTCATACTTACTTTTGATAGTTTCAAGTTGTTTGTAGAAATAAGAAAAGTCAAACAAGGGATTCAAAAGCCAAGATAAGCTATGGGACAAGTGTGGCCTTGGTCGCTCAGGCACTGTATTTCACACTTGGGCACATCCGACCAACAAATATCATGGCAAATATCCAGCCATGTGACATCTTTTCATTATTCTGCAGGGACAACAAAGAGCTAAACTTGACATTACAGACAATTAGAAGCTAAAATAGCATATCCAAACGTCCTAATTATGTGGCACAGATGGAAAGTGTGCGAGGGGCTGGCAATGTGTTGGGGCCTTCTCAACTTGAGGGGATTATTGGCAACCCCCCTAGGAGCAGAGCAGAACAGGCTGTAGATGTCCAGGAGGGCATCAGATGGAAGATGGGGCTTGACCTGTGTGCATGGGTAGGCACTAACTTGGCAAGAAGGAAGGGGGAAGTCACACGTGAGGACTTCCCAGGACTCCCGAAGATGCACATCAGATAATAATAACAAAAGCTGCCATGCAGTGCTAGCTTCTCTAGGGTCAGCATGGTTCTAAAATGTGTACACTTAGTTAATCCTCACAACAACCCTATGGGGTATATAGTATTTTTACCCTTATGATACAAATAAGGAGACTGGTGCACAGAGAGGTTGAATAACTTACCCAGGGTCACCCAGTAGAGCTAGGATTTGAACCCAGGCAGTCAAGCTCCTGGATCCACTCTCCCCTGTTTCTGGCATCAATGTCCTTGACCACTTGCTTGACATCCAGATGCAAGGCTATTTGTTTATAAGGCTGGGTGAGAGAATCCTGGTAAGTCAAGTGACTTTACTCATTCTCGCCTGCTGCTGACAGTTTTAGGCTGATGTTGGAGGAGTCTGAAGAGGTGGGAGACAGCAGTGTCAAACACAGAAAAAAGAGAGGAGGTCACAGGGGAAGTTACCGGGGGGACAAAATTAGAAGCTAAGATCAACCGTGCTCCTGGAAACTTCCTCCTACACAAATTATGACACAGTGATTAAAGGATGCACACCCACCCATGGAAGTCCTTGAGATTTTGAAGTAAAAATTAAAATTAATGAGTCCATCTAATTTGGACTCACAAAATACGTGGGTGGAAGAAATTCCTGCAGCTGACAGCTGATGTGACACTTATTTCATGAAAAGAAATAGAACTTCCCTGCCTGCGAATTTGAATGTTTCCAAATGTGGTTCTAAGCCCCAGCCTGAAACAATATGCAGGACAAGAGCTGAATATAGATATTCTGTGGGAGAAAATCCCTTCAGCTCACCCAGTCAAACTGATGAGTAGGAAAATGAGATAGAATATCTGCTTCTACTTCACCCTTTTGGAGAGCTCATGGGATAAAGCAAGAGAGCTCCCCATCTAGCTCATACAGTCTTATCAACTGGAAATTAGATTCCTAATGGCATTGTGGAAGGCAAGAATTGCATATTCAAAGACTTCATTAAGCTCTTGTGATCATCTGAATCTAAGTGTTCTGTGATGCACTGAGGTGATGAATACTGCCCTTTTGGCTTGCTCTCCTAGAAGAAGTGTAAAATCTCAATCCCACATATATATTCCTAATGATGTACCTAAGGACCGTCCATAAGGCAAACCACAAACTCCTTTGCACAGAAAGAGGGAGGAAAAAGCTTTACAAGTGAAAAATCACATGTTTTCCCCTGGTTTTCTGTTCTCTTCTCTTCCTCTCTTCCCTCGACATCATTCTCAGAGGAAGACATTTCCAGAACTGCTGACATCCTCCAGAGGACGAAGGCCTTTCTTCCTTCCTCCTCTTGGGCAGATGGTATTTGCATACTGACATATTGTAAATCTAGTCACCCAGGTAACGGGCTCCAGTTAGCAACAGCGCAATGAAGGTCAGCCTGATTCCCTCTAAAATTAGAAGTCAGACCAATCTGATTTTTAACTGTTCAAAGTTGGATGCCCAGTTAGACAATAAATTCAATTCTTAGAGTGAATTTTCAGTTGGGAGACTCAGCACTAGTTAATAAAGGTAAGTTGGGGCATTTCAACATGATAATAACATAGGTTTTGAGATGTTGAAGTTTGGCTCTGTGACTTTGCTATTTCTGTAAATAATCTCACTATGACTCCAATCTCTGTCAGCAGAGTCATCTTTGGCCTCATACCTCCCTTGACCTTCATAGTCAGCCAGTCATTGAGGACTGCTAATTCTATTCCGGGCATTTCAGGCTTTCCACAGTTGGCCTCCCTGAATCCGCTCTGGTGGCTTCTCCCTGCACGATCCCTTCCCTAACAGTCAAGCTGAATGCCACTGAATAAGACCCTCTTTTCCAGCCTCTTTTGTCTCTGCCCACACACATCCCTCCTACCTGGGATTCTTTGCTTTCCCTAGCCATGAAAGGGATCTTCGATGGGCTTCAAAGAATGCATAAATTGTGCACAGTCCCTCCCACCATTAATTTCTCAAAAGGTCCATGTCCCCCAAAATGTTAAGAACCACCAACTATCTAATTACAGGAAGTATCTACATTGGCACTTCCTTAGTGATTTTATGAAATGATAGCTTCATATAATATTAAACAATGGGGAAAAAGACTTCCATATTGATCCTGGTCAGAAAGGCTGTTGGAAAACAAAGAATGCAACTTACACAATAATAACAACAGTATTTACTGAACATTTACACTGTAAGAGGGAAGGGCTTAGTTCTTTACATAAAAATTATATAATTTAATCCTGAAGACAGCCCTTTGTGGTAGGCAAAATTAGCATATCAATTTTCCAAGAAACTGGGCATAGAGAGGTTAAGAAAATTGTCAAAGGTCACACAATATGTGGAGCAGCAGGGAGTCAACCTGGGTCTTTCCCACCAAAAGTCTGGTCTGGACAACACTCTCTAGCTTTGAGACTGAGTAGTGTTGGCATAGAGGTGTGGAGGGAGGAATGGATTTGTCATCCTGGTAAGTAGAGCACAGAAATGAGGCACTGAAGTGCATAGAGTAGAAGACTGGGCAGGAGTCTTAAGAAATAAAATGGCTGATAAACATATGAAAAATGTTCAGCCTCAAATAATCAGTATCACTCCAGAGTTTTGCAATAGGAGGACATATTAAAATATGTTTCATGCAAACTAAAACATTTTTACCTATCCGATTAGCATATATTCAAAAGTCGAGCTAGCGTCAGTGAGGTGGCTGGAAAGACCCTCAAACGCTGAGGTGGTAGAACAAAGTGGTTAAACCCATTAGGAGGATGACTTGGCTATCATCTTTTGAAGATGACATTGTCTATTAGAATTTAAGATATTTATACCATTTGGCCTAGCCTATTCTACCTAGGGATTTGTCCTAGAGAAACTCTTTTGCAATTGTGCAAAGATTGATATGCTTAAGATTATTCAAGGCTACATTATATTCAATAGAAAAAAGCTGGAAAAACTCCAATTATCTATCAATGGGACCAGCTAGATAAATCAAGGTAAATCCAAATAATGAAATACAATACAGCAATTAATCATGAAATATATCTCTACTTGCCAAAATGGAAAGGTGCCCCAGATGAACAGTTAAATGAAAAATGTAAGCTGCAAAACAGAGTTTCAGTAAAGTATGCACACGTGTACTAGTGTATAAACTGGGGGAAAAAAACTAAAAAAATATATACTCAGTTGTTATTGATGATTCCCTAAGAGAGGATTATGGGTCATGTACTTCTATAAGGTTTGAAGTTTTTATAAGGAGCATATACTTTTCAAGTAAAGAAATAAGCTGGCATGTATAAAGAGACCCTATGCTGAAATTTCAGGGCAGGATTCCAATTCCTGGGAGGAGGGTAGACAGAACAAGGAAGGGACCCAGGAGTCTTTATGGACATGGGCAGCAATACAGGTTGTGCACTACACAAGGGAACCCTCATGAGTTGTGCAGGGCTTGGGGCATTAGATAGGCTCCTGGAACAGCAAGTCAGAAAGGCAACCAAAGCAAAAGTCCTGGCATCCTAGGCAGGACAGGAGGGCTATGACCAGAGTGGGGCCCAGAGAGGAGAGGGTGTGCCTGTCAGCTCTGGTCATCTCAGCACGCAAGGGTCAGTGACGAGGTAGGGTCGATATGCTCTGAAAGTGGGCAACACAGGGGCAAAGGGAGCCTGAGTTGGCTCTGATTCCCGGATCTGCAGATGGGTGACATCCTGCCTCCAGGTGGGAACCTCTTAAGTACTTCCGGTCTGGAGGAAGGGGGAAAACCGCAGTGCCGGAGGCTGTCCATTTCACTCTCTCTTCACCATCCAACTCCCTGTGCTCAACCTTTGTGTCAACACATCTAGTGAAAACAGAGCCTGAAGTTACCAATAGGTGGGCCCTCTTATCTTTCAAAATAATTTGCAAAGCTCTGTGTAAACTGAGCAGATTGTGTACTTAGGCTTATTGAAGTAAATCAGTCTCCCATTTGAGTGGACTATGTTCTAGAATTTCCTTTGCAGGCTAAAGTGTTTTAAAGCTCCAAATAGACTCTCTCATAGACATAACATCATTAGGTCACCCCAGAGAAGACTAACTGACCCATAATTCCCCTAAATAAAAGCCCAACCATTGTTTCCAATGTTTCTTAAGGAAATGCAGTAAGTTCCAGCAGGGTTCAAGGAAATAAACAACTTAATTCCTCTTCCCTCTCCCCAAATATGTGGGAATGCTCCCCAAAGTGTGTTCCCCTCCAACACCTAAGACGTGAATATATATTACACTTTAAAACATTTTTTTTTCTTTTGACTAGAGAATTCCACAGTCAAAGAAGTCTGGAGGAAACTAGTCCAAACTGAGTGAAATGAACTTTCTTTTACTACTATTAATTTTTATTTTTTAATTTTGGTAAAATATACATAACATAATATTTACCATTTAACCACTTTTCAGTGTACTGTTCAGTGGCATGAATTACTATCACAATGTTGTGGCCCCGTCACCAGAACATTTTCATCTTCCCAAACAGAAACACGGTCCCCATGAAACAGTAACTTCTCATTCTCTCCTCCCCTCAGCCCCTGGCAACCACCACTCTACCTTCTGTCTCTATGAAATCTGACCTCAAAAAAGTGGAATCATACAATATTTGTCCTTTTGTGTCTTTTGTGAGAACGATCAAGTTTCAGGCCTGAGTAACTGGCAGGACAGGGGAACAGAGACTATCCATTCTCAGAGTCTTGACAGAGAAAGGGAGGAAGCCAACTTGGATAGAAAGACATGTTTCTGTGAGGCTGAGGAGTCAGAGAACAGCTAGGTGACAGTGAGCTGGACATATTTAAACACACACTGGTTTGGAGCCCAGGAAGGAGATCCAGGCTAGCGCTCTGGATTGAGACTATACAGCAAAGTCAGAAGAGGGGTGTTGGCATGATGGGGAGGGTAAGCAGTACATAATTAGGAGCATCCAACGACCAATGGGGAGAAGGAAGAAACACCTGGAAAAGCAACTGAGAAGGATCAGCCAGAGAAACAGAAGGAACCAGCATCACACACCTCCTAAGTATTTCCCTGCTTTTGGTCCCCCATCCTTCATTCATTCTCACACCTTCCAGAATCACCCATGTAAAACACAGATCTACTCTTGATCTGATTCTCTCACCCTAAATCTAAAACTCTGAATGATCTATCCAATGTACAAAGTAAAACCTGGACTCCTCACTGAAGTTTTCAACACTCTGCCTGACTCAGCTCTGACTCACTCATACCTGGGACCAGCAACCCAGTTCATTTGCTGCGATCCTGCACAATCTCCCAATGGGGCTCTTCTGCTTCATGTATGCGTCATTCTTCTGTTCATTTGCATATTAATATTTTGCTTTCCCTTTAAGAACTAGCTTCAATCCCACCTTTTCTGAGAGATAAAAATAGATCCCTAAAGAGGGGATGAAGGTGCCATTCTCTATAATCCTACAGAGCAGGGCTATGCCTTCAAACAACAAAAAAGTTGGTTATAAATTTTTTCATTATAGAAAAGTTAGAATATGGAAAAATCATCCAGAAATAAATAATATTAACACTTAGGTACATTTTCTTTTTAGTCTTTCAAAAACTTTTTAGATAAATTGCAAATTATACTGAATATATCACTTTGTAAAGTGCTTTTCCTAACTGAATATATTATCAGCATTTCCTGTTACGCTTAAATATTCTTCAAAAATTATTTGTGATTAAGACAATCCCCTCTATGGATATAATTCAATCAATTCCCAACTACTGAATAAGAATTAAATGTTTTTTGTTTTCCCTGGTACAATACATATACTAAGTATCCAGAAGATGTTTGTTGAATTGAATTTTTATTACCAATAAAAGCAATAGCAAAGCCAAGTCCTGCTCTGAATTTACTTAATCATTAAAATAGCAAATTATATAAATGGGGAAAAAATAGTTTTTAGCTTTGTGATGACACATATTTGCAGAATTTGTAAACTTTTGGGTTAAAAGCCAATTAAATCTAAAGAAACTACTGCTTTCCCCAGCCTATGAGGGGCACCACACCTTCCAAAGACTGAAATCTATGATTAAGGCAGTGATTTGGAAAAAACAATGTATTCCTTTTTTTAAATTTTGCTATTATTATTATACAATAACATGAGCAACATTATGGTTACTAGACTCCCCCTATTGTCAAGTCCCCACCACATACCCCATTGCAGTCACTGTCCATCAACGTAGAAAGATGTTATAGAATCGCTACTTGTCTTCTCTGTGTTATACTGCCTTCCCTGTATCCCCCCTACCCCACCCCACCCCCGCTACATTATGTGTGCTAATCGTAATAGCCCTTTTTCCCCCTTATCCCTCCCTTCCCACCCATGTTCCCCAGTCCCTTTCCCTTTGGTAATTATTAGTCCGTTCTTGGGTTCTGTGAGTATGCTGCTGTTTTGTTCTTTCAGTTGTTTCTTTGTCCTTATACTCCACAGATGAGTGTAATCATTTGATACTTGTCTTTCTCTGCCTGGCTCATTTCACTGAGCATAATACCCTTTAGCTCCATCCATGTTGTTGCAAATGGTAGGATTTGTTTTCTTCTTATGGCTGAATAATATTCCATTGTGTATATGTACCACATCTTCTTTATCCATTCACCTACTGATGGACACTTAGGTTGCTTCCATTTCTTGACTATTGTAAATAGTGCTGCGATAAACATAGGGGTGCATCTGTCTTTTTGAAACAGGGCTGCTGCATTCTTAGGGTAAATTCCTAGGAGTGGGATTCCTGGGTCAAATGGTATTTCTATTTTGAGTTTTTTGAGGAACCTACATACTGCTTTCCACAATGGTTGAACTAATTTGCAGTCCCACCAGCAGTGTAGGAGGGTTCCCTGTTCTCCACATCCTCGCCAACATTTGTTGTTGTTTGTGTTTTGGATGTTGGCCATCCTCACTGGTGTGAGGTGATATCTCATTGTGGTTTTAATCTGCAGTTCTCTGATGATTAGCTATGTGGAGCATCTTTTCATGTGCCTGTTGGCCATCTGAATTTCTTCTTTGGATAAGTGTCTATTCATGTCCTCTGCCCATTTCTTAATTGGATTATTTGCTTTCTGTTTGTTAACGTGCATGAGTCCTTTATATATTTTGGATGTCAACCCCTTATCGGATATATCATTTATGAATATATTCTCCCATACTGTAGGATGTCTTTTTGTTCTACTGATGGTGTCCTTTGCTGTACAGAAGCTTTTCAGCTTGATATAGTCCCACTTGTTCATTTTTGCTTTTGTTTCCCTTGCCCGGGGAGATATGTTCATGAAGAAGTTGCTCATGTTTATGTCCAAGAGATTTTTGCCTATGTTTTTTTCTAAGAGTTTTATGGTTTCATGACTTACATTCAGGTCTTTGATCCATTTTGAGTTTACTTTGTGTATGGGGTTAGACAGTAGTCCAGTTTCATTCTCTTACATGTAGCTGTCCAGTTTTTCCAACACCAGCTGCTGAAGAGGCTGTCATCTCCCCATTGTATATCCAAGGCTCCTTTATCAAATATTAATTGACTGTATATGTTTGGGTTAATGTTTGGATTTTCTATTCTGTTCCACTGGTCTGTGGGTCTGTTTTTGTGCCAATACCAAATTGTCTTGATTACTGTGGCTTTGTAGTAGAGCTTGAAGTCTGGGAGCATAATTCCCCCTGTTTTATTCTTCCTTCTCAGGATTGCTTTGGCTATTCAGGGTCTTTTGTGGTTCCATACGAATTTTAGAATTATTTGTTCCAGTTCATTGAAGAATCCTGTTGGTATTTTGATAGGGATTGCATTGAATCTGTATATTGCTTTAGGTAGTATAACCATTTTGACAAAATTTATTCTTCCTAGCCAAGAGCATGGGATGAATTTCCATTTGTTCGTGTCCTCTTTACTTTCTCTTAGGAGTGTCTTGTCGTTTTCAGGGTATAGGTCTTTCACTTCCTTGGTTAGGTTTATTCCTAGGTATTTTATTCTTTTTGATGCAATTGTAAATGGAATTGTTTTCCTGATTTCTTTTTCTGCTAGTTCATCGTTAGAGTATAGGAATGCAGCAGATTTCTGTGTATTAATTTTGTATCTCGCAACTTTGTTGAATTCAGATATTAGATCTAGTAGTTTTGGAGTGGATTCTTTAGGGTTTTTTATGTACAATATCATGTCATCTGCAAACAGGGACAGTTTGACTTCTTCCTTGCCAATCTGGATGCCTTTTATTTCTTTGTGTTGTCTGATTGCTGTGGCTAGGACCTCCAGAACTATGTTGAATCAAAGTGGGGAGAGTGGGCATCTTTGTCTTGTTCCTGATCTTAAACAAAAAGCTTTCAGCTTCTTGCTGTTAAGTATAATGTTGGCTGTGGGTTTGTCATATATGGCCTTTATTATGTTGAGGTACTTGCACTTGATACCCATTTTGTTGAGATTTTTTATCATGAATGGATGCCGAATTTTGTCAAATGCTTATTCAGCATCTATGGAGATGATCATATGGTTTTTGTCCTTCTTTTTGTTGATGTAGTGGATGATGTTGATGGATTTTAGAATGTTGTACCATCCTTGCATCCCTGGGATGAATCCCACTTGATCATGATGGATGATCTTTTTGATATATTTTTTGAAATCTATTTGCTAATATTTTGTTGAGTATTTTTCATCTATGTTCATCAGGGATATTGGTCTGTAATTTTCTTTTTCTGTGGTGTCTTTGCCTGATTTTGGTATTAGAGTGATGTTGGCCTTGTAGAATGAGTTTGGGAGTATTCCCTCCTATTCTACTTTTTGGAAAACTTTAAGGAGGATGGGTAGTAGGTCTTCACTACATGTTTGATAAAATTCAATGGTGAAACCATCTGGTCCAGGGATTTTGTTCTTAGGTAGTTTTTTGATTACCAATTCAATTTCTTTGCTGGTAATTGGTCTATTCATATTTTCTGTTTCTTCCTTGGTCAGCCTTGGAAGGTTGTATTTTTCTAGAAAGTTGTCCATTTCTAGGTTATCCAGTTTGTTACCATATAATTTTTCATAGTATTCTCTCATATTTCTTTGTATTTCTGTGGTGTCTGTGGTGATTTTTCCTTTCTCACTTTGGATTCTGTTTATGTGTGTAGACTCTCTTTTTTTCTTGAAAAGTCTGGCTAGGAGTTTATCTATTCTGTTTATTGTCTCAAAGAACCAGCTCCTGTTTTCATTGATTCTTTCTATTGTTTTATTCTTCTCCATTTTATTTATTTCTGCTTTAATCTTTATTATGTCCCTCCTTCTACTGACTTTGGGCCTCATTTGTTCTTCCTTTTCTAGTTTCATTAATTGTGAGTTTAGACTGTTCATTTGGGATTGTTCTTCTTTCCTGAGGTAGGCCTGTATTGCAATATATTTCCGTCTTAGCACAGCCTTCGCTGCATCCCACAGATTTTGTAGTGTTGAATTATTGTTGTCATTTGTCTCCATACATTGCTTGATCTCTGTTTTTATTTGGTCATTGATCCATTGATTATTTAGGAGCATGTTATTAAGCCTCCATGTGTTTGTGGGCTTTTTCATTTTCTCTGTGTAATTTATTTCTAGTTTCATACCTTTGTGGTCTGAGAAGCTGGTTGGTACAATTTCAATGTTTTTGAATTTACTGAGGCTCTTTCTGTGGGCTAATATATGATCTATTCTTGAAAATGTTCCATGTGCACTTTAGAAGAATGTGTATCCTGTTGCTTTTGGATGGAGTGTTCTGTAGGTGTCCGTTAGGTCCATCTGTTCTAGTATGTTGTTCAGTGCTTCTGTCTCTTTAGTTATTTTCTGTCTGGTTGATCTGTCCTTCGGAGTGAGTGGTGTGTTGAAGTCTCCTAAAATGAATGCATTGCACTCTATTTCCCCCTTTCTGTTAGTATTTGTTTCACATATGTTGGTGATCCTGTGTTGGGTGCACAGATATTTATAATAGTTATATCCTCTTGTTGGACTGACCCTTTTATCATTATGTAATGTCCTTCTTTGTCTCTTGTGACTTTCTTTGTTTTGAAGTCTATTTTGTCTGATAAAAGTACTGCAACTCTTGCCTTTTTCTCCCTATTAGTTGCATGAAGTATCTCTTTACATCCCTTTACTTTCAGTCTGTGTATGTCTTTGGGTTTGAAGTGAGTCTCTTATAGCCAGCATAAAGATGTGTCTTGTTTTTTTATCCATTCAGTAACTCTATGTCTTTTGATTGGTGCATTCAGACCATTTACATTTAGGGTGATTATCGATAGGTATGTACTTATTGCCATTGCAGGCTTTAAATTTGTGGTTACCAAAGGTTCAAGGGCAATTCCCTTACTATCTAACAGTCTAATTTAACTTACTTTGTATGCTATTAGAAACACAACCTAAAGGTTCTTTTTTTTTCCTCCTCCATTTTTTGTATGCTATGAATCATATTCTGTACTCTTTGTCTTCCCTTGGGTGACATCTATTTAGCCTTAGAAATACTTCTGTCTGTAGAAGTACCTCCAAAATGCACTGTAGAGGTGGTTTGTGGGAGGTAAATTCTCTCAGCTTTTGCTTATCTGAAAATTGTTTAATCCCTCCTTCAAATTTAAATGATAACCTTGCCGGGTAGAGTATTTTTGGTTCGAGGCCCTTCTGCTTCATTGCATTAAATATATCATGCCACTCCCTTCTGGCCTGTAAGGTTTCTGTTGATAAGTCTGATGATAGCCTGATGGGTTTTCCTTGGTATGTGATCTTTCTTCTCTCTCTAGCTGCTTTTAAAAGCCTGTCTTTATCCTTGATCTTTGCCACTTTAATTATTATATGTCTTGATGTTGTCTTCCTTGGGTCCCTTGTGTTGGGAGATCTGTGCACCTCCATGGCTTGAGAGACTATGTCCTTCCCCAGATTGGGGAAGTTTTCAGCAATTACCTCCTCAATGACACTTTCTATCCCTTTTTCTCTCTTCTTCTTCTGGTACTCCTATAATGCGAATATTGTTCCGTTTGTATTGGTCACACAGTTCTCTCAATATTCTTTCATTCTTAGAGATTCTTTTTTCTCTCTGTGCCTCAGCTTCTTTGTATTCCTCTTCTCTAATTTCTATTCCATTTACCATCTCTTCTAGTACATCTAATTTGCTTTTAAATCCCTCCATTGTATGTTTCATTTCAGATACGGAATTTCTTAATGATTGACTCTCTGCCTTAAATTCATTCCTGAGTTCTTGAATAGTTTTCTGTACCTCCATAAGCATGTTTATAATTTTTATTTTGAATTCTCTTTCAGGAAGATTGGTGAGTTCAGTTTTATTTGGCCCTCTTTCTGGGGTTTGTGAGATTTTGGTCTGAACCATGTTCTTTTGACGTTTCATATTTCCGTGTGCTACCCACTAGTGCGCAGAAGCTCCAGTCTCTGTAGCTGCTCAGCCCCTAGAGTAATGTTGGGGGTCAGAGGGGAGCTGAGCTGGTGCCTGCAGGGAGGAAAGATCTGTTTCCTGATTCCCATCTGCAGTGCCTGTCTCCAGTGTCACAGCCAGTGGGTCAAGCACACACATGTAAGCCTCTGTGCTTTGCCTCTCTAGTTGTTGTAGGTGGGGCCTCCCTCTGGCTGGGCTGACTCCAGCACAGTGATTGCCAGTTTGCAAACTGGTGTCGGCAGGCTAGAAGAAAGTTGCAGCAGGTTGCATGTCACAGTGAGGGGCCTCGGAGCTGAGTAGGCAGCCAGGGGGATGGGGCACTTGAAGCTCCTCAAAGTTCCCAACCAGCTGTAAAGAGCGTGCCAAGACTACCTTAACCTTGTCCAGCTCTCCCTTCTCCAGTGCAGCAAGCTCCATGCAAACCCTGCCCCTTCAGCAGCCCTCTCGCTGTTAGGAAGCCTCTCAGACTGCCTGCTTTTCCTCTGACACAGAGCTGCCAGATGTGGATTTCCTCCTCCACAAACAGCCGGAATGTCAGTTTCTCAAGCACTCTGCCTGTCCAAGCTCCCCAACGTCCAGAACACCACATACTATAGGTTTCTGCTCACAAAGCAGATCTCCAGGGCTAGGTGCTCAGCAGTCCCAGGCTTCCACCTCCTCCCCTGCTCCGTTTCTCTTACTCCCACTGGTGAGCTGGGGTTGGGGAAGGGCCTGGGTCCCGCGGGTTAAGGCTTTTGTACATTATCCTGTTTCATGAGGTCTGTTCTGTTCGTGAGGTGTGTATGCAGTCTGGTTCAGCCTTCTTCCTTGTTGCTGTTTTAAGGTTAGTTGTATTAATTAACTATATTTTTGTACTGTTTGTGGTTTTGGGAGGAGCTGTCCATCTCACCTCTCATGCTGCCAGCTTGAATTCCATCTTGAAAAAACAATGTTTTAAATCGATGGGGAGATCATATAGTCAAAAACCATAGATCTTTAGTATCACCTAATGTGAAAATTTGTGCAAAATCTTCACTTTTTCTCACTTCTTCTTTCTTCAGTACTTTCTTTTCACATTAAAATACATTGAAATTTTCAGCTGGTAAAAGCCTATTTAATATGATTTATGGACTTGCCCACAATGAAGTGAACTTTCAGTATCACTAATTAATATCTACCTGGCACACAGTTTCATCTCCCAAGCATGATGATTTGAGGGAGGAAGGAGGGAAAATGTAAAGGAATAAGGCAGGACTGAGATTGTCTCAGTTCCCATGAGGGCAGGAATCAAGTGGGGATTAACAGCAGAAGTCCAACACCTGGACAGAGCACACAGCTAAAAGCCACATGTCAAGTTCCAGTGCAATTTAAGTACAGAGGTAGGAGCTAGGGTTGCCAGCCTACAATACAAAGGAGCACCAGCAAATGAATCTGGGGAGGAAAAGAGTTATTCCAAAATTGTACAAATGGTCCAGCTGCCACTTGGGTGAAAGGGTAGCACATGGTAGGGATCATACACGCAACCCTATAGGTGTTTTCAAAAACAGCTACTTGAATATCTCCAGATGCCTAAGAAGTATTAAAATAAAGAGCTCAAGATTGGCTAAATCAAGGTATAAAGATCTAGTAGTGTATAATGAAACTAGCAAAAACAGTTATGTCTAAATAATCACTGTAGAGTATTGACTGAAAATAAAAAGTTTTGAATATAACATACAATGCAAAAAAAGGTATGACTAACACGTGAGTTCCACATATCATTGTAGGTGGAAGTGGCATGAAGGAACATAAAGGAGGAAAGGGAGGGAGGATAAACTGTACTGCTCCAAGTACCGATTACCTTGACTTTGATAACCAGAAAAGGCAAAGGCCGAGAATGCTTTTGAAAAAGCTAAAGGTACGTACAAGAGAATTAAAAACAGGATGTGAATTTGCAAGTCACTAGAGAAGATAGAGTGCATACAGCAAACAGCAGATGTTAAAGGAAAAGTAAAATATAAAAATGAACAAAATAGGATGAAATAAGATCACAGTATTAGTTATAATAATAAATATATGTAAGTCACACTTCACTATTAAAAGGAAATAACTTTCATATTGGGTTGAAAAAATAAAACCCAGTGACATTTTGCTGACAAAAAACAAAACTAAAACAAAATGAGACAGAAATGGTCACAATAAAAGGATGATCAAAGATTAGAAGACCAGTATGAACAAGAAGTGATTTTAGTTTGTGATAATAGAGGCTATATTTTCTTTTTATGTGCTCATGGAACACTTACAAAAATTAATCATGTAGTAAACCACAATAAAAATCCAAATAAATTCCAAGAAGAAACTATACAAGATCATTGTCATCCCTTTCCTCTTCCCTAAAAGTCCCACTAAAAATATCAGACGTCTAAAGCAAAACCCCAACATCTGGAAATTTAGAAGAACTTTTGTATAAACTTTTGGTCATAGTGGAAACTGAAACTGGAGTTAACAAGCAATTAAAATGTAGAAAGTAACAGTAGAAGCACTACATGGGAGATCTTAGATGACACAGGCAGAGCTGTCATCAGAGGCAAGATAAATACAGGGTAGCATGACTGTTACATAACTCAGGCTTAAACCAACCTATTAAGAGTAGTTATCTCTGGGTAATGGAAGTTCTATTTTCTTCTGAATTCCCTTAATAGTCTCAATGAGCATATAGAACTTTGATAATCAGAACAAGATTAAACAAAAAGCACAACAAAACATAATTTACAGACATAGGAGGGTGGGAACAAAACAAAACACCATCTTGCCAAAATGATGAAGGCAATTAAAATTCTCTCCTTTGCTTTGACTTTTAAGCTCTAGCCTGGTGTTACAAGCCTGTTTTTATTATATTTTTCAGCACAGTTCTATCCTCTGGTCTTGTGCCTAGAAGTCAGGTATGGTGTGCAGTGACAAATTTTAACCATTGTGCCTCTCTTTTCAGGGAAAATCAAGCCTTCAAACTGTTGGGCAATCACGGACAGCATGGTGACTACTATGTTTTAAGGTTAACAGTCTCATATAACAGCATTTATGTTAACAGAATCAACAAGGAAAAAAACAGAAGGGTTGAAGAGAATTTCCTTTTTTGTTGTGTGTTGCTTTGGCTTTTTGTTTTTTAAAAACAAATAGATAGGAGATAATATAAATGGCACTTCAAATATCACAAGCAACCCCAGAGAGCAATTCACATTCACATGAGAAAACTATGCCAGGAAAGGCAATTATGTAATTTAAAAAAAAGTAGTATAAACATATATTTTTTCTCCTTTTTTGTCTGAACTGATTTAAAAAGCAATAGCATGTAATACATTTGACAATAACAACACAAAGGAGGTGAGTGTGTAAGCAAAGCTGCATTAGAGTAAAGAAATGGTACCAGATGGCAACTCATATCCACAGACAGAAACGAAGAGTGCCAGGAACAGTTGGTTAATATAACCAACCCAATAGATACTCTCTTCTCTCAGCTTCTTCAAAAGACTTAAAATTATATAAAGTAATAATTATAACAATGCATCGTTGGGTTTGTCACACACAGAGAGGAAATACGAATAACAATAATAGTACCAAAAAACGGAAATGGTAATAGACCTCATAGTGGACTAAAGTTTCTATATCTCATTGGAATTAAGTTAGTATAAATTTTGTCTACATTCTGGTAAGTTATGGTTTATGGTAAGCCTAGGAATAACTACTAAGGAAATAACTTTTTCCAGTATTAAAAATCATTAATGTAAATGCTACACTAGAAAATGGTCACTTAACGCAGAGATAGTAGTAAAGGGACAATAGAGAAACAAAAAGACATGAGATACAGAAAGCAAAAAAGAAAACTAGCAAATATAAATCCAATTTTACCAATAATATTAAATGTGAACTTATTAATCATGCCAATAAAAATGTAGAGATGAGATCAGGCTTGATAAAAAATTTAATAAAAAAAGAAGATCCAACTATATGCTGTCTAAAAGAGAGTTGAGATTCAAAGTTACAAAGAGGTTGAAAGTAAAAATGTAAAAAAATATATGCAAACAGTACCCTTAAGAAAGTTGGAATGGCTATAATAATATCAAAGTATATCAGACTTTAAAATAAAAAACGTTAGAAAAGATAAGAAGAGACATTTTATAATGATAAAAGGTCAATTGATCAGGAAGATACAACAATTATAAACATGTATTCACTTAACAGAACCCTGAAATACATAAAGCAAAAAAGGACAGAACTGATGGGAGAAACAGACAATTAAACTGTAATAGTTGGAGACTTCAACACTCCACTCTCAGTAATGGATAGAACAGTTAGACAGAAGAGCAACAAGGACACAAAAGACTTGAACAACACAGTACAAACTATCCAGACCTAATATATCTATAGAGCACTCCATGAAACCCCACAGAATACATTTTTTTCAGGGCACATGGAAAACAGTCTCAAGACACACCATATGCTAGCCCATAAAACAGACATCAGTAAATTTAAAAGGATTGACTTCATACAAAGCACATTCTCTGACAACAATGGAATGTAAGTAGAAATTTGAGAATTTACAAATATGTGGAAATTTAACAACTCACTTTTAAGTAACCAATGAGTCAAAGAAATCACAGGGAAATTAGTAAATTGTTTGAAGATAAAAATTAAGACGCAACATACCAAAACTTCTGGGATGCAGCTAAAGCAGGACTAAAGAGAAACTTAGAGCCTTAAATAAATTTATTAAAAATGAAGGAAAACCTCAAAGCAATATCCTAAACGTCCACTAAAAGACATCGGGAAAAGAGTTAATTTAACCTAAAGCAAGCTCAAACAAGGAAATAATAAAGATTAGGATGGAAATTAATGAAATAGACAATAGAAAAACAACAGAGAAAAATCAATGAAATGAAAGCTTGTGCTAGAAAAGATCAACAAAATTGACAAACCTTAAGCTATACTGACCAAAAATAAAGAGAGATGACTCAAATTACAAATATTATTAGCAGTGCATTGTTAAAGTGAGTATTCCCTTTGCCCTAGGGAGGAATGGGTGCTAGAAAGATTTTAGCTATTTCCTTATAGCTTTTCAGGAAAAGGTTGAAAACTTACTCTTCAATATTTTTGCACATTTGGCTGACAGTTCCTGGAATAGCAAAACAATGATTGCCTGTCTGCCTTTTCAGCTGCTTTAGATAAGGCCTGTTTTGCACCTACCTGAAGAAATAGGAAGATCTGAGTAGTTTTTTGTGTTTTGTTTATATAGTGTTGTCATGTTTTCATTTGCTCTAGACTTCAAGGCAGATACAAAAGAAAATGAAAAGAGCTTATGTTCAATAGAGTGGTCAAGTGGAACTGTTGCTTTGGGGAAGGATGTTCCACAGACTCCTGGAAGGTTAGAGAAAATACCAGGGCTATAAAGAAGTTAGAGTGTGAGATGGTTACTGAGCAATGGGGACCCCATATCCCTTCAAGACAGAGCCAGCCACCAGGATTCTATTGCCAGCTCTGGAACCAGACAGACTCCCTTACCTTTGCTGTTTTAGTACATTCATTTGTCAGATGAAGTGGTTCAATAAGTGATACGACTTCTCCCAGTTCCTACCACTTTTTACTCAGTTCTACAAGGGACAGATCCAGGGGTCCTCGTCCTTGATTCTTCACTACCCACCTCCCCCACCCCCCAGCACATCTGTAGATTTATTTCTCAATAACTCTCACCTGCACTGACTTCTCGCCATCCCACAGCTGTCACCCTGGTCTAAGTTACAAGCACTTCCCTCTGAACCTTATAATGACTTCCGAAGAGTGCCCAAAGCCATTCTTGACCCTCTCTGTTCCTGTTCCCACTGCCAATCTGTTTTTTATCACTTCCCAAGGCAAATCCCTCCAACTGCTCTTAGAATAAAGCTCTAGTTAGTCTTCAGCACAGCCCATGATAGATGCCACGGCTGACCGGGTGCGGCCTCGTCTAGCACCAGTAGGAGCCCTCCTCCCCTTTAGAGTTTTGTGCCTCAGTCACACTGGCCTACTCCCCTTGTCCTAGGAGCCTTTACACTTAATGGTTCTTTCAACAACTTTCCCTTTGCCTAATTAACATCATCCTACCAAGTTCACCCAAACTTCCCCAGATGCTCCCTGAGTACCCAGGACTAGACCTAGTCTCCTAGTCAGAGCCTCTCAATAACACTTTGCCCTTTCCTTCATGAGAAAGGGTTAAAGTGAGACCAGGGATGACAAAAGCTACTATCCCATGGCAGATATCACTTACCGTCAACAGTCTACATGCTGCCTGGAATCCTCTTCAACACAGTATTCCACACAGACACTACAGATTGATCAGACTGAAGGTTTTCTGTTTTCCTGCTTTTGTTCTTGGCACAACCTACTCCTTAACTCTTCAATATCCTAAATTTTTCTATCCTCCTTAAGAAGCTCACATTGTTACTCTCCAAACCTGTTTTCATACATCTAAACCAAATTTGCATTACAATTTAAATCCATTTCCTGGAAATGACTGTGCTTTACTAAAAATCTGGAGAGTTGAGAACAGCCTAGTGACCTAAAAAAACAACGCAGTACAAGTAAATCCTAAAACACTGATTATGATTTTATGGAAGAGGAAGACCACTAAGGAATAATTCATAAGCCTATGGTGCAACTATGGTAACAGGATTATTTACTTAATCACACACTTTCACCTTACTACTTTACTGTAAGTCCATACAATGTTTTCAGAGTGTGGAATGCTATAGTAGATCTACTGTGCGTCAATTATAACATTAATGGCTAATGTTTACTGAACAAATTTATTATGTACCAATGACTCTAAGAGGTAGGTGCAACTATGATCACCCCCCCGTACAGATGAAGAAACTGAGTCATAAGCAAAGTAGAAGATCAAAATTAAGATATTTTTAGACAATGTAGGGTTCAGAAAGTTTACCTCTCCCATACTTTTTTTTATGTGGAAGATCCACAGGGGTATACCCATTCAAGAGGCTGCAAAAGAAGAAAACAGTATGAATGGAGCTAGAGGGTATTATGTTCAGTGAAATAAGCCAGGCAGAGAAAGACAAGTATCAAATGATTTCACTCATATGTGGAGTATAAGAACAAAGCAAAAACTGAAGGAACAAAACAGCAGCAGACTCACAGAACCCAAGAATGGACTAACAGTTACCAAAGGGAAAGGGACTGGGGAGGATGGGTGGGAAGGGAGGGATAAGGGGGAAAAAGGGGCATTATGATTAGCACACATAATGTGGGGGAGGGGGGCATGGAAGGCAGTATATAACACAGAGAAGACGAGTAGTGATTCTATAGCATCTCACTACACTGATGGACAGTGACTGTAACGGGGTATGTGGTGGGGACTTGATAATGGGGGGAATCTAGTAACTACAATGTTGCTCATGTAATTGTATATTAATGATACCAAAAAGAAAAACTATATAAAAAAGAAGAAAACAGAAAAAAAAGGAGGAAGACAAGAAATTCAATGAACTATTGAGCTGAGGCTGTGAAAGAAAGGGATAATGATGGGCGGGTGGCAACAAGACAATGGTGATTCTAAGAAGTAAGGGGATGTCACATAACCAAGAGTATGTTAATTGCATAGATGATGAAAGCACATTATTTTTTGTCCATATGAAAAAGAAAGATAAATAGAACTCCAGGAAAACAAAAAAAGTATAGTTGATTGTATGAAGGTACTTAGAAGAATTCACTTGAACCTTGATATATGAAATGATGTCTTTTAAGTGGTCTATGGATTGTGATGTTGATCCCTTACAGAAAACATAACCCTAACCCCTGGGCCTGCAATGAACAATATCTGCATAGCAATGATCCCATAAATGTTGTTCAGTGGTGTTCAACTTTTAGAAACAACCTAAAGGCATTAGGACTAGAGACTGGAATGTAACTGTTGAGAGTTTTTTAATTGAGAAAGAATTCACAGATCTTAAAACTTACCCTTTTAAAGTACAAAATTCAGTGGCCTTAGGATATACACAATGTTGTTCAACCATGGCCACTATCTAAATCAGAACATGTTCCTCACTACAAAAAAACCCCACATGCCCATAAGCAGTTAATTCCCATTTCCCCTAGACTCTGGCAACCATTGGTGGGCATTCTGTCTATGGGTTTGCCTATTCTGGATGTGTCATGTAAACGGAATTACACAGTATGGCCTTTTGCATCTGGCTTCTTTCACTTAGCATGATATTTTCAAGGCTCATCCATCTTGTCTCATGTATCAGTACTTCAGACCTTTTCATGGCCAAACAACATTCCACTGGATGGATATGCCATTTCATTTATCCAGAATCTTGACAATGCAAGAGAGGGAGAAAAGATGTGCAACATCACTAATCATTAGGGATATGCAAATCAAAAACACAATGTGATGTCACCTCATACCCTTTAGGATGGCTACTATCAAAAAAAAATAGAAAATAACAAGTGTTGGCAAAGAAGTGAAGAAATTTGGAACCCTTGACTGTGGTAGGAATAAAAAATTGTGCAGTTGCTATGAAAAACAATATGGATGGTAGGTTCCTCAAAAAAATTAAAATTAAACTACCATATCATCCAGCAATGTCATTTCTGAGTCAAAAGAACTGAAAATACAATCTCAAAGAGATATACCCATGTTCAATGCAGGACTATTCAGAATAGCTAAGATGTGGAAGCACCTGTCCACTGATGGATTCATGGGGAAAATGTGGTATAGACATACAATGGAATATTCAGCCTTAAAAAGAAGGAAATCTTGTCACAGGCTAAACTGTGGATGAATCTTGAGGACATTATGCTAAATGAAATAAGCCAACCACACAATAGAAAAATACTACATAATTCCACTTATACAAGTAATCAAAATCATAGAAACATAAAGTAGAATCTAGGTGGTTGCCAGGGAAATGGGAAATTGTTCAATGAATACAGTTTCATTCATGCAGGATGAAAAAGTTTTAGAGATCTGTTGTACAACAATGTATGCAAAGTTAATAATACCATACTATATACTTAAAAGCTGTTAAAAGGGTAAATTATGTTAAGTGTTCTTTACCACAGTTTAAAGAAAAAAAGAGATGAGAAGGGGAGGATGAATATGGCTTAAGAAGGCATATGGCTGTTAGCAGCGGAAAAACGAGCCTAGCACTTGGCAGGGGGTGCAGACCATGAATGAGAAGGTTCACCTTTGTAAGGAGAGATTATAATCTTGTCAGAAAGATCTCTCCAGCAGTAGTAAGGAAAACACAGATAGTTTCATAACAGTCTTTCTCCAACACTAGAAGGTAAGTTCTTTTTTTTTTTCGTTTTTTTATTATTTATTTATTTTTAAATATAATTTATTTTGGTATCATTAATCTACAATTACATGTGCAATATTATGGTTATTAAACTACCCCTTCATCAGGTCCCCCCCACCAACCCCATTACAGTCACTGTCCATCAGCGTAGTGAGATGCTATAGAATCACTACTTGTCTTCTCTGAGTTCTACAGCCCTCCCCGTGCCCCCCCCCACATTAAGTCTGCTAATTGTAATGCCCCTTTTTCCCTCTGATCCCTCCCTTCCCACCCATTTTCCCCAGTCCCTTTCCCTTTGGTAACTATTAGTCCGTTCTTGGGTTCTGTGAGTCTACCGCTGTTTTGTTCCTTCAGTATTTTTTCTTTGTTCTTATACTCCACATATGAGTGAAATCATTTGATACTTGTCTTTTTTGGCTTGGCTTATTTCACTGAGCGTAATACCCTCTAGCTCCATCCATGTTGTTGCAAATGGTAGGATTTGTTTTCTTCTTATGGCTGAATAATATTCCATTGTGTATATGTACCACATCTTCTTTATCCATTCATCTACTGATGGACACTTAGGTTGCTTCCATTTCTTGGCTATTGTAAATAGTGCTGCAATAAACATAGGGGTGCATCTGTCTTTTTCAAATTGGGCTACAGCATTCTTAGAGTAAATTCCTAGGAGTGGAATTCCTGGGTCAAATGGTATTTCTATTTTGAGTTTTTTGAGGAACCTCCATACTGCTTTCCACATGGTTGAACTAATTTGCAGTCCCACCAGCAGTGTAGGAGGGTTCCCTTTTCTCCACATCCTCGCCAACATTTGTTGTTGTTTGTGTTTTGGATGTTGGCCATCCTCACTGGTGTGAGGTGATATCTCATTGTGGTTTTAATCTGCATTTCTCTGATGATTAGCGATATGGAGCATCTTTTCATGTACCTATTGGCCATCTGAATTTCTTCTTTAGAGAAGTGTCTATTCATGTCCTCTGCCCATTTCTTAATTGGATTATTTGCTTTCTGTTTGTTAAGGTGCATGAGTTCTTTATATATTTCAGATGTCAACCCTTTATCAGATACGTTATTTATGAATATATTCTCCCACATGTAGGATGTCTTTTTGTTCTACTGATGGTGTCCTTTGCTGTATAGAAGCTTTTCAGCTTGATATAGTCCCACTTGTTCATTTTTGCTTTTGTTTCCCTTGCCCGGGGAGATATGTTCATGAAGAAGTCGCTCATGTTTATGTCCAAGAGATTTTTGCCTATGTTTTTTTCTAAGAGTTTTATGGTTTCATGACTTACATTCAGGTCTTTGATCCACCTTGAGTTTACCTTTGTGTATGGGGCTAGACAGTAGTCCAGTTTCATTCTCTTAAATGTAGCTGTCCAGTTTTTCCAACACCAGCTGCTGAAGAGGCTGTCATCTCCCCATTGTATATCCAAGGCACTTTTATCAAATATTAATTGACTGTATATGTTTGGGTTAATGTTTGGATTTTCTATTCTGTTCCACTGGTCTGTGGGTCTGTTTTTGTGCCAATACCAAATTGTCTTGATTACTGTGGCTTTGTAGTAGAGCTTGAAGTCAGGGAGGTAATTCCCCCTGTTTTATTCCTCCTTCTCAGGATTGCTTTGGCTATTCGGGGTCTTTTGTGGTTCCATATGAATTTTAGAATTATTTGTTCCAGTTCATTGAAGAAAGCTGTTGGTAGTTTGATAGGGATTGCGTTGAATCTTTAGATTGCTTTAGGTAGTATAACCATTTTGACAATATTGATTCTTCCTAGCCAAGAGCATGGGATGCATTTCCATTTGTTAGTGTCCTCTTTAATTTCTCTTAGGAGTGTCTTGTACTTTTCAGAGTACAGGTCTTTCACTTCCTTCGTTAGGTTTATTCCTGGGTATTTTATTCTTTTTGATGCAATTGTGAATGGAATTGGTTTTCTGATTTCTCTTTCTGTTAGTTCATCGTTAGTGTATAGGAAAGCAACAGATTTCTGTTTGTTAATTTTGTATCCTGCAACTTTGCTGAATTCAGATATTAGTTCTAGTAGTTTTGGAATGGAATCTTTAGGGTTTTTTATGTACAGTATCATGTCATCTGCAAATAGTGACAATTTGACTTCTTCTTTACCAATCTGGATGCCTTGTATGTCTTTGTTTTGTCTGATTGCTGTGGCTAGGACCTCCAGTACTATGTTGAATAACAGTGGAGACAGTGGGCATCCCTGTCTTGTTCCCGATCTTAGATGAATGGCTTTCCATGTCTCGCCGTTAAGTATGATGTTAGCTGTGGGTTTGTCATATATAGCCTTTATGATGTTATGGTACTTGCCGTCTATACCCATTTTGTTGAGAGTTTTAATCATGAATGGATGCTGAATTTTGTCAAATGCTTTTCCAGCATCTATGGAGATGATCATGTGGTTTTTGTTCTTCTTTTTGTTGATGTGGTGGATGATGTTGATGGATTTTCGAATGTTGTACCATCCTTGCATCCCTGGGATGAATCCCACTTGATCATGGTGTATGATCCTCTTGATGTATTTTTGAATTCGGTTTGCTAATATTTTGTTGAGTATTTTTGCATCTACGTTCATCAGGGATATTGGTCTGTAATTTTCTTTTTTGGTGAGGTCTTTGCCCGGTTTTGGTATTAGAGTGATGCTGGCTTTATAGAATGAGTTTGGAAGTATTCCCTCCTCTTCTATTTTTTGGAAAACTTTAAGGAGAATGGGTGTTATTTCTTCTCTATATGTCTGGTAGAATTCAGAGGTGAATCCATCAGGTCCGGGGGTTTTGTTCTTGGGTGGTTTTTTGATTACCGATTCAATTTCGTTGCTGGTGATTGGTCTGTTTAGTTTTTGTTTCTTGGTTGGTCAGTCTTGGAAGGTTGTATTTTTCTAAGAAGTTGTCCATTTCTTCTGTTTTCCAGCTTGTTAGCATATAGATTCTCATAATATTCTCTTATAATTCTTTGTATTTCTGTGGGGTCCGTCGTGATTTTTCCTTTTCATTTCTGATTCTGTTTATGTGTGTAGATTCTCTTTTTCTCTTAATGAGTCTGGCTAGGGGTTTATCTATTTTGTTTATTTTTTCAAAGAACCAGCTCATGGTTTCATTGATTTTTTTCTATTGTTTTATTCTTCTCAATTTTATTTATTTCTTCTCTAATCTTTATTATGTCCCTCCTTCCGGTGACTTTGGGCCTCATTTGTTCTTCTTTTTCCAATTTCAGTAATTGTGTCTTTAGACTATTCATTTGGGAATGTTCTTCCTTCTTTAAATAGGCCTTGATTGCAATATACTTTCGTCTCTGAACTGCCTTTGCTGTGTCCCACAGAACTTGTGGCTTTGTGCTGTTGTCATTAATCTCCATATATTCTTTGATTTCTGTTTTGATTTGGTCGTTAACCCATTGATTAATTAGGAGAGTGTTCTTAAGTCTCCGTGTATTTGTGAGCCTTTTTGATTTCTTTCTAAAATTTATTTCTAGTTTTATACCTTGGTGATCTGAGAAGTTGGTTGGTAGGATTTCAATATTTTTGAAATTACTGAGGTTCTTTTTGTGGCCTAGTATGTGGTCTATTCTGGAAAATGTGCCATGTGCACTTGAGAAGAATGTGTATCCTGTTGCTTTTGGGTGTAGAGTTCTGTAGATGTCTGTTAGGTCCATCTGTTCTAGTGTGTTGTTCAGTGCCTCTGTGTCTTATTTTCTGTCTGGTTGATCTGTCCTCTGGAGTGAGTGGTGTGTTGAAGTCTCCTAAGATGAATGCATTGCTGTCTATTTCTCCTTTAATTCTGTTATTATTTGTCTCACATATGCTGGCGCTCCTGTGTTGGGTGCATATATATTTATAATGGTTATATCTTCTTGTTGGACTGACCCCTTTATCATTATGTAATGTCCTTCTTTATTTCTTGCTACTTTCTTCGTTTTGAAGTCTATTTTGT
>JAVSCE010003358.1:0-20067 GCA_032199065.1 Smutsia gigantea
AATTTTTAAAATAGATATAGACCTATTCAGATAATCTGTTTCTTCCTGTGTGAGGTTTAAAGATTGTGTCTTTCAAGGAATTGGTCCTTTTCATCTAGGTTATCAAATTTGTGGGCATAGTGTTGCTCATTATATTCCGTTATTATCTTTTTAATTTCCATGGGATCTGTAATGATGTACCCTCTTTCATTTCTGATAGTAATTTGTGCCTTTTTTTTTTTAGAGTTCTTTGTTCCTATTTTTATCTTCCATTCTTTTTCTGCCTTTTGTGGTTTTAAACAATCATTTTATATGATTCAGTATTCTCTTTCTTAGCACATCCATTATGCTTTTTTGTTTTTTGTTTTGTTTTTTTACTTTTTTAGTGGTTGGGCTGGAGTTTGCAATATACATTTATAACTGATCTAAGTTCACTTTCAAATAACACTATACCACTTCACAGCTAGTGTGAATATCTTATATAATAACAAAACAATCCTAATTCCTCCCTCTCATCTCTCATATCATTACTGTCATTCATTTTACTTATATATAAGCATTCATAAGCATAAACATATATACACACACATAAGATATACACAAGCATATAGAATTGAATACATTGCTGCTGCTATTATTTTCAACAAACTGTTATCTGTTATATCAACTAAGAAAAATAAAATGTAAAAGTAAAAAATAAAAGTGAAAAGCAAAATAATCTTACACCATACACAAAATATCAACTAAAAATACATTTAAGACTTGACTATAAGACCTGATACCATAAAACTCCTAGAAGAAAATACAGAGCTCCTTGACATTGATCTTGGCAATGTTTTTCTGGATTTGACACCAAAAGCAAAGACAACAAAAGTAAAAACCAACAAGTGGGACAACATCAAACTGTAAAGCTTCTGTACAGCAAAGGACACCATCAACAAAATGAAAAGGCAACATATGGAATGGGTGAAAATATTTGCAAATCATACATCTGATAAGAGGTTAATATCCAAAGTACATAAAGAACTAAAACAACTCAATAGAAAACAAACAGTCTGATTTAAAAAAGGGCAGAGGATCTGAATAGAATTTTGCCAAAGAAGCGTACAAGTGGCCAAGAGAGACATGAAAAGATGCTCCACATCATTAATCATCAGGGAAATGCCAATCAAAACCATAATGAGATATCACCTCACATCTTTCAAGACAGCTATTATCAAAAGGTAAGAAATAACAAGCATTGGTAAGGATGTGGAGAAAAAAGAATCCTTGTGTACTGTTAGTGGGAATATTAATTGGTATAAGCACTGTGGAAAACAGCATGGTGGCTCCTCAAAAAATTAAAAGTAGAACTCCATATCATCTAGCAATCCCACTTCTAGGGATATATCCAAAGGAAATAGATCACTGTCTTGAAAATTTATCTGCACACTAATGTTCACTGTGACATTATTCACCAAAGCCAAAACATGGGAACAACCTATGCGTCCACCAACAGATGAATAGTAAGAAAATGTGGTATATATACACAATAGAATACTATTCAGCCATAAAAAAGAAGGAAATCCTGCCATTTGTGACAACATGGATTGGCCTTGAGGGCATTATACCATTACACCCAGAGAGAGAAAGACAGACAAATACCACATGATCTCATTTACATGTGGAATCTAAAAAACAAACAAACCATGAACTCATAGATACAGAGAACTGATTGGTGTTTTGCCAGAGGCAGGGGGTGGGGATGGGTGAAATGGGTGAAGGGGGTCAAGAGGAACAAACTTCCAGTTATAAGTAAGTCCTGGGAATGTAACATACAGCACGGTGACTATAGTTGACAATACTGCACTGTATGTTTGAAAGTTGCTGAGAGCATAAATCTTAAAGGTTCTCATCACTCTATAGCATTTCACTATGCTTATGGACAGTGACTGTAATGGGGTGGGTGGGGGGGACCTGATGAATTGGGGAGTTTAATAACCATAATGTTGCACATGTAATTGTAGATTAATGATACCAAAAAAAAAAGTTCTCATCACAAGAAAAAAGCCTCTAACTATGTGGTGATGGATTTTCACTAAACTTGCTGTGGTAATCATCTCACAGCATATACTGTGGGGCAGAAGAAATTCCCTCTCCCCCTCGAGGTTCTAGCTGGTCTGGAATCAAACTGACATGAGACCAACTACAGGAGAAAAAAAGTTTAATTACATGCGTACAGGGAAGCCATAGGCATGGATCCCAAAGCCAGGGAGAATGAGGTCTGTATGTCGTCCTGAACCAGGGAGAAGGGGGTAAGGGCCTGGGGCTTCAAAGGAAAAGGGAAGCAACTTACAGGAATATAAGAAGAGAAAATGTTTGGTAAACCAAATACTTGATGGGCCACACCGAGGCAATGGGGCACAGACAGAAATTTTAACAGACTGTCACTTCCCTCCTGTCTACCGCCCCCTAGCTCACATTATAATAGAGCTCTTGGTGGTGATCGCTCTCCTCCTGGAGCACGTCTGCCAGCTCTTTCTATTGTGGTGGTGGTGGTGGGGGGGGGGGGGTCAAAGTATCTTCCTGAGCCTTTTGGGCCTTGATGGTTTTTAGCTCAAGATAATCTGCATGTCACAATGGCACATCATGGGGCGGCCTGCCCTGGGCCCCTACAATACCTATATCAACTTATTCTGTTATACACTTAAAACTAATATAATGTTATATGCCAATTTTGTCATAAAATAAAAAATAAATAAATAAAAGAAAAAGTAAAAAGTAAGATTAAAGACCCATATTGGAGTTTAGATTCCAGAAGAGGTAGCTGGATAGGTTAACTAGACATACTGTTAAATGATAGGTTTTGTTTTCTGCTTTATAATCAGCTAACGTTCTCAAACCATCACATTTCAGAATTGTTTTGTAGCCTATGATTAGGGCTGTCCTTTTTGACCTAAATGTCTCACATGTTGCTTGTTAGCACACCAACCGTACCGCTATCACCATCCATTTCGGCGGGATGTGCGGCAGCAGTTCCCAAGGAACCTGGCCTGTAACTTTGCAAACCAAATGCATTCAGACATTCTGAGTTTTTACTTAAGGCAGACCAACTGTGTAAGTCCCCCCTGGATATATACATATATATACAGACGGATACCTTACAGCAAGAGCAGGAATGTAAAGTGTAACCTAATTCTCTTTGCTACAGTCTACTTTATTTAAAATCTATATTTACACTAGTTAAGACTCCCGTTTTCTTGGCCAAGTACTTGTTGCGCCTGTGTGTCTGACCTTGCGGAAGCTGAGGTGGATTGCTGCATGCTAATTAAGAGAATTAGAAGTAGTTACAAAGCTTGCTACTCCACATTTCTCTGTCATCACCTCCGTCAAGCAGCCCTACCACCAGCTGGGAGAAATTTTCAGTTCAGGTGGGATAAATGCTCTGAAAGGCTGTGCCCAGAGAAATGAGCAAATTGGCAAATATTTCCGAACTACTTATGGGTTTAAAGAAAGCTTTCAGAAAAAAAAATATCTTTCAAGATATGGAAAGAAAATGCTTTTAAAAAACAGCCAAAGAGTCACGCTGAACTTGTCAAAATTATGTAAGATAGAAACTGTAAGTGCTGTCCTTCAGGATGGAAATGAACCACTTAGCATGCCCAAGCTACCCTAAAACAATGAAACTGCATTAAAAACAACAAAACTGAGAAATGGGGGGGAGGGGGTTAGAATAAGAAAAATAAAGGTTTTCATTTTACCTTCACTGATTCCTTCTTCATGTTCCTCCTTTCTGTATGTAGATCAGAGTTTCTGACCTGTATCATTTTCCTTCTCTCCAAAGAACTCCTGTTAATATTTCTTGCAAGGCAGGTCTATTGGCAACAAACGTAATGGGAACTACATGAAACAAATTGTCTAAAATAGACAAACTGGAACTGTTAAAAAATTAAATTATTAGTTAAAACCCATAAGAGAACTCTCCAGGCCCACTTGCTTTCACTGGCTGAATATGTGTATGGTACACCTTTGGTAGCTGAACCACAGTACTTGCATATTGTGTTCTGTTTTTTTTTCAGTCTTCATTCTCTTTGCTTTTTGGTGTTTGAAGATTCTATTGACATATCCTCTAGCTCAGAGATGCTCTTCCTCAGCTGTCCGGTCTACTCATATAAGCCCACCAGGCAGTCTTCCCTTCGGTCACGGTGTTTTTGGGCTCTGGCACGTCTCGTGGTTCTTCTTAGGGTTTCCATCTCTCTGCTCACGTCGCCCATCCGTTCTGCATGTTGTGTATCCATTAAACCCCTTGGCATATTCATCGTAGCTGTTTTAAATTCCTGGTCGGGTGATCCCAACATCCCTGCCACGTCTGGGTCTGAGGCCTGCTCAGTCTCTTCGGACGGTTCGGTAAACCTTGTACCTCCTTGCTCAGTAGCGGGGCTGCTGTCGCAGGCAGAGGAAGCGCTGTTCAGGGGCCTCGAGGCGTGCCGTGGGGCCGGGCAGCGGGAGGCTCTGTAGGCCTGGGATTAGGTCTCCGGCTCTGGGAGCCTGTGCGCTGGACCAGGCGCCGCACGAGAGCTGCTCTGGCTCTCCTCCCTGCTTAGGGCGGATGGGGATGCTGGAGGGCGGGGAGTTGGCTGTTTCCCATCCACAAGGTCATCCAGGCCCTGCTTAACTAGTTTCCCCTGGGGGTAGACCTGGCCAGGGACAGAGTGCTCTGGCCTATTTCACAGTGGTTCCTTGCCCCGGCCCCTGCCCACGGCACTAGGGGGGTTTTCTCTGGTATTTACCGTGGGAATCTGGTTGAGCGCCTGGAGATAAATCTTACAATATTGCAGGACCCCCTATGACTGGATCTCTCAGAGTTTTTAAATGTCAGGTTTGTCCACGAGAAGCCTGCAGCAATTGGCCAATTACAGTTCCGGTTTTCCTGCGCCGTATATGCTTCCACTGTACTCTCCCCCATCTCTCCAATCTTGGGAACAGCAGTTTGCTCTGTGTCCACGTCTCTCTAAGGATTCCTAGAAGAGTCGTTGATCTTTCGGTCTGTTAGCTTTCTACTTGTTAGGATAGAGACGTGACTCCTGATCTCCTTACATGTGGAACCAGACTTTCCGCCAGTTTAAAATCTCAACAAATGAAAGGTATACATGCACATAATTTAAAAGTCAAATAATCCTGCAAGACTTAGACTCAAAAATGTAGTAGTCCTAGCTGCCATCACTCCACACCTGATTCCACTCCCTAGAGGCCACCATTTTCAGGTGGTGGTAAGTGCTATGGAGGAAATCAAGGAAACAGAGGGTTTAAGAGTGCCTTCCTGGTGGAGGGAGTTGCAGTTTTAAATAGGACACTGCAAAGGTGACATATGAATAAAGGAGGGAGGGAGGGATTTATGTGGATACTTAGAGGGTGAGCTGTCCGGGTAGAGAAATGACCAATGCAAATTCCTGGGGCAAGAATGTGCCAGACTTTTCTGGATCTCTGCTTCCTGAACTGATGTGTAGAGGAATACCCTGGGGGTCTTGTTAAAATGCAGATTCTGATTCAGTACGTCTGGAGTGGAACTTGAGACACTGCCCTTCTCAAGAGCTCCCACTTGATGCTCATACTGCTGGTCCAGGGACCACACTTTGAGTACCAAGGACCTAGAAAGTTAGGAGATTGATGGGGCTGGAGCAAATGAGAGACTGGGCAAGTAAACTGAACTCATGTCAGAAAGACAATAGGGGACCAGTTCTTGTCATGCCTTAAAGGCCACAGTAAGGACTTCAACTGTCATTGTCAATGAGATGGGAGCACAGAAGTGATGTGACCTGGCTTATGTTCTAGAAGCATTTCTGTAGGAGCTGTGTAGAGAATTGACTGTAGGACAAAGGTGGCTAAGAAGCCACTGAATGAATCCAGGTGAGACAGTGGTGCTGTGGACACGGAGACAGCAGCGGGAATGTGAGAAGCAGGCAGCGCCAGTTGGATTTCTGACAGATTGCTAGGAGGCGTGAAAGGAGTTGCTTGAGCACCTGGAAGGATGGACTTGTTATTTCTGCACCATCTGACACATTGATCTTTTCTCTCCAGTTCCACTGCCACTTTCCTAGTAAAGCCCCATTAATTCTCATTACTGTAATCGCCTTCCAACAGATACTGCAAACATCTTCTTGAGAAATGGCTTTGTTTAGTTCAGGCCTTGTTAAAGACCTTGCAGTTGCTCACAGAGCCCAGTCTGGCAGGGGAAACCCTTCTTAAACTGGCCCTTTCCCACACTTCTGGGTCAGCACTCCCCTTGGGAAGCCATTACTCTAGCCCAGGGCTTCATGCCCTTCTCACCATCATGATGTGCATACTACTGGGAGGAAGAGCTGTGGGATGTTTGCAAATCCTGGCATGGCTGCCCTGCCCCCAGCATGCTGTCTCCCATTTGAGCACTTTAATCCACTTTTGTTATATATACCTTAAGAAAGCGAACATTTGCAAGCTGTCCTTCAGGGTTCCTTTATTGTTGTATCACATTGGTTGCATCCGTGCTACCCAGTGTGGAGTCCACGGACCAACAGCATCAGCATCACCTGGGAGCTCGGTAGAAATGCAAGTTCATGGGCCTCACCCCAGACTACTGAATCAGAACCTGACAGGAGGGCCCAGGAATCTGCATTTTAGTGAGCCTCCCAGGTGATTCTTACACAGGTTAAAGTTTGAGGAATAGTGAATACCACCACACCTCCAATTGAGCATCAGTAGGTCCCTATGGCATATTTGAGGACAGCTGATCTAGACCAAGGGGCTCAGTTGTGGCTGCACATTGGCATCACCTGGAAAGCTTTGCATAAATAGTGGTGTGTGGCTCCCACCGCCAGTGATTCCTATTTAATTGGCTAGAGCATGATCTAAGGGACTCTAATGTGCAGCCAGGGCTGAGAACCCTGGGAGACTGGCAGATGATCTACATTCTGTTTCCCATACACAACCATATTTTCTGCCTCTTACTGGTTGCTTTTCCTAGAGTGTGTCTGTGCCATCTCCATATTGCCAAATCTATCCATTCTAGGGACTGAGCCCAAGTACACCTTCTCCTCAAACTGGTCTCTGGTCCTCTTCTCTCAATTTCCTGAAGCCACATGGGTGGCTTCCATGGCATTTATAGCCAAATAAGACTCCTGCATTGTTCTCTTTGTTAAGAGGACGCCTCACTCAACGAAAAAGTGTTTCTCTAACTATATCCTATGGAGTATTAGCGTCCTGTCACACACTATTACCTATTTTGGGGAACAACAGTTCTTTGCCCAAAAGATACAAATTGAGAAATATCACATACCACCTGTTTTCTGCACATCATTCTCCACGTTTCCCTCCCATTCCTAGACCACAGTTTCTCAGTCTTTTCTTTTTAATTACATTTTTTCATGGAGCTGAAATTCACATAACAGAAAAGTACACATTTTAATGTGAACACTTCAATGGCATTCTGTACATCCACAGTGCTGTGTAACCACTACCTCTTCTAGTTCCAGAACATTTCCATCACCTGGAGAGTAAGCCCTGCACCCATCACTCCCCATTTCTACGCAACCCCCAGCCATGAGGTATGTTATTTCTTCTTACTTTGAACCAATCTGCTTATCAGAAAATTGGGGATCATGCTTTATCAGGTTTTGGGAGAAACAAGGTAGGTAAGATGTGTACATTGTCTAGAACACTACACATTAGGTACCTAACAAAGGTTGGATCCTTACTCCACTTTCCCATCAGTCTTGTCATTCTGGTGTCCGAGATGTCTGATTCCAGAGCACTCAAAAGAAGAGAAAAGGCTCTTCAAATTCTTCCTTTAGGAATATAAAAATATATCTCCCCACTTTGAAAAGTGTAACAAGAGTAACTGATATAAATACAATTAGCAAAAATCAATATTAAATGTCTACTTTTATTTTAAAACTCTTTTGAAATTATTTTAGATTCATAAGGAAGCTGTAAAGATGGTACAGAGTTCCTATATACCTTCACCCAGTTTCCCATACTGATAAACTTTCATATATTAGGGTACATTTGTCAAAACTAAGAAATCAACACTGGCCTGGGGATTGGATTAAAGATGGTGGCGTAAGAGATGAGACACAGGCTTCCTCCTAAAACGCATATAATATGAAAATATAATTAATACAACTAATCCTGAAAGAGCAACAGGAAAGAGGACTATGCCACACTGCATACACCTGGAGAAAAGAGCCGACCTCCCAGAATAGGGAACTGCACCAAAGCTGTGTCCTGGCGGGACCCAAGCCCTTCCCCCACCCCAGATCACCAGCAGGAGGAAGAGAAATGGAGCAGGGAGGGAGTGGTGGCCTGGGACTGCTGAATACCTAACTCCGGAGATCTGCTCTGGGAGCACAAACCTACATTTCATGGTGCTTGCATGATACTCTCGTGATTACGGAAAGCTAAGACAGGCAGAATTCTTGGAGAGACTAAGATTCCAGCCACTTGTGGAAAGCAGGGATCCATATCCGGCTGCTCTGGGACAAAAGAAAGGCGGGAAGTCTGAGAGACTTCCTAACAAGGAAGCCCTTAACAAGAGGGCTGCTAAAGGGGCAAGGATTGCACAGAGCTTACTGCTCAAGAGAGAGGACAGGTAGACAAAATTGTCCGGGTGCACTCTGCCCAGCAGGTTGGGAGCTTTGCCATATAGACTCTCATATTTAAGGAGGAAAAAGAAATCTTCCGCCTTAGGCGATTTTCAGGGGCTCCAGCTTCCTGGCTGGCTACACAGCTCCAAGGACCCCCTCTGTGATACACAGCCTCCTGCACCTTTCTCCTGGCCAGCCCCATCTGGGTCACAAAGGGGCAAACCCTACGCTGGCATTAGGGCAGACAGAGGGAAGATCTGTCTACAGCAACTACAAACGCAAAGCATAGAGGCTTATACCTATGTGCTCAGACCACTGGTTCAGGCAGTGGAGACAGGCATAACAGCCAGGAAGCAGGAAACAGCTCGTTCCTCCCTCCAGGCACCAATATCACTCCCCTGCGACCCCCGACATTGCTTCAGGGGCTGAGCAGCTCAAGGGAGTAGAGCTTCTGGGCACCTGCAGGCACTATGTACAAATATGAAATGCCAAAGGAATCTGGTTCAGAGTAAAATTATTAATACAACTCCTGAGAAAGATTTAAATGACATTGACCTCATGACTCTTCCTGAAAGGGAGTTCAAAATAAAAATCATTAACATGCTCATGGAGGAACGGAAAGATATTCAAGAACTCAGGAATGAATTCTGGTCGGAGATCCAATCATTGAAGAGCAAAATGGAGGGTATTAAAAGCAGACTGGATATGGTGGAGGAGACAATAAATGAAATAGAAACTAGAGAAGAGGAATACAAAGAAGCTGAGGCACAGAGAGAAAAAAGGATCTCTAAAACTGAAAGAATATTGAGAGAACTCTGTGACCAATCCAAACGGAACTATATTCGCATTATAGGGGTACCAGAAGAAGAAGAAGAGAGAAAAAGGGTTAGAAAGTGTTATTGAAGAGGTAATTGCTGAAAACTTCCCCAATCTGGGGAAGGAGATAGTCTCTCAGGCCATGGAGATGCACAGATCTCCCAACACAAGGGACCCAAGGAAGACAACACAAAGACATATAGTAATTAAAATGGCAAAGATCAAGGATAATGACAGACTATTTATTAAAAGCAGCCACAGAGAGAAATAAGATCACAGACAAAGGAAAGCCCATCAGGATATCATCAGACTTCTCAGCAGAACCCTTACAGGCCAGAAGGGAGTGGCATGATGTATTTAATGCAATGAAGCAGAAGGGCCTCAAACCAAGAATACTTTATCCAGCAAGATTATCATTTAAATTTGAAGGAGGGATTAAACAATTTCCAGATAAGCAAAAGCTGAGAGAATTTACCTCCCACAAACCATCTCTACAGTGTATTTTGGAGGGACTGCTACAGATGGAAGTGTTCCTACAGTTTAATAGTTGTCACCAGAGGTAATAAAACCACAGTAAAGAAAATGGAACAGCTAATTACTAAGCAAATGCAAAATTAAATTAACTATCCCCAAAGTCAATGAAGGGATAGACAAAGAGTACAGAATATGATACCTAATATATAAAGAATGGAGGAGGAAGAAAAAGGAGGAAGAAAAAAAAAAGAACTTTTAGATTATGTTTGTAATTGCATATTAAGTGAGTTAAGTTAGACTCTTAGTAGGAAGTTAACCTTGAACCTTTGGTAAACATGAATCTAAAGCCTGCAATGCCAAAAAGTACATACCTATCGATAATCATCCTAAATGTAAAGGGACTGAATGCACCAATCAAAAGATAGAGAGTCACTGAATGGATAAAAAAACAAGACCCATCTATACACTGCCTACAAGAGACTCACTTTAAAGCCAAATACATACCCAGACTAAAAGTGAAAGGATGGAAAAGATATTTTATGCAAGTAATAGGGAGAAAAAAGCAGGAGTTGCAGTGCTTGTATCCGACAAAACAGACTTCAAAATGAAGAAAGTCACAAGAGACAAAGAAGGACACTACATAATGATAAAAGGGTCAATCCAACAAGAAGATATAACCACCCAACACAGGAGCACCTACATATGTGAAACAAATACTAACAGAATTAAAACGAGAAATAGAATGCAATGCATTCATTCTAGGAGACTTCAACACACTACTCACTCTGAAGGACATATCAACCAGACAGAAAATAAGTAAGGAGACAGAGGCACTGAACAACACAATACAACAGATGGACCTAACAGACATCTACAGAACTCTACACCCAAAAACAGCAGAATACACATTCTTCTCAAGTGTACATGGAACATTTTCAAGAATAGATCATATCCTAGGCCAAAAAAAGAGCCTAGGTAAATTCAAAAAGATTGAAATTGTACCAACCAGTTTCTCAGACCACAAAGGTATGAAACTAGAAATGAATTATGCAAAGAAAATGAAAAATCCCACAAACACATGGAGGCTTCACAACATGCTCCTAAATAATCAATGGATCAATGACCAAATAAAAACAGAGATCAACAAAGACTTGAATGTAAGTCATGAAACCATAAAACTCTTAGAAAAAAACATAGGCAAAAATCTCCTGGACATAAACATGAGCAACTTCTTCATGAACATATCTCCCCGGGCAAGGGAAACAAAAGCAAAAATGAACAAGTGGGACTATATCAAGCTGAAAAGCTTCTGTACAGCAAAGGACACCATCAGTAGAACAAAAAGACATCCTACAGTATGGGAGAATGTATTCATAAAAAACGTATCTGATAGAAAGGGTTGACATCCACAATATATAAAGAATTCATGCACCTTAACAAACAGAAAGCAAATAATCCAATTAAGAAATGGGCAGAGGACATGAATAGACACTTCTCTAAAGAAGAAATTCAGATGGCCAACAGGCACATGAAAAGATGCTCCACATCGCTAATCATCAGAGAAATGCAGATTAAAAACCACAATGAGATATCACCTCACACCAGTGAGGATGGCCAACATCCAAAACACAAACAACAACAAATGTTGGCGAGGATGTGGAGAAAGGGAACCCTCCTACACTGCTGGTGGGACTGCAAATTAGTTCAACCATTGTGGAAAGCAGTATGGAGGTTCCTCAAAACTCAAAATAGAAATACCATTTGACCCAGGAATCCCACTCCTAGGAATTTACCCTAAGAATGCAGCAGCTCAGTTTGAAAAAGACATATGCACCCCTATGTTTATCGCAGCACTATTTACAATAGCCAAGAAATGGAAGCAACCTAAGTGTCCATCAGTAGATGAATGGATAATAAAGAAGATGTGGTACATATACACAATGGAATATTATTCAGCCATAAGAAGAAAACAAATCCTACCATTTGCAACAACATGGATGGAGCTAGAGGGCATTATGCTCAGTGAAATAAGCCAAGCCGAAAAAGACAAGTATCAAATGATTTCACTCATATGTGAGTATAAGAACAAAGAAAAAATACTGAAGGAACAAAACAGCAGCAGACTCACAGAACCCAAGAACGGACTAATAGTTACCAAAGGGAAAGGGACTGGGGAAGAGGGGTGGGAAGGGAGGGATAAGAGGGAAAAAGGGCATTACGATTAGCAGATGTAATGTTGGGGGGGCACGGGGAGGGCAGTACAACTCAGAGAAGACAAGTAGTGATTCTATAGCATCTCACTACGCTGATGGACAGTGACTGTAATGGGGTTGGTGGGGGGGACCTGATGAAGGGGTAGTTTAATAATTGTAATATTGCACATGTAATTGTAAATTAATGATAATAAAATAAATTATAAAAAAAAACGGAGATCAAGCAATATATGGAGACAAATGACAACAATAATTCAACACCACAAAATCTGTGGGAGGCGGTGAAGGCCATGCTAAGAGGGAAATATATTGCAATACAGGCCTACCTCAGGAAAGAAGAACAATCCCATATGAGCAGTCTAAACTCACAATGAAACTAGAAAAGGAAGAACAAATGAGGCCCAAAGTCAGTAGAAGGAGGGACATAATAAAGATTAAAGCAGAAATAAATAATATTGAGAAGAATGAAACAATAGAAAGAATCAATGAAAGCAGGAGCTGGTTCTTTGAGAAAATAAACAAAATAGATAAACCCCTAGCGAAACTTATCAAGAAAAAAAAGGGAGTCTACACACAGAAACAGAATCAGAAATGAGAAAGGAAAAATCACCACAGACACCACAGAAATACAAAGAATTATGAGACAATACTATGAAAAATTATATGCTAACAAACTGGATAACCTAGAAGAAATGGACAACTTTCTAGGAAAATACAACCTTCCAAGGCTGACTCAGAAAGAAAAAGAAAATCGGAACAGACCAATTAACAGAAACGAAATTGAGCTGGTAATCAAAAACCTAGCTAAGAACAAAATGCCTGGGCAAGATGGCTTCACCACTGAATTTTATCAAACATTTAGTGAAGACCTAATACCCATCCTCCTTAAAGTTTTCCAAGGAGTAGAAGAAGAGGGAATACTTCCAAACTCATTCTATGAGGCCAGCATCACTCTAATACCAAAACCAGGCAAAGACACCACAAAAAAAGAAAATTACAGACTAATATCCCTGATGAACATAGATGCAAAAATACTCAACAAAATATTAGCAAACCGAATTCAAAAATACATCAAGAAGATCATACACCATGATCAAGTTGGATTCATCTCCAGGGATGCAAGGATGGTACAACATTCGAAAATCCATCAACATCATCCACCACATCAACAAAAAGAAGAACAAAAACCACATGATCATCTCCATAGATGCTAAAAAAGCATTTGACAAAATTCAGCATCCATTCCTGATTAAAACTCTCAACAAAATGGGTATAGAGGGCAAGTACCTCAACACAATAAAGGCCATATATGACAAACCCACAGCCAACATTATACTTAACAGCGAGAAGCTGAAAGCTTTTCCTTTAAGATCGGGAACAAGACAAGGATGCCCACTCTCCCCACTTCTATTCAACATAGTACTGGAGGTCCTAGCCATGGCAATCAGACAACACAAAGAAATAAAAGGCTTGCAGATTGGTAAGGAAGAGGTTAAACTGTCCCTGTTTGCAGATGACATGATATTGTACATAAAATACCCTAAAGAATCCACTCCAAAACTACTAGATCTAATATCTGAATTCAGCAAAGTAGAGGGATAAAAAATAAATACACAGAAATCTGTGGCATTCCTATACACTGACAATGAACTAGCAGAGAGAGAAATCAGGAAAACAATTCCATTCACAGTTGCATCAAAAAGAATAAAATACCTAGGAATAAACCTAACCAAGGAAGTGAAAGACCTAGACTCTGAAAACTACAAGACACTCATGAGAGAAATTAAAGAAGATACTAATAAATGGAAACACATCCCGTGCTCATGGATAGGAAGAATTATTATTGTCAAAATGGCCATCCTGCCTAAAGCAATCTAGAGATTCAATGCAATTCCTATCAAAATACCAACAGCATTCTTCAACGAACTAGAGAAAATCATTCTAAAATTCATATGGAACCACAAAAGACCCTGAATAGCCAAAGCAATCCTGAGAAGGAAGAATAAAGCTGGGGCGATTATGCCCTCCAACTTCAAGCTCTACTACAAAGCCACAGTAATCAAGATAATTTGGTACTGGCACAAGAAAAGACCCATACACCAATGGAACAGATTAGAGAGCCCTGATATAAACCCAATCATATATGGTCAATTAATATATGATAAAGGAGCCATGGACATACAATGGGGAAATGACAGCCTCTTCAACAGCTGGTGTTGGCAAAACTGGACAGCTACATGTAAGACAATGAAACTGGATTATTGTTTAACCCCATACACAAAAGTAAACTTGAAATGGATCAAGGACCTGAATGTAAGTCATGAAACCATAAAACTCTTAGAAGACAACATAGGCATAAATCTCCTGAATATAAGCATGAGCAACTTCTTCCTGAACGCATCTCCTCGAGCAAGGGAAACAAAAGCAAAAATGAACTCATGGGACTATATCAAACTAAAAAGTTTCTGTAAGGCAAAGGACACCATCAACAGAACAAAAAGGCATCCTACAGTATGGGAGAATATATTTGTAAATGACATATCTGAGAAGGGGTTAACATCCAAAATATATAAAGAACTTACATGCCTCAATACCCAAAAAGCAAGTAAGCCAATTAAAAAATGGGCAGAGGATATGAAGAGACAGTTCTTCAAAGAAGAAATTCAGATGGCCAACAGACACATGAAAAGATGCTCCACACATCACTAATCATCAGGGAAATGCAAATTAAAACCGCAATGAGATATCACCTCACACCAGTAAGGATAGCCACCATTCAAAAGACTAAGAACAACAAATGCTGGCCAGGATGTGGAGAAAGGGGAATCCTCCTACACTGCTGGTGGGAATGTGAACTATTTCAACCATTGTGGAAACCAATATGGAGGTTCCTCAAAAAACTAAAAATACAAATACCATTTGACCTGGGAATCCCACTTCCTGGAATTTACCCAAAGAATACAACTTCTCAGATTCAAAAAGACATATGCACCCCTATGTTTAATGCAGCACTTTTTGCAATAGCCAAGATATGGAAGCAACCTAAGTGTCCATCGGTTGATGAATGGGTAAAGAAGAAGTGGTGCATATACACAATGGAATACTATTCAGCCACAAGAAGGAAACAAATCCTGCCATTTGCAACAACATGGATGGAGCTGGAGGATATTATGCTCAGTGAAATAAACCAGGCGGAGAAAGACAAGTGGCAAATGATTTCCCTCATTTGTCGAGTATAACAACGAAGCCAAACTGAAGGAACAAAATAGCAGCAGACTCAGAGACTCCAAGAAGGAACTAGTGGTTACAAAAGGGGAGGGGTGGGGGAGGGTGGGTGGGGAGTGTGGGAGACGGGGATTGAGGGGTGCTATGTTTAGTACACCTGGTGTGGGGGATCACGGGGAAAAGAGTGTAGCACAGAGAAGGCCAATAGTGAATCTGTGGCATCTTATTACACTGAAGGACAGTGACTGTATTGGTGTATGGTTGGGGACTTGATAATATGGGTAAATGTAGTAACCACATTGTTTTTTCATGTGAAACCTTCATAAGAGTGTATATCAGTAATACCTCAAAAAAAAAAAAAGAAATCAACACTGGCACATTCTGATGAAATAAAATTACAGACTTTATCTGGATATCACCAGTTTTCCTACTTAATATCCTTTTTCTGTTTCAGGTTCCAATACAGGACGGCAATCCACGTGGCTATTAGTTGTCATGTCTCCTTAGTCTCCTTTGTGATGGTTTCCATCTTCTCCTGGCTTTTCATGACCTTGAGAATTTTTAAGAGTACGAGTCAGGAATTTTGGAGCATGTCACCCAGTCTGGGTTTATCTGATCTTTTCCTTCTGATGAGATGGGGTTATGGGTTTTGAGCCTCTCACAGTGGTGAGTGCCTTCCATCCTTCGCATCACACAGGCACCCACAGAACCAATCACTGGTGGTGTTAACCGTGAGCACTTCGATGATGAGGTGTCTGCCAGGCTTTTCCACTGAGTTTTTCTTTTCCCGTTTCTTTGGAAGGGAGTCCCTAGTGTAGCCCCTACTCCATGGGGGAGGGAGAAAAAGGCCTGCTTCCTGGAGGTGCAGTATCTACAGATATTATCAGGAATTCTTCTGTAAGGAAGATTTGTCCCTTCTCCTCAGTTATTATTCAGTCATTTAACAGTATGGACTCCCGTGTATTGATTTTATACTTTGGGTCACAATCCAATACTATGTTATATATTTTGTTGTTCAACTGTTCCAGTTTGGTCACTGGGAGCTTTTCCAGATGGGCTCCCAGGGCCTTCTGACATACCCCAATCCCTTTTTTCTTTGGTGTAATTAGATTTTCATGGAAGATTTGGTTTTCTTCCCCACATATCCACTGAAATTGCTTTAAGGTGCTTTAGATTACAGTGGTTTGTAGGTTGTCAGGCCCAAGTCTACTTTTTGGTTCTTTGTTTACCAGGTCTTTCTGTGACTATGCTATTGACACCCTTCCTTCAAACTCCATTTCATTTTCTAAAAAATTTACTATGGAGTTTCCAAATACCAACAAATCTAGAGAAAAGAGCATAATGAATCTCCATGTACCCATCATCCAGCTTCAACAATTCTCAAGAGTTTGCTGATCTTATTTCAACTGTCACCTCTCCCATTCTCTGCCACTGGAATACTTTAAAGGAAATCTCAGGCATCATATGAGTTCAACTGTAAAGAGTTCAATGTCTTTAACAGATTTAAGAACCTTTTAAAAAACATAAACATAAAACAATGACTGTACCTGAGAAAATGAATAATTCTTTAATATCCCCAGTCTATATTCAAATTTCCCCCCAAATTTTAGTAGTTTGTTCAAATTAGGACCCATACAAAGTCCACACATTACATCTTAAAATAGTCCCTCCCCCTTGCCATTTCCTCTTCTCCAACACACTTTTTAGAAGTCTGTTTGTTGAAGAAATTGAGTTTTCTGTCCTATCAAATTTCCCACATTCTGGATGTCGCTGATTGTATCTTCACAGTGTCTTTTAACATATGTCTACTCTTTGAACTTCTTGTAAATTGGTAATTAGATGTAGAGTCTTAATTACATTGTTTGATATATACATATAGTGAAAATATTTGCAATATGAGATATACATCTCAAGATATGTCTCTCAGTATATATCTACAGCTATCTATTTATCTACCATCTATATTTGCAAAGACTTCATTGGCAGTGAAGTCGACTTCCTAATGCATCACAGAAGCATGTTGTCTGGTTGTCCCACTTACACCTTTCCCTTCTGAGACACTGCTAGCGCCTGGTTTTCCTCCTCCTCGTCTTTGCCATTCCTTCTCAGTTCCCTTCACTGACTCCTTCTGACCAGTTTTAAAGTCATTGTTCTTCAGGGCCCTGATGTCACTGGTCCATTCCTCCTAGGCTAGCTATGGTCCCCTTTCCTATATTCCTAAAGCTGAGGACTTTAAAGTCTGTATTTCTGATACAGACCCTCTCCACTGAGTTCCAAACTGGAATGTCCACTGACTGACAGGATGTCACTGGATGTCCTGTGAGCTCTTCAAACCCATGTCCCCAAAAGAATCCTTCCCAAACCTGTTTCTCATTGCTTTTCTTTACCTCAATGAGTACAAGTATCATCTGAAACAGAAGCCCAAGCCATCCTAAACTTTTTCTTACCTGCCCCAGATTGTTAAGCCATCAGTCTATATCCTCAATCTGAAGGTGTGTTCTCTCTTCTCATTGCTACAGCCTCAGTTCTAAAATTCAGATAAAAAGTGCAAACACATTATTCCGAGTCACACATTCTCAAGCAGATGTAGGACTGGAACCTAACCCCATGCTCTGGCATGGAATACACTGGTATCTTGCTGAGGGCTGTAACCAGCTCCAGATTCTTCCGTGTGCTCTGGATATTGTGTTTTACAACATATTGTGTGACTATGGTTGTAGAGGCTGAGTTCAGCAGAGTGACACAGTTAAAAGTGGGTTATTTAGGAGTCAGAATATCTGGATTTGACACCCACTTCCATTACTGAAAGTAAACTTGGTTAAGCTGGTTAATTTCTCTGTGCTTCAGTCTCCTCATCTGCAAAACAGGAGTAACAATCACTTCACTACTTCTCTGAAATCCCCAAAGCTCTGGGAACTGGAAGTTGTGTTTTCTGTTGTTTCTTAAAAAAAATAATGTTAGGCAGCCAAGCCTGACATGCCTGTAAGGATTTAATGACAAAACCTGACCTGAATGGAATTGAGGATATTTATGGTCTTTACTTGTCCCACTTGGAATATTCTTCCATTTTATTGCACAACTGTCTTTGACGACGGGCTGCTGCCCTAGCCCATTGGGACAGGTTCTATAGGAGGTTTTACTTTTTAAAAGTACAACAACGTCTGAATTCTGAAACACACCTGAGCCGAGGCTTTTGAAAAACAGGTTGTGCGCCTGAAATAGCTACTTCATAGGTGTGTTATAGATGGATGGCTAAAGAAATTAATATTTGTAAAGTAATTAGAAGAAAATGTGGCCCATAGTACGCCCTATATAAGTGTTTGATAAATAGGAATTTCATGTAACCGTTAACCCTAGAAATGAAGTGAAACATAAACTATTTTGTGTCAGATAAGGGTTTGATGAACTTGGGAGCCTCCATCAAAGTGGGATTCTACCATAGCTTTTCTGTTATAAAGAAATTAAAATATCCAAGAGGCAGAAAAACCCCCTCTGAACGATACTCCAATCCACTCCCTGCTCAGAACTAACCACTCTTCTGACGCTGGGATGCAGGAATCATTTCCATGCAAGTTTCTCGATTTTAGTATATAGTATGTTTTTAGTACAACGAAGAATGATCAGGCCCCAGAAGTCAACAGTGCAGCTCCCCTGCATGCCCATGGCAGCACACACACACTGCACCGATTATCGCAGCACACCTGGCTGCCGTCTTTCTTGCACACAGTTCCCCCAGGGAAGATGCTGTGGCTTAGTGAACTGGAATGGAAAGGATCAAACGTTTGCTGAACCAACGAAGGAACAAGTCACAGGCACCTATCACAAACTGTTCATGAGTTATCTGGGAAGGACAGGTGGGAACGAGTGGTCAAAAAGCCAATGCATCCACATGAAGAGCTGGTGGGGCAACATTTCTGTGTATTTGGAAGAAGTTTCACACCCATTAGCACTCTAGCAATTTTGAAGACAGGAAATAAATGTCGACATTTATTATTTACTGTGTGGCCAGCACTGTGTGTTTCACAGGCCCTAGCTCAATGCAGCCCTCATGGAGGACCCTATGTCAGGGAATTGTTAATACCTACTTGAAGAGTTAGAAACACGAAGCAGTGAGGTCACAAAGCCAGCAGGGTGGGACTGGATGGTAGTCCTTTGGGGAAAGGTATGGCCTCCTTCTACTCTCACATAGCTAACAAGCTGCTGCTGTTACAGGCTTTGGTTTGTATTTGTGCCTGAGCCACCTTCATCTTCTACTTAGGCGTATGAGTTTAAAATAAAAACAGAGCACTAAAGATTTGAAATTTCAGTTGTGTCACCTCAGGGGAAGTTAATTTTGATTTTTGTCTGCAAAACCCAAGCACAAAATGCAACCACAGTAATAAAATGAGAGCTTGGAAAAACAAGCATCTGGGGCTGATGAAAGAAATGCATTTGTCTCAGGGCAAGGGCTGAAATTGTGGAGCCAAGTGTTCTTAGGGAGAAACATGTCAATACTAAATCTTTTCGCCAATCTTTGATGGATGTGCTAATCTTCGTGTCAACATGGGCTCACCCAGGCAACACACTGGGTTAACTTATTTAAAAGGCAGCTGGCTTTTATAAATGGACTGTTCCATCAATTTTTAGATTTTCATTCTCAGAAATGTATTCTTTTATCAAAATATCTGCTATACATTTAAAGAGCTCAATTATACCTTTTCTACAACAGATGAAGTTGCAGAGTGGAGCAGGTTTGGGAATTACTGTTCTTTGTTCTCAATTCT
>JAVSCE010003359.1:0-117225 GCA_032199065.1 Smutsia gigantea
CATAATCACCAGGGAGCATCCAACCACCTTGCGTCAGTGCAAAGACTCAGAAGGAAAAGAGGCAGAGACCTTCACTAAGGAGAAACCCAGGTTCCTGCCTAATGGCTGGGGGTGCATCAGAACAAGGGCTGGAAAGCAATCTGCATGGCCCGCACACCTGACAGCCAGTCCGCGGCTGAGGTGGATGCCTGGAAACCCAGCCGTGGCTGGGAGCAGATGGGACAGCTCCCTCAGTACGTGTCTGTGGGCCCCGGAAGGCCCCATGTTACCGTGCTCCTCGTATGGATCATTGGGGTCGTCGGCCACCAGCTCTGCATTGCTTGGAGTTTCGTGGTCTTCTTTGGTCACAAATATGATTCGATCCTTCCCTAGAGTTTGGAGAACAGAGGAAGAGACGTTTCACCCTAAACACAAAGTAGCCACGTAAGCCAAGTTTGAAGACTGTCCCACGTGAAACCCCGAAGTGAGGGGACCATCACATGGTCCTCCTGAGCTGCGCTGCTGACTGTGAGAGATGGTCCAGCAGCCACCTCTTCTGAGTGCCTGCAGCTGAACAACTCCACCGAGGTCATGGGCGAGGAGGAAGACGCCCTGCCCAATATGTACCCTCCAGGTGAGAGACCAAGTGCCCCAATCCAATCGATGCTGCTGCTTTCAGTCCCCAGCGCTGCAGCAAGTCGTTTCTTCATCCCATCAAGAGAGGAGCAGTCCCTCCTCAGAACTCCCCCAGCTCCGACAGTCCCAGGATTCCCCGTCAACTCCCCTCCTCCCAGGCCTCACAGGGGTCTGCAAGCAGACTTCAGATGACACGTGGGGAATGAAGACAACTTACTAGGCGGAGATAGGGGGTGCGGGGGGTTGGAAGGTCTGCTGCTGAGCACCCCTGCCCCCTCCACAAGCTGCTCTCATGCTGGAGGGCAAAGGAGTGGGAGGGACAGGAAAAAGCACAGGAGAAAAGACTTGCTTCTAGCCCCCCGGGGGTTTACCCACAAGGTTCAGAATACAAAGTGTAAGAAAGATAGAACTTTGACGAGAGCTACCCAGCGATGTCGGTGCCCAGCCAGCAGCCCACACAGCCCACAGCTGATGTAGCCACTTGATGTCTGTCCAAGGTGACACCCTGTGGGAAGAGACCCCGCCACAGCCTCTGAGAAGCTGAGGACACACGTGGTCTGGGAAGCCTGTGGTCAAGACTCCCTCTAGGCTTTTTGGCCCCTAATTAAGGCCTGGAGAAGAAAGGGATCATGACAGTGGGGAACACTGGTGGCTACCCACAGTCTGTGAGGCCTGGGGGCTATTTCCCAACAAGTGGAAGGGCTTGGGGCAAGAGGAAGGGCTTGGGGCAAGAGGGACGATTTCACAGAGGTGCTGATATTAACTTCTGGGCCCATCTGCAGTTTGTTATTTTTTAGAATGCACACCCAACCCATATATAATAGGCTTGGCAGTAGTGTCAGGACGGAGGCCCTAGAAGGTGCAGCATCAGGAAGCCAGTTTTAACAGGGCCCGTGCCTTGGTGGGTGCCAGAGCGCCTAGCCCCCAATGCCTGGCTGCCAGAGGCTCCCGCCAACCGCGTACTTTGTGCGTCTCAAGGGCAGCTGGGTGGGCACAGAAGGGAGAATCCGTGTTGACAACCAGGATGGGTCCATTCTGTGGCTTGTTTCAGCTGGCCTTATATAACCCTGTCAAGTTTTATCACCTATCTGCCTCACTTTAGACAACAGAAAAACAAGGCCCAGAGCGGCTACTCAACATCAGCCAGCCAGAAATGGCAAGGCCACCACCTTCCCTGTCTAGCTCTCTCCCAGGCTCTGCCCCACACCTGGTCAGCACACTACCTCACCTTCCTAAAACCTGTGGCCCTCAGCTAACCGCCCAGCAGGTGCCCGTCCCATATTCCTGCTCGGGGTGGGGAGCACCTCATCCTCACACTCCACACGCTGCATGGCCATCAGTTTGCCCCGCAGTCCCTCGGCGGATTGGGGCCAGCCCTGCCGGGTCCTACATGCCAGCTAGCTCTGCCATCCTGTCATTACACTGAGAGAAGACAGCAGGGGCGACTGCATGGTGCTGAGCCTGAGGTGGTGACCCCAGCGCTACATGTCTCCAAAGACCACGCTGCGGAGATCCTGGGCACGCACGCTCGCTGGCCCGCCCAACACACAGTGAAAATGACAGCTGCCACCGAGTACTTAGCTGGCATGTCGCAGACACTCTCCTGGGAGCTTTGTGAGCTTTGGGTAGGAATATTGTTTTGTGTAATAAATACTGACCTTGGCCCTGCCCCAAGAAGCTTTAAAACCAAGTGAATGTGTGCTGAGTGAATGGGCAGAACCTCTTTGCTAGGCTGCCGGGTATCCCTCTGGTGAAGGGCAAGACAAATTCACCAGCCCTACTGACCACCCATTCTGACTCCGGAGATCTGGCATAATGGGACCCTCCTCTGGATGGGAGGGGTCTGGCCTTTAAGATTTCTTCAGGCACCATTCAAATGTGCCCTTGCACCGGGCCTTGCCAAGGGCCTGGTGAGAGTTAGCCAGGGAAGGGGCGGAGACAGCCTGCAGAAATGTGGCTCTCTGGCTATTTTCTGACTATCTCGTACTTTGTTTTCCCTTTGTACTTAGGAAGGTCAGTCACAGGCATGCTGAAAGCTGGAGTTCTTAAGGGAGAGGCTTGGGGAAAGCATGCGAGTGACAGCAAAAACCAGAGAGGACAGTTGATGGGGCAGAGGGAAGGCACCCTGGTGCTTTACACCCTCCTGGCCCCTACACAGGGTCTCTCCCGTGGGCCAACAGTGACAACAGCTGATCCCCCGGCTGAGCTGAGGTTTCAGCTCCCAGAGCGGTTCTCTGCCTCAACGCCTCACATTTTATCTCGGGGAAGACAGCTCTTCCCGTGTGGCCTGGGAAAGGGTTTGGGCCAGGCAGCAAGGGCAGATTAAAGTACCCAGTGGCCTTGGTAATTCTGAGCAGTTTTCAAACACTTGAAAGCAATCTGTAAGAATAATGAATGCTAAGCAGAAGAAGCTGACACGGATTTCTCAGCTATGGCGGTTTTGTTCACCAAGCTCTCAGCCTGGCCCTGGGTAGCTGGGTATTGGAGGCCTGCACGGGGTTTGTGAGGCAGAGGCCAGGCCTCACCCGACAGAAGGTGCATCAGGGTCTCTGGCGCATCCATTCTGCTCACTGGCTCCCCTGGTAACCGTCATACAGTCAGGTTTGGGAATCACAGGCCAAGCCCGTCCCACCGAGAATGTTCCAGGTCTCCCCCCAAGGGCCAAGTCCTCTCATACATCTTCCTGGACATCACCCTTAGAGAATGGTTATTCTGGACTGGTGGATGTGATGTTGTGATTTGTACATATTTGGTCTTTGACCCTGTTCCTAGCACAGAGCTCCTAAAGCCCTTGAAATGCCCCAAGTGAAGACAGTGATTAAGGTGTCTTTCGATCCCATGTAAGGATCGCCAGGAGAACCAGCCACGTGGTTAGAGTGGAACTTTTGCTCCCACTCCCCACCTCTGGGGAGGGGAGGGGGCCTGGAGGTCGAGTCAAAGAACAATGATTTTATCAACCATGCCTGTATAATGAAGCCTCCACAAAAATCCACAAGGACAGGGTTCAGAGAGCTTCCAGGTTGGTGAGCAGGCGGAGAATCAGGAAGGGTGGTGCTCCTGAAGAGGGCACGGAAGCCCCACGCCCCTTCCCCATCCCTTGCCCCATGCATCTCTTCCATGTGGCTATTCCTGAGTTAGGGCCTTTTATAATAAACTGGTCATCTAGTAAGTAAATGTTTCTCTGAGGTCTGTGAACTGCTCTAGCAAATTAATGGAACCCAAAGAGGAGGCCTTTGGACCCTCAGGTCCATAGTTGGTCAGAAGCACAGGGGACGACCTGGACAGGTGAGTGGCGTCTGAAGTGGTGGTGAGGGGCAGTCTCGTGGGACTGAGCTTTTAACCTGTAGGGTCTGAGCCATCTCCAGGTAGGTAAGAGTATCAGAATTGAGTTGAATTGTAGGACACTCTGCTGGTGTGTGAAAATTGCCTGGTGTGGGCTTACACACTGGAATTGAATTGTTGGCGGTAGACCGTAAGAACTGCCTTTTACACACCTGGGCTCCCAGCAGTGTGTTTTACACCTGTCAGCTCATTTAATTCAACTGTGGGGTATTACTGGATCAAACATCATCTATCAGTTTGAATTAATGTTCTTACATTGAATGCTGTCAGAATTCAATCCATCCATCTGGTTTTGGAGTTAAGACTAGAGGCAAGTGTTTTCACCTTTTAAGTGCAAGTTTCTTAGATATTTACATGGCAAAAGAAAAATAGTAAATCAATATAAGAACTTCTGTCCTTTGGACTCCATCTATTTCTCAAACTTAAGAGGCAGTGGTACCCCATGTTGCACTGACTATAGAAGAATCAGCTTGTTAAAAGCATGGATCCGGGACTCGGGAGCCTTCACTCACAAGCTGACAGTGTGGCTCTTAAAACCTCACAGACAGTCCACTCTCCCACTCCCACCTCTGTCCCCGAGGACCATGCACACCCATCTCCACGGGGGCCCTCTACATGGTCAGCTCACAGCCTGGTTGCCCCACGTTCTGCATGCCCGTGACTGGTTCCCTCATGCCTGTCAAACTGCAGCTCTCTGTACGTGGGCTGAGCTGTGCGGGCCTCAGTCCCCCACAGTGAATACCCAGGATGGGCTCCTGGATTCCTCAACAGGCCGAGGCCACACAGGTGGCACGTATACCAAGACGAACCTTGGGTCTGTCTGACTGCTGTTCTCACTGCAGCAGAAAGGGGCCCCTCTGGGGTCCTTCACTGAGGTCTGCTTCCTCACTGGTCTGCACTTTAGTGCCATAATTCCACAAGCAAAAATAGCTTAATCAGGACCATCTTTTGGATTCCTAGCGCTTTCAGTGCAAAGTACTGGACCTCACAGCTCCTTGCCTCTGCCACTGTCTTTTTACTTCATGGTTTTTACACTTTAAATTAAGTTTATCCACATCTTTAGCTGACTTATGGTCAATTTAATCTAACTCTTGACCATGTGGTAGCTTAATCTAACTCTCAGAGGATTCATGGCCAGAAAAGTGTGGGAGGGACAGTCCGACTGAAGTCTGTCTGGCAGAGAATGCGATGATTCTGATCCTGACTGGTGGCACTTCCCCAGGGCCATCACTGGACGGATCTGGACGGGGATCTGGTCCATTCGGGCTGCTATGACAAAATACCAGACTGGATGGCTTATAAACAACAGGAACTTTCTGCTCAGTCCTGGAGGCTGGGGGGTCCAAGATCAAGGCATGAGCACGGCTGCCTTTCAGTGAGGGCCCGCTTCCTGCTCAAAGCTACCGCCTTCGTGCTCTGTCCTCCCACTGCAGTAGGGGCTCTCTGGTGCCTCCTTTGTGAAGCTCTAATCCCTTGCACAAGGACACCACCCTCATGACTTCAGCACCTCCCAGAGATCCCACCTACTACTACTACCATCACCCTTAGGGGTTAGGATTCCTACGTAGGAATTTGGGAGGCACACAGTCATGCCATAGCACTGGGGAAAGGTCCCCCAGGTGATCTGACTGTGACCTCTGGGCAGGGACATCCCGTCTTTGCATCCCCAGTCCTGGTAACCCAGATGGTCACACCTGTTGAATAGACAAATAACAGTAAGGGCTGAAAACCATCTGTAGAAAGAACAAAAGCACAAGCCTGGGCCTGAGAAGCTTAAGGCCTTGGGCGCTCTGGCCCACAGCAGCGTCAGTATTGCAGAGTCTGAGGGCTGGGTCACTGTCTTGGCTTAAGCACGTAACAGCTGTGATCTCAGGAACCTTCTTGGGCCTCAGAAAACAGGCCCCCCCCGCCCCCCCGCCTCCAGCTCAGACTACCTGCTTCCCGTTGCGACGGCAAAAATCAAGACTTCAGTAAACAAAGGAGGTGGAGTGAGTGTCTGTTCTCACCTGAAATCCTGCTCAAAAGACAGCAATTAAAAAAAAAAAACGCAACTTTTAAAATGGCATCAAATGACAAGGATAAAATGTCCAGGAAAAGAGACGGTCAGAGGCTACAGATGTTAATACGTTTTGGAAGTGGGAAAGCTGGCAGAGGACTGCTCTCTGACATATGAATAGAAAAAGCAGAACTCAAAAAAAATCCCAGAAGGGGAAGTCAACTGGAAGAAAACCAGTCCCCATGAGAGGACCCTGGTAAGGGCTGGGAACTGGGGGATCAGAGGTCACCCTGAAGCAGGACTCGAGGGTGGGGCTGAGAAGAGAGGACTGGCTGAGCAGCTGATACCAGGACACCCCCAACTGTGTACTCTGTGTACAGTCATCCTTGACCCCTTTCTCTCACACCTCCACCATCAGATCCAGTTGGCTGTACCTTCAAGTACATCCAGAATGATCTACATCCTTCACTGTCATGACCCCATCTCCCACCACCCATGCCCTCCATTTTGCGCAAGCATGCTGCTCACACACCTGCCTCTGGGCCTAGCACGGGCTGTTCCTCCCTCCGGGGCGGTCTCCTCAGATGTCCTCACAGCCACCCTCTCCCTGCCTTTGTCTCCTGCTCAGAGGCCACCTTCCCTGTCCCCTCCCTATCTCCTTACTCTGCTTCATTTTTCTCCAAGGCACTTTTCCTCACTTAACATATTATGTATTTGTTTGCCGTCTATCTCTCCCTACTAAAATGTCAGCTCCTCAGGGCAAGGATTTGTCTATTCTGTTCATTGCAGTATCCCCAGAGCCTAGAACAGTGCCCCGAACACACTGGGTAATCAATATTATTGAAAAAGTGAATGGAAAAACTGAGTTCCAAATTAGGACACAAAGACCCCAGCCCCAGCAGAGGGCAGGAAAGATGTACCAGGCGAAGGGCACAGCCAGGAGGCCACCATGGCTGAGCAGTGATGGGCTGGTTAGAGATCAGGCTGGAGCTAGATCAGGCAGGGACTAGATTATGTAAGCCCTTATATAGCAAGGAGTTTGGAATAATTTCTCTAAGTCCCATGAGAAGTATAAAGAATTCGTGTGTAGAAGTACAAATGGCTGGCATTTAGGGGATAGTAATATGGAAAAGATAAAAACTAGAGAAGGCCTGAAAGCAGGTGCTTTCAACTCGCATCCCCGAACTAAGAGAGATCTTTGGCCCAGGAAAAGATAAGGATGGAAAGGGCCTCTCCTTCCCAGAGAACATGTGACTCCTATAAATCATCAAGGGCAAGGAAGGATCTTATTTGCACAGACTCATTATCCTAAAAAGCTCACAATTCTTTACTACATGAAGTTAAATTAGAGATTCAGAGAAAATGACATTAAAAACAAGACCTGTAGCCTAATAAAGAGGTGAGGGCAAAGGACTTTTGTTCATGGCTCAGTTAAGTATTAATCAACAGTTATGGTCCTCATTAGAGAACATCTGAGTATTAAGGCTTTATGAGAGAAAGACGAGGAGTTCTAGAGTGATGGTGGCGTACTGGGGAAAAGGATTTTAGCATTAGCGTTTTAGTTTGAGCTGTACCCACTAACCAGCTGCATGACCTTGGTTAGGTCACCTCCTTCTCTGGCCTCAGGTTCCCTGAATTAAACTGAGGGAACTGGACTGACTATTCACCAAAGTGCTTCGGGTGAAGCCCAACTTTCTCAAGCTTATATATAGTCTCACGTGTCCAGCCATCACCAGGCCCAGAGAAGGTTCTTCAGGAATATCTGCTGAATGAGTGAAGACCAACTTCTCATTTTACAAGGTTGGAAACTGTGGCCTGGCGGGGTTAGGTGGCAGCTCAGGGACAAAAGAGCCGGTCAGTGGCAGTGGGTGGGGAGGCCCTCGTGTTTCTGAGCTCTCCCATAGAGATAAGAGTAAAGAGATGGCGGAGCCCAACTCCGTTTCGGGATGGTGGGGTTTTTTTTTTCCCAGCTGAGGCCTCCCAGGAATCCAGTGGGTACCAGACTGGATAGTGCATTTCTAGAATCAGACTGCCGGGACTCAAACCCTGGTTCCACAACTTACTGGCCGTGTGACTTTATCACCTCCGTGTTTTAGTTTACTCTTCGGTAAAACGCGGATAGTAACACGCCTGACTTAAAAAGGTCGCTACGGGATCAATGCGCAAAGACACATAAAGCTCGCCTAACAGTGCCTGTGTGTAGTAGGGGCCCAATAAATGTTCCCGTTGGTGGTACTTCCATCCTGCACAGCGCCTAACCCGAGTGGCAACTTTTCGGGACGTGCAAAAAAGTCGCGTGCAAATGGAAACACGTGGTGTGGGGTTAGAGCGATAGTAACAATAAATTCCCAAATACGAGCCAGAGGAAACGATCTCAGCACTTCCTGCTCCCCGTCCGACCTGGTTTATGAACTCCCCCACGTGCTGGTCCCTCTGAGCTCCGGGTCCGAGGCTCCCCGTGACCTTGGACCAGCCTCGATCCTCCCAGAGTCTCGGTTTTCTCATCTGCAAAACGGGGGCGACGACCCCGCCGCCCAACCCGCCCGAGGGTCCCGGGAAGGGCACCCCGGACTGCGCTCGGGCTGCCGGCGCCTGCACTGGGGTCGCGGGGCGCCGAGGCCTGTGGGGACCGCAGGAGCCGCACAGTCCGCTTGTCCCCTGCAGGCGCTCGTACGCCGGTCTCCATGGCAGTCCGCCGTCCCTACCTTCCTGCCGGCAGTAGGCCATGGATGCAGCCCTGCACTCAGACTCTCAGTGATAGTGATAGTCGCGGTGGCGGCTGCAGCTTCGCGCCGTGACCTCTCCTCAGGCTGGGCGGGCGGCTCCGAGGTCCGCGCGGATCCGCCCCCTCCAGGCCTGCCCGCCGCGCGCCTGCCTGCGCGCCTTCCCAGCCGCAGCCCGACCCCCTCAGCCGAGAACTACATTTCCCAGGTGGCCGCGCGCCGCCCAGCACTTCTCCAGGCTGTAGGAACAAATTTCCCGGAATAGCTTGCAGTGCGCAGGCGCAACAATGAGGTACCGTGCGCAGTGCAACGTTGCGGAGAAGGCATCTAACCCCGGACTACATTTTCCAGGAGGCCTTGCGGTACGCGGGGGGCAAAAGTTGGGCCCGCGGGGCGGTAACTCTATAGCAAGTCCTCGCTGGCTCTGGGCTTCGCGCGGCTTTTCGCAACTCTCGGACGAGGGAGAGGCCGCTGGACTCGGTGTTCCGGCGGTAAACTTCTTGCGTAGCTGGGTGAAGCGAGGCAGGGCGGTGAGCCGGGTCCCACCATGGCCGCGAATGTGAGTGTCTCCTGGGCCGTCGGGCCCCATCCAGACTTCTCTCCTTCCCGAAGGACTGCTTAGGTCCGTTTTTCCTGTCTGACCTTCGGCCGTCCGGCTGGCCCCTGTCTCCCTCTGCATATCCATGACTGTGCCTCTCGGCAGCGAACCCGTCTGCTCATCTCAGCTGTCCAGGCGCCTTTTGTCCATATTATTTGGTCCACCTCGTCCTTGGGGCGTGCGTTTGTGGGGAGAGCGACTCGGGGTGTTGCTTTCGGCATTGGGATGTCCTTGTGCGCGGCGCCTCTCTGCAGCCCCTCATTTCATCCTTATGTTCTGCCTGGGCCCTTGGGGTTCTCAAATTTGCGGACTTTGAGGGCTGACGGGACCCCTCAGGCGGCCAACCCGCGCGGTTAGAATGGAGAGGCCGATATCGCCCAGGTGGAGCTGTTTGACGAATAGCTGTCCGGGCGCGCAGTGAGCTCTCCGCCCTAGGGACTGTGTAAACCGAGGCTGTGATGCTGCAAAGGGGCTCAGCCCAGATTGGGAGCAGAGGAGTTGGGATGAATATGAGAGGGAGCATTTGCCTACTCCCGGTCCTCTCTTAAAACTAGCGTGAATTTGGGTCGAGAGGCACTGGCTGAACTTAGTTTCCTTTGAAAGATTGCTGGCCTCTTTCCCTTGCGGTCAGCCTTTCTCCGGAACCTTTCTATTTAACCCCAACGTTCATTTAACAAAGCGAGCAGTGCCTCCCCACTAGGGTTCTGGGTGTGGGAGAAGCTGGTGACTCACCACTCCCCTCCTCTGTGAAAATGCTTCTGGAGCCAGCCTGGGTGCTCTGCCAGCCCCAGACACTCCCTCCCTCCTGCTTTTGTGGAGTGTTCTAGCCACTCTCCCCTGGCCTGTTACACCCTCTTTCCAGGCCCCTCCTCTGTCCCCAAGCGTCTCTCTGCCTCCCACACACACTGAGAGGCAGGGTTTGTGTCACCCGCTGTCCTAATTAGGGTTGTCTGGAAAGCTAGAAGCCTTGAACGCTGCACCTTGAAAAGCCTCAAAGGTGTTTCAGGAGACCCAGGGTCTGCCAGGGGAGAGGGCAGCTAGGAGACCTGCCTGCTCGCATACCACCATATTTTAACAGATGGCGAACTTCCTCTCAGGTGAAGGCACTTGCTCCAGGTCTCACAGCCAACTTGGTGGGCTGTGCTGGAAGGTGCTAACGAGGCAGGCTTTGTAGTGAGGCACACTTGGAGGCAAGTCCAGTTTCTTCCTTTCAGTAGCTAATGTGGCCTTAATCTCTCTGGGTTTGTGCTTCCTCCTGGGACGGGTTACAGTGAAGTTTTAGGGCAATTGTGTTTAGCAGAGCTCCTGGTGCATAGTAGGTACTTAATATATGAAAAAGTCTATCTTCACAGTCTTGCACAGATGGTCCTGGTGGGCAGAGACCCTCTTGGGTATTTTGGGACCCAACCTTTACCAAGGAATATAAATGAATTTTGGTATCCTCTGCATCCAAGCCTTTGTTGATTCATCCAGTAGCCAGGTGCACAGTTACCAGAGCCTCCAGGTCCAGTGGGGAAGAAAGCTGTGAGTATGGTGGGGTGGAGCAGGGAGGTGACCGAATTCCTAATCAGTGTAACAACTGTTGTGGGAGGTACAAGTGAGTAAACGGGATCAGAGAGGTAGAGCAGCTTACCCAGGGTCACACAGCAAGTAATTTTCAGGGCCTGTGCCAACCTTTGTTCCTACCACTCAGTACTTCTGAGCCCAGAATGCTGGGATTGGGAGGGTATGCGTCACTGAGCATACATGCATGTATTGACACATCAAGGAGCCAACATTAAGATAAGGGACTCAAAGATATCCTTGAAGGGAAGGAAGAAATGTACAAGGGGTGTCCCTCAGGCTAGGGGAGGAGGGACAGGGAGGGTAGTGAGGGGAGGACCCAGGGAATTTCCACCATCCCTCCCTGACCCTCCGTGTTTGCTGGGGGTTTGGTTCAGGTGGTGCGCTGTGTGTGTCATGTCACTACTGAGGGAAAGGCCCAGGAGAAAGCCATGCCTTCCAGCCCTCAAGTTTGGGGCCGTGCTGGTAACATTAGAACTGGTTTCTTTTTCTTTCACTATATGCAGCCAGCCTCCCAATGTTCAGCTCTGGTTACAGCCCAAGAATTGAGGAATGCGGTCCAGAGTTGAGTGGTAGGAGAGTAACCTCCAGTCTGCCCAGAGTTTAGTCCTCATTACCACTTAGATGCTGAGTGATCTGAGCTGATGACTCCCTGCTGAGCCTCAGTTTTCCCATCTCTGAAATGGAGTAGTGATGGCACCCGCCCCCTTGGGTGTGCCCAGGACATCTCTGTGATAGCCCGGGGTGCATTTGCCTTTTGTCATTAGGATGGTTGATGGTCACCTGACTGCCTGCAGAGAATTGCTCCACTAATGTTTCCAAATGGCATGCATTGTTGTCTTTCCAGTGGGTTTCAGCCCCCCAAGGTTGCTATGGATTCAGTGTGACCAAAGAAATGAGGGTAGAACGTTTCTTTAGGGTGAAAGGATTTATCACCCGGCTTGTTCTCCCGGCAATAGGTCGAGCACTAGCATCTTTGCCTCCGCCCAGAGCACTGGGCCAAGCTCTCTGTTTAGTGTAATAATAGCTTATTGCCTAAAGGTGTGGAAGCGGTAGCCTAGCAACAGGCCAGTTACGTCATCAGGTGGTTTAAGTTCAGTGAGGCTATAGGAACCCCAACTTCCCCACAATTGTCAAGACAATGGATGTCTGGTCCCTGGCAGGCCTGGGCTGGTGGTATTTGGGGACAATCAGAGAATATGGTATCGGTCTTGTTCTAGCAGAGACTCTGACCTGACTCTCTCCACTAACCTCCCAGGGCCAGGATGGGGCCTGGCTCACCCTGAGTATTAATCTTGGACCCGTTTTGCATCTCCATGACTTCTGTCAGCTCCTCCTCAGCCTTGGTATGTTAGTTACAGGGAAAGCTGGTAACATTCCCACTAGCCGGCACTTGTACGCACTTACAGTGCCCTGGGCACTGAGCCATCGAATGATTAGGTCATTTGGTTCTCACCACAACCCTCTGTATTGGTTTATTATCCCATTTGACCCCTGAGGAAATGGAGGGCATAAAGGGATTACGTTGCTCGCCGCTGCATGGCAGAGCCTGGATGCAAACCCAGTCCTCTGGCTCTAGAGTACTGCCATTGACGATGACAGTCTTGACCAGCAGTGAACACACTCCAAACCATGCTTTTGTGTTTAGGTGGACACAGCCTGATGGACTGACTCTGGAGTTTGAGTCCTGCCATGGACCTGCCTGTGTGCCTGGCTGCCCTTGTTCCCTCCTCATGCCCATACAACCCAGCCTGAGCAGATAGGTACCTGTTTCCCCAGGCCCCCTTCCTGTTTGTCACCATTGCTCATACAGTTCCCCCTGCTGGGAATGCCCCTACTGCAGGGTCTGGTATCTCACTCAGATGCTCCCTCTTCCAGGGAGACTGCCTGATCTCCCAGCCGGAAGGGGTCATTCCTTCACCAGGGACAGCAGGCACTCAGCAAGTTCTAGCTCTGTTTGTGATTTGATGCCCCTAAAGCCTATCTACCCCTCCTCTCAGCCCTACAAGGTCCAATATGGCCCTTGGGTACTGAACCACTATTTTTTTAGTTGAATTAAAACTATATCTCTAATAACCTCTTTGTAAAATAGTTTGGCACTTTACAAACATATTCTGTCTGATCCAGCAATTCCACTACTAGGTATATACCCAAAAGCAAGGGAAATAAAAGCAGGTGTTCATAAAAGTGTTATTCGTAATAGTGGAGAACTAGAAAGCACCAAGATGTCTGTCCACTGGCGAATGAATCAACCAAAGTGGAAGGCTGATAAATGGAACATTACTCAGCCACGAAAAGGAACAGACTAATGATACACACCAGAACATAGATGAATCTCAAAAGCATAGTGCTAAGTCAGATAATCTGGGCAGAAGAGAGTTCATGCAGCATGATGATGCTATTTATATCAGGTTCAGGAAGAGGCAAAACTAATTATAATGATAAAAATTCAAGTGGTTGTTACCTGTCGGAGGTTGGGAAAGGGAGTATTGGCAGGAAAGGAGCATCAGGAAAATTTCCAGGGGAGATAGAAATGTTCCGTATCTTGATCTGAATGTTCCTCAAATGAGGTATGCATTTGTCAAAACCCCTCAAGCTGTACGCTTTATATCTGCATTTTACTATACACAATTATACTTTGGTGGAGGGGGTGGGGTGAAAGGCTAACTCTTTTCCCTTTTCACTGATTTTTTTGATTATGAAAGTATTATATTGTCACTATTTGGATAAAGACTGAAAATCTACCCAAGCATCACCACCCAAAGAGTTCTGTTACTAACATTCACTGTGTATTTTGTATATATTTTTGGGGGGGTGGGGTGGGGATTTTTTTTATTAAGGTATTATTGATATACACTCTTATGAAGGCTTCACATGAAAAAACAATGTAGTCACTACATTTACCCATATTATCAAGTCCCCACCCATACCCCAGTGCAATCACTGCCCATCAGTGTAGTAAAATGCCACAGATTCACTATTTGCCTTCTCTGTGCTACACTGTTTTCCCCGTGATCCCCCACACCATGTGTACTAAACATAATACCCCTCAATCCCCTTCTCCCACCCTCCCCACCCACCCTTCCACACCCCTCCCCTTTGGTAACCACTAGTTCCTTCTTGGAGTCTCTGAGTCAGCTGCTGTTTTGTTCCTTCAGTTTTGCTTCGTTGTTATACTCCACAAATGAGGGAAATCATTTGGCACTTGTCTTTCTCCGCCTGGCTAATTTCACTGAGCATATTATCCTCCAGCTCCATCCATGTTGTTGCAAATGGTAGGATTTGTTTCTTTCTTATGCCTGAATAGTATTGCATTGTGTAAATGGACCACATCTTCTTTATCCATTCATCTACTGATGGACATTTAGGTTGCTTCCCTATCTTGGCTGTTGTAAAAAGTGCTGCAATAAACATAGGGGTGCATATGTCTTTTTGAATCTGAGAAGTAGTATTCTTTGGGTAAATTCCAAGAAGTGAGATTCCAGGTCAAATGGTATTTCTAGTTATAGTTTTTTGAGGAACCTCCATATTGCTTTCCACAATGGTTGAACTAGCTTATATTCCCACCAGCAGTGTAGGATGGTTCCCCTTTCTACGCATCCTCGCCAGGATTTATTGTTCTTAGTCTTTTGGATGGTGGCCATCCTTACTGGTGTTAGGTGATATCTCATTGTGGTTTTAATTTGCATTTCCCTAATGATTAGTGATATGGAGCATCTTTTCATGTGTCTGTTGGCCACCTGAATTTCTTCTTTGAAGAACTGTCTCTTCATATCCTCTGCCCATTTTTTAATCAGGTTATTTGCTTTTTGGGTGTTGAGGCATGTAAGGTCTTTATATATTTTGGATGTTAACCCCTTGTCGGATATGTCATTTACAAATATATTCTCCCATACTGTAGGTTCCCTTTTTGTTCTGTTGATGGTGTCCTTTGCCGTACAGAAACTTTTTAGTTTGATGCAGTCCCATGAATTCATTTTTGCTTTTGCTTCCCTTGCTCGAGGAGATGCGTTCAGGAAGAAGTTGCTCATGCTTATATTCAGATTTTTGCCTATGTTGTCTTCTAAGAGTTTTATGGTTTCATGACTTACATTCAGGTCCTTGATCCATTTCAAGTTTACTTTTGTGTATGGGGTTACAATAATCCAGTTTCATTCTCTTGCATGTAACTGCCCAGTTCTGCCAACACCAGCTATTGAAGAGGCTGTCATTTCCCCATTGTATGTCCATGGCTCCTTTATCATATGTTAATTGACCATATATGGTTGGGTTTATATCAGGGCTTTCTAGTCTGTTCCATTGGTCTATGGGTCTGTTCTTGTGCCAGTACCAAATTGTCTTGATTACTGTGGGTTTGTAGTAGAGCTTGAAGTTGGGGAGTGTAATTCCCCTGGCTTTATTCTTCCTTCTCAGGATTGCTTTGGTTACTCAGGGTCTTTTGTGGTTCTATATGAATTTTAGAACTATTTGTTCTAGTTCGTTGAAGAATGCTGTTGGTATTTTGATAGGAATTGCATTGAATCTGTAGATTACTTTAGGCAGGATGGCCATTTTGACAATATTAATTCTTCCTATCCATGAGCATGGGATGTGTTTCCATTTATTGGTATCTTATTTAATTTCTCTCATGAGTGTCTTGTAGTTTTCAGAGTATAGTTCTTTCACTTCCTTGGTTAGGTTTATTCCTAGGTATTTTATCCTTTTTGATGCAACTGTGAATGGAATTGTTTTCCTGATTTCTCTCTCTGCTAGTTCATTGTTAGTGTATAGGAATGCCACAGATTTCTGCATATTAATTTTGTATCCTGCAACTTTGCTGAATTCAGGTATTAGATCTAGTAGTTTTGGAGTGGATTCTTTAGGGTTTTTTATGTACAATATCATGTCATCTGCAAACAGTGACACTTTAACTTCTTCCTTGCCAATCTGGATGCCTTTTATTTCTTTTTGTTCTCTGATTGTGTGGCTAGGACCTCCAGTACTATGTTGAATAGAAGTGGGGAGAGTGGGCATCCTTGTCTTGTTCCCAATCTTAAAGGAAAAGCTTTCAGCTTCTAGCTGGTAAATATAATGTTGGCTGTGGGTTTGTCATATATGGCCTTTATTATGTTGAGGTACTTGTCCTCTATACCCATTCTGTTGAGAGTTTTTATCGAGAATGGATGTTGAATTTTGTCAAATGCTTTTCAGTATCTATGGAGATGAACATGTGGTTTTTGTCCTTTTTGTTGATGTAGTGGATGAGGACAATGGATTTTTGAATGTTGTACCATCCTTGCATCCCTGGAATAAATCCTACTTGATCATGATGGATGATCTTTTTGATGTGTTTTTGAATTCGATTTGCTGATATTTTGTTGAGTATTGTTCATCAGGGATATTGGTCTGTAATTTTCTTTTTTTGTGGTGTCTTTGCCTGGTTTTGGTATTAGAGTGATGCTGGCCTCATAGAATGAGTTTGGAAATATTTCCTCTTCTACTCTTTGGAAAACTTTAAGGAGGATGGGTATTAGGTCCTCACTAAATGTTTGATAAAATTCAGCAGTGAAGCTGTCTGGTCCAGGGGTTTTGTTCTTAGGTAGGTTTTTGATTACCAGTTCAATTTCATTGCTGGTAATTCGTCTGTTTAGATATTCTGTTTCTCTCTGGGTCTGCCTTGGAAGGTTGTATTTTTCTAGAAAGTTGTCCATTTCTTCTAGGTTATCCAGTTTGTTAGCATATAATTTTTCATAGTATTCTCTAATAATTCTTTGTATTTCTCTGGTATCCATACTGATTTTTCCTTTCTCATTTATGATTCTCTTTATGTGAGTAGATTCTTTTTCTTGATAAGTCTGGCTAGGGGTTTATCTATTTTGTTTATTTTCTCAGGTTCTTTCTATTGTTTTACTCTTCTCGATTTTATTTATTTCTGCTCTAATCTTTATTATGTCCCTCCTTCTACTGACTTTGGGCCTCATTTGTTCTTCTTTTTCTAGTTTCGTTAATTGTGAGTTTAGACTGCTCATATGGGATTGTTCTTCTTTCCTGAGGTTGGCCTGTATTGCAATATACTTTCCTCTTAACACAGCCTTCACTGCGTCCCACAGATTTTGCAGTGTTGAGTTGTTCTTGTCATTTGTCTCCATATATTGCTTGATTTCTGTTTTTATTTGGTCATTGATCCATTGATTATTTAGGAGCATGTTGTTAAGCCTCCATGTGTTTGTGGGATTTTTCATTTTCTATGTGTAATTTATTTCTAGTTTCATACGTTTGTGGTCTGAGAAACAAACTGGTTGGTTCAATTTCAATCTTTTTGAATTTACTGAGGATTTTTGTGGCCTAGTATATGATCTGTTTTTGAAAAGGTTCCATGTGCACTTGAGAAGAATGTGTATTCTGCTCCTTTTGGGTGTAGAGTTTTGTAGATGTCTGTTAGGTCCATCTGTTCTATTGTGTTGTTCAGTGCCTCTGTCTCCTTATTCTCTGTCTGGTTGATCTGTCCTTCGGAGTGAGTGGAGTGTTCAAGTCTCCCAGAATGAATGAATTGCATTCTACTTCCCCTTTTAATTCTGTTAGTATTTGTTTCACATATGCAGGTGCTCCTGTGTTGGGTGCATAGATATTTATAATGGTTATATCTTCTTGTTTGATTGACCCCTTTATCATTATGTAATGTCCTCTTTGTCTCTTGTGACTTTCTTTGTTTTGAAGTCTATTTTGTCTGATACAAGTACTGCAACTCCTGCTTTTATCTCCTTATTAGTTGCATGAAATATCTTTTTCCTTCCCTTCACTTTTAGTCTGTGTATGTCTTTGGGTTTAAAGTGAGTCTCTTGTAGGCAGCATATAGATGGGTCTTGTTTTTTTATCCATTCAGTGAATCTATGTCTTGATTGGTGCATTCAGTCCATTTACATTTAGGGTGATTATTGATAGGTATGTACTTACTGGCATTGCAGGCTTTAGATTCGTGGTTACCAAAGGTTCAAGGTTAAGTTCCTTACTGTCTTAAGAGTCTAAATTAACTCACTTAATATGCTATTACAAACACAATCTAAAGGTTCTTTTTTTTTGTGTCTTCCTCCTCCATTCTTTATGTATTAGGTATCATATTGTGTACTCTTTGTCTATCCCTCAATTCACTTTGGGGATAGTTCATTTAATTTTGCATTTGCTTAGTAATTAGCTGTTCTACTTTCTTAACTGGTTTTATTGCCTCTGGTGACAGCTATTAAACCTTAGGAACACTTCCATCTATAGCAGTCCCTCTAAAATACACTGTAGAGATGGTTTGTGGGAGGTAAATTCTTTCAGCTTTTGCTTATCTGGAAATTGTTTAATCCCTCCTTTAAATTTAAATGATAATCTTGCCAGAGAAAGTAATCTTGGTTGAGGCCCTTCTGCTTCATTGCATTAAATACATCATGCCACTCCCTTCTGGCCTGTAAGGTTTCTGCTGAGAAGTCTGATGATAGCCTGATAGGCTTTCCTTTGTATGTGACCTTACTTCTCTCTCTGGCTGCTTTTAATAGTCTGTCCTTATCCTTGATCTTTGCCATTTTAATTACTATATGTCTTGGTGTTGTCCTCCTTGGGTCCCTTGTGTTGTGAGATCTGTGCACCTCCATGGCCTGAGAGACTATCTCCTTCCCCAGACTGGGGAAGTTTTCTGCAATTACCTCCTCAAAGACGCTTTCTATCCCTTTTTCTCTCTTCTTCTTCTGGTACCCTTATAATGCAGTTCCATTTGGATTGGTCACACAATTCTCTCAATATTCTTTCATTCTTAGAGATCCTTCTTTCTCTCTTAGAGATCCTTCTTTCTCTCTGTGCCTCAGCTTCTTTGTATTCCTCTTCTCTAGTTTCTATTTCACTTATCGTCCCCTCCACCGTATCTGATCTGCTTTTAATACCCTCCATTGTGCTCTTCAATGATTGGATCTCTGACCGGAATTCATTCCTGAGTTCTTGAATATCTTTCTATACCTCCATAAGCATGTTAATGATTTTTATTTTGAACTCCCTTTCAGGAAGAGTCATGAGGTCGATGTCAGTTAAATCTTTCTCAGGAGGTGTATTAATAATTTTACTTTGGTTCAGGTTCCTTTGGCATTTCATGTTTGTATATGGCGCCCTGGAGTGCCCAGAAGGTCTACTTTCTGGAGCTTCTCAGCCCCTGAAGCAATGTCAGGGTTCACAGGGGAGTGATATTGGTGCCTGGGGGGAGGAAAGAGCTGTTTCCTGCTTCCTGGGTGCTATGCCTGACTCCACTGCATGGACAGTGAGCCGAGCACACAGGTATAAGCCTCTATTTTTTGCGTTTGTAGTTGCTGTAGACAGATCTTCCCTCTGGCTGGCCTAACACCAGGGTAGGGTTTGCTGGTTTGCGAGCCAGGTGGGACTGGCCGGGAAAAAGGCGCAGTAGGCTGCGTATCACAGAGGGGGTCCTTGGAGCTGTGTAGCCAGTCAGGGAGCTGGAGCACTGGAAGAATGTGAAAGCTCGCAACCTGTTGCGCAGAGTGCACCTGGACAATTTGTCTACCTGTCCTCTCTCCTGAGCAGTAAGCTCTGTGTAATCCTTGCCCCTTTAGCAGCCTTCTTGCTAAGGGCTTCCTTGTTAGGAAGTCTCTCAGACTGGTCACCTTTCTTTTGTCCCAGAGCAGCCAGATATGGATCCCTGCTTTCCACAAGCAGCTGGAATCTCAGTCTCTCCAGGAATTCTGCCTGTCTTAGCTTTTGAATCCCCTAATCATGAGAGCACCATGCAAGCACCATGAAATGTAGGTTTGTGCTCCCAGAGCAGATCTCTGGAGTTAGTTATTCAGCAGTCCCAGGCCTCCACTCCGTTCCCGCTCCATTTCTCTTCCTCATGCTGCCATCTTTAATCCTCTCTCCCCTTACATATTTTGATTGGAGCATTTAGTCCATTTACATTTAAAGTAAATATTGATAAGTGTGTGCTTATTGCCATTTTGTTAAACGTTTTCTAGCTGTTTTTGTTCTTCTCTTGTTCTTGATCCTTCTTTCATGCTCTTTTCCCCTCTCCATGATGGCTTCCTGTGGTGGGATGGCTGGGTTGCTTTCTCTTTATGTTTTGTATTTGTTATAGATTCTTCATTTGTAATTACCATAGGGTTTATATATGGGGTTTTATGTATCGTAACCTATGCAATAGCCTGTGTTACGTTGATGGTCACTTATATTTGAGTGCCTTCTAACGGCAGTACGTTTTTTTACCCCGTCTTGCATGTTTTATGTACATATCTTCTTTTATACCTTTTATTAAGTGATTCCCTTAACTATTTTTCGAAGTAGTTCATTTTAAACTTTACCTTTTAGCCTTAATAGTTATCTTTTAAGTAAATGATCTATACTGTCTTTGCTTCTGCCAGTGAAATGTTTTCTTGTCATAATTTTCTTGTAGTTATGTCTTTTTCTTCTTAAAGAAATTCCTCTAACATTTCTTGTAAGGCTGACTTAGTGATGGTGAAAGCCTTTAAATTGTGTTTATCTGGGAAGCACTTTATCTCTTCAATTCTGAATGATAACCCTTGCTGGATAGAGTATTCCTGGTTGTAAGTTTTTTCCCTTTAGCACTTTGAATATATCATGCCACTCCCTGTGGACTGTAGCTTCTGCTGAAAAATCAGCCTACAGCCTTATGTGGTTTCCTTTAGGTAACTCCATGATGCTTTTCTCTCATTGCTTTTAATATTCTCTTTGTTTTTGACCTTTGAGATTTTTAATTGTTATGTGTCTTGGTGTGGATCTTCCTGTGTTCCTGTTGTTTAAGATCACTGTGCTTCCTGGATCTGGATGTCTGTTTCCTTCTGTAGGTTAGCGAAGTTTTCAGCTATAATTTCTTAAATAAATTTCCCACTCCTTTCTTCTGGGATTCCTATAGTGTGAATGTTAGAACATTGGCTATTGCTCCAGAATTCCCTTAACCAACCCTCATTTTTTATAATTTTTCTTTCTGCTGTCCAGCGTGTTCCCCATCACTCTGTCTGATAAATCGCTTGTCCATTCTGCATCCTCATCTGCTGTTGATTCCCTCTAGCATATTCTTCATTTATTTTGTTTCTCATGTCTGATTGGTTCTTTTTATATTTTCTGTGTTTTTTTAAGTCCGAGTTCATCTGTTCTTCTCGGACTGCTCTCAAGGTGAGCATCTTTAAAACCATTATTTTGAACTGTTTATCAATTAGATTGGCTAACTCCATTTCAGTTAGTTCTTTTTCTGAAATTGTGTCTAGTTTTTGCATACTTCTCTATCTCCTCTTTTAGTGTGATTTCCTGTGTTTGTTTCCTGATTAGGTGAAGGGCTACCTCTCCCAGTTTTTTTTTATATAATTTATTTTATTATCATTAATTTACAATTACATGTGCAATATTACGATTATTAAACTACCCCTTCATCAGGTCCCCCCCACCAACCCCATTACAGTCACTGTCCATCAGCGTAGTGAGATGTTACAGAATCACTACTTGTCTTCTCTGAGTTGTACTGCCCTCCCCGTGCCCCCCCAACATTACATCTGCTAATCGTAATGCCCCTTTTTCCCTCTTATCCCTCCCTTCCCGCCCATTTTCCCCAGTCCCTTTCCCTTTGGTAACTATTAGTCCGTTCTTGGGTTCTGTGAGTCTGCTGCTGTTTTGTTCCTTCAGTTTTTTTCTTTGTTCTTATACTCCACATATGAGTGAAATCATTTGATACTTGTCTTTTTCGGCTTGGCTTATTTCACTGAGCATAATACCCTCTAGCTCCATCCGTGTTGTTGCAAATGGTAGGATTTGTTTTCTTCTTATGGCTGAATAATATTCCATTGTGTATATGTACCACTCTTCTTTATCCATTCATCTACTGATGGACACTTAGGTTGCTTCCATTTCTTGGCTATTGTAAATAGTGCTGCAATAAACATAGGGGTGCATCTGTCCTTTTCAAATTGGGCTGCTGCATTCTTAGGGTAAATTCCTAGGAGTGGAATTCCTGGGTCAAATGGTATTTCTATTTTGAGTTTTTTGAGGAACCTCCATACTGCTTTCCACAATGGTTGAACTAATTTGCAGTCCCACCAGCAGTGTAGGAGGGTTCCCTTTTCTCCACATCCTCGCTAACATTTGTTGTTGTTTGTGTTTTGGATGTTGGCCATCCTCACTGGTGTGAGGTGATATCTCATTGTGGTTTTAATCTGCATTTCTCTGATGATTAGCGATGTGGAGCATCTTTTCATGTGCCTGTTGGCCATCTGAATTTCTTCTTTGGAGAAGTGTCTATTCATGTCCTCTGCCCATTTCTTAATTGGATTATTTGCTTTCTGTTTGTTAAGGTGCATGAGTTCTTTATATATTTTGGATGTCAACCCTTTATCAGATACGTTTTTTATGAATATATTCTCCCATACTGTAGGATGTCTTTTTGTTCTACTGATGGTGTCCTTTGCTGTACAGAAGCTTTGCAGCTTGATATAGTCCCACTTGTTCATTTTTGCTTTTGTTTCCCTTGCCCGGGGAGATATGTTCATGAAGAAGTTGCTCATGTTTATGTCCAAGAGATTTTTGCCTATGTTTTTTTCTAAGAGTTTTATGGTTTCATGACTTACATTCAAGTCTTTGATCCACCTTGAGTTTACCTTTGTGTATGGGGCTAGACAGTAGTCCAGTTTCATTCTCTTACATGTAGCTCTGCAGTTTTTCCAACACCAGCTGCTAAAGAGGCTGTCATCTCCCCATTGTATATCCAAGGCACTTTTATCAAATATTAATTGACTGTATATGTTTGGGTTAATGTTTGGATTTTCTATTCTGTTCCACTGGTCTGTGGGTCTGTTTTTGTGCCAACCTCTCCCAGTTTTTAAGGCATAGCTTTCTGTAGAAAAGGCAGACTGCATATTCTTGGAGGTTTGGGCTGGCTGGCTGGAGCTGGGTGTGTGGGGCCCAGGTGTCCTGGTGCTGAGGCTCCCAGGGAATGGCTGAGGGCCTGGTGGCAGGGCTGTCAGTGTCAGGAGTGCAGTCCAGTCTGTTGCACTCCCAAGTGGGCAGTGGGCTGGAACCATGCTACTGGGTCAACCAGGGCAAAAGGGGGTCTCCTGGGTGGGCGCTGGGATGGAAGGGGCATCAGTGGTGTGAATGTGCATGGCCGACACTCTAGTGTTGCCTTGGTGGGATGCTGGATCTCTGATGGGTGCATCTGGATGCAGACAGGGTCTAGGAGACTGTGTGGGCTAAGGGTGGAGCTGGGGTGTTGCCACGACCCTGCTTCCATCTGCACTGTTGATTTTACCATATATAATAAATCTCAAAACTGAGTATATGAATAGCAAAGGTCAATTTATTTTTTAAAAAACTAATTTTCATTTAATTTTTTTTTCAGTATTCCAGTATAAGTAACAGAAGAGAACATGTCAAAATTACAACAGACCCCCAGCCAGGCTTCCTGGAGAGGCTGAGTGAGACCTCGGGTGGGATGTTTGTGGGACTCATGACCTTCCTACTCTCCTTCTACTTAATTTTCATCAATGAGGTGAGATGTTCAGGGTCTCCCCGTGCTGTGTGATGGTCCCTGTTGTCTCAGAGAGCAAATGCTGTGAGTACAGGGACAGGATCTGCTAAGAAGGGTCTAGATTTTATAAAAGGTGGCAGGGATGGGGGGTGCTGAATTAATCAGAATTATTCTATTACAACCTACCTCACAATTGATGGGAAAGGGAATGGATCAGTTCACATGCCTGAAAAGCTGTTGGTGCACCAACTTCAGGCATGGTTGGATCCATGTTCAAACTGGGCCACTAGGAATTTCCATTCCTCCATCTTGCCTGTTTTTCTCTGTTGTGGAAAAAAAAAATTTTTTTTTTAATGCTTTTTCTTTGTGATGGCAAAGGCGGCCCAGCAATTCCAGGGTCATATCCAACCATCTTAGTTAGCAACCACAGAGAAAAGAGGAGTTGTCCCTTAAAATCAATTTAGCACAAGTTGCAGGGAGATTTCTCAGTGCCCTGACTTGGGTCTCAATCCTCTGTCTGACGCAGTCCCTGTGGCCAGTAGACACACATTCTGATTGGCTGAGCCTGGGTCACATGATTTGGACAGAATGCAGACGGGCCATGTACAACCACATGTACGAGAGTAGGGGAGAGGAGGTGGCAGAGGAAAATGGAGCAGGGATACATACAGGGTGGACGAGCACCCGCTCAGCATGGGGGCAGAGCTGAGAGGGGCGGTGGGAAGAGGTCTGCCTGGGAAAACAGGAATCCTGAGTTCCAATCCCACTGTGCCACTTGCAAGACCTCAGTTCTCCAACTAAAATGGGAGCTCGGTCTTGATGCTTCCTGAGGCTCCATCCTGCCCTGATGTGTAGCAGTAAGTGCAGCCCTCAGGTCTCCTGAGAGTCGCTGAAATCCTTGTCCCCCTTTGGTGACAGGGTCGCGCATTGAAGACAGCAACCTCCTTGGCTGAGGGGCTGTCACTTGTGGTGTCCCCCGACAGCATCCACAGCGTGGCTCCAGAGAACGAAGGGAGGCTGGTACACATCATTGGGGCCCTGCGGACATCTAAGGTAGGTTTTGGCAATGGTTGCTGACCTGCTGGAGGCTTGGGGCACAGTGCTGTGTACTGTCTGGCTGAGGATTTTAAAAACCTGGGTCTTTGTGGACACACATGGATGTGAGTCCCAATTCAACCACTCAGCAGCTGTGTGGGCCTATTTCTCCTGAGTCTCAACGTCTTCATCTATAAAACGGGGAGAATAACTATAACAAACTAGGGGCCAGTTTTAAAGATTTGGTGGGATTAAAGCCCACCTCTTGACGCAGTCCTTAGCACATGGCATGAGCTTTACGAATAGGCGCCTCAGTGGTTATAGTTAGCACGCATGTCTAATGCTAGGCTACAGAAGTACTCTGGCTACCAGACCTCGCCTGTGTGAACACCAAATATGCTGTTGGCACCACGCTTGCAGCCCAAACCTGTATTGTGAGGTTCATGGTCACAGGCATCTGGGGAAGAACTTGGGGCAGGCCACTTTACTCGGTTCTCCTACCTGCAGCAGCCAGTACAATTCCCACCCTCTCCTGGCCTCTGTGCCTGCTTCTCATACTCTTCAGATGCCTGAGTTGGGCACTGGGGGCAGCTGTGAGTCTTACCCTTTATTTTTATTTTTTTGATTCATCTGATTGTTTGAAGCTCTTGTCTGATCCAAACTATGGAGTCCACCTTCCGGCTGTGAAGCTGCAGCGGCACGTGGAGATGTACCAGTGGGTGGAAACAGAGGAGTCTAGGTGAGGTGCTGGAGTGAAAAATCAACTGGGGGCGAGGAGGTGCAGATGTCAGAATGAAATGCAGGTGGCTTTCATTATGACACTTCTGAAATTTAAAGTATCAGAAATGTCAAATTATCCACAAATTACTGGCCAGTGATCTTTTGTTTGAAGGCGGCAGAAATCTAACGCAGAATGGCTCAAGGAAGGAGGGGAATTGACTATAGCTCCTTATCCGGGCCACTGCAGGGGTGCTCAGGCTTGAGGCATGACTGGATCCAGGCCACAGACAATGCATTCCTGTGCATCGGTTCCATCCTGCAGAGGGGCCTCCAGGGTTTTATCTCATCAGTTCCAAAAGTCCCAGGGCAGGCTAATTGGCCAGGACAGTCACCTGGAGCCGGGGTGGGGTCAGCGCCACCTGAATGCCTGGACTGTGAGGGAAGGGTGGGGAGGTGGCTCGGGCAGCCAGGCCAGCTCAGCCTGGTGAAGGGCTGCTGCAGGGGCCTCCATGGGGATGTCCTAGAGAAGAGGGTACAGGTGGCTCTCAGCACTGATGGCAGGGCTGCAGTGCGGGGCCAGCTGCAGACAGATGGACAGACTAACTGGGGCTGCCTGTGCTTTCGTGCAGGGAGTACACTGAGGACGGGCAGGTGAAGACAGAGAGGAGGTACTCCTACAGTGAGTACCAGCCCCACCCTCCCAGCCCACGCTGAGCACAGCCCTTAACACAGGCAGACTCTGCTCTCAGCACAGCCACAGCAGTGGGGAAGGGTGCAGAACAAGGCATCAGGATCCTGGTCCTCAAAGCTCTGCTCTCCCATCCATCCAGACTTTGGGAGCTGCCCCTTCAGCCCCGGAGTGGTCACGGGCTTGGATACGAGGGTGCGGGGTCGGTGGGCCTCAGACATGTGGCCACTCCTACCATGGCTTCTGACTTCTTCCCTCTCCCGGCAGACACTGAGTGGAGGTCAGAAATCGTCAACAGCAGGAACTTTGACCGAGAGATTGGCCACAAAAACCCCAGGTGAGAGCTGGGCCTCCAGGCCTGAGGGCAGCCTCAGCTCCCATATGTGGCTCTGGGACTCAGTCACTTCAGCTCATGAGTTGCTGGAAGTGTGGTCATGGTTCCGAGCCAGCTCCTGGACTGGGCACTGGGAACTCAGAGGCAGGACCCAACTTCCCTGGACCATGTGCCTGTAAGGATTGGCATGAGCATTACCAGGAGAGCATTTTGTTAATGGTTAGCCACGGGGATGGGAGGACAATCAGGAAGGGCTTTCAGGAGGCGGTGGCATTTGATCTGACCTAGGATTTCGGCACAGGGAGGTTAGTTCAGGGATGTGGGGCGGTGAAACGGGTGGGACGCTGGCGCAGGGCCTCGTGCAGTTATGGGCATGGCTGGGCCAGGAGGGTCAGGGTGGGTATGAAGTCCACAGGAGGCCCATCTAATGAGTGGGGTGGGGCCAGCTGGTAGGGTTCTAGGCTCAGGTGGACAGGAGACAGGAGGTCATCTTCTGCCCAGGGTAGAGGCCAGAGCATTCCGGAGGGTCAAGTGGTGAAGACAGTATGTCCACGATACCTGGACTGGTCTGAACTTGCAGGAGTCCCCTGGATGGGGACCCTGCCCAGCACGACCCAAAGGGACCCAGGCAGCTCCCTCTCTCTTGCAGCGCGATGGCAGTGGAGTCATTCACAGCAACAGCCCCCTTCGTCCAAATTGGAAGATTTTTCCTTTCAGCAGGTGAGTCTCCAGCCCCTTCACATAAGCCAGCTCTGCCCAGAGACCCCGCACTTCCATACGTCTGGTCCCAGGAACTGGAGCCCCCGCGCTCAGACCTCAGCTGCTTAAAGGGGTCCCCCTACCCTGGGCATGGGATCAGCCGGCACTTCCCCAGCGTCACGCTGTGGGCTGGGTTCCAGAGGGAAGGCACATGCCCAGGAGGTGGGGCCAAGTGTAGAACACCCCACCCAGCCAGCTTCCCGAGCGTCTGCCATGCTCTGCAGCTGAGCCAACCAGGTGGAGCGGGAACCCTTGCTCGGTGGCCCTCTAACAAGCAGTAGAGACAAGGCTGCTCCCAGGGGTCCCACCTGGCACCCAGCCCTGTGCTGGAGGAGGGGTGGGTCAGTGACTCCGGACAGGCTTTCAGGGGACAGTACCACCAGTCACAGTGACTGAGGAAGGTGAGGAGAGAGGACACCTAGGGCCCAAAGAGCCAAGGGGAGGGAGGGAAACTGGTGCTCTGGGCTCGGCCTGTGTGCCACCTGCTGTCGCTCAGCTAGTGCCTGCTGTGCCCGCCTGCCATGGCCTTGGGACTGGACCCGAGGTGGAATGGCCACAGGCCTAAGGCCATGCCCGGAGCTGCAGACAGTCTGACTGGATGGGACGGGCACCGGGCAGGCTTCCCGCAGGGGATGGAGGCTGCATGGGGCTGGGGCAGGAGGGCGTGTGTGAAGGCCCCATGGAGTGAGTCGAGTGGCAGTGTGGCCAGGCAGGTGCATGTGAGGGCAGGGGGTGTGGAGGCTGTCAGGCTGAGGGGTCTGCAAATGAGGGGGTTACACACCACTGTTTCCACGCACCACGCGCTCAGGCCTTATCGACAAAGTTGACAATTTCAAGCCGTTGAGCCTGTCCAAGCTGGAAGACCCTCATGTGGACATAATTCGCCGGGGAGACTATTTCTACCACAGTGAAAACCCCAAGTATCCGGAGGTACATGGGGGCTTGGGCTGTCCAGAGGTGGGGGCTCAGAGAACCTCCCCCCCCCCCGGGCAACACACAGGAGTCAGAGTCCTGCTTCAGACCCTGAGTGATTCATGTGAATCCACAGCTGCTACTGACCCAGCGAGGTGGAGGGAGGCATGCTCCTGGGGACAGGGTGGGCTGCTGTAGACCCCGGCCCTGCCGCAGCTCCCAGCCTCACCACTTCTCTTCCACCCCCAGGTCGGAGATCTGCGTGTCTCCTTTTCCTACGCGGGGCTGAGTGGCGATGACCCTGACCTGGGCCCAGCTCACATGGTAATCTGCTTCCCTGGGCAGACTAGGGCAGGGCCTCCTAACCCGGGGCACTGCCGCTGAGCCCGCGCCACTAGCGCTTAGGGACCCTCCCTCCGGGAACCACGTCTGCACGCTCACAGTTGCAGAGCCCCTTGTCCCCGCGACTTCTGTGTCCCCAGGTTAGGAACTACCCTCTAGTGGGATCTCATCATTAGGCCTAGCCACACAGCCCTCCTTCCCCAGCCCCCAGGTTCTGCTCCGCAGGTACCGGGTCCTGCATTCCTGACCTTGTCACATGCAGCCTCCCCGCGGCTCCAGCCCTGACACATCTGCTGCCCAGGGTCCTCTGTGGAGTTCCCAGTGAAGCAGTTCCACCTGAGCTTGGGAGCCAGTGCACCCCAAGGCCTGTGTGTGGAGGGAGAGGCTCAGGGACCGCATGGGTCCCCTGGCTCATCTCCCCTGGCGGTGCAGTGTGGAGTGGCGCTGGGACCTGGCAGGGTGACCCTTCACAGCTCTGACACTCAAATCTCTGACCAGGTCACTGTGATTGCCCGGCAGCGGGGTGACCAGCTCGTCCCATACTCCACCAAGTCCGGGGACACTCTGCTTCTCCTGCAACATGGGGACTTCTCTGCAGAGGTGAGCTGCATGTGATGCGAGACCCATGTCTCCCTCCCTCCCGCTTCCCTCCCGGCAGGAAGGGCACAGCCAGTGCAGGCAGGCCCTGGGCTAGAACAGTGGGCAGAGCACACTCCTCCCTCCATAGGCTTCCAGGCTCCAGGGGGAGGACTGTGTTGGGTGTAAGCACACCTGGTGCTTTGTGAGGGGAAGCAGATGCACTGAGGTAACCAGCCACAGTAATAGGACATGGACTTTGACAGTGGTCAGGGAAGGGCACTGAGTCCCAAGTGAAGAGAAGGGAGATGGGGTCAGAGCTGGAAGAATCAGGTCAGTCGTAGTTCAGGCAAGAACCGCCGAATCCAGGCAGGACACAGCTGACCTTGTCAGGAGTGCCAGGGTTGGTGGCAGCAGAGGCCCTGGTGAGGGGCGTGCAGTCTCTGTAGTAGCAGTGGGGACACTGAAGCATCATAGCCACAGTCCTGGGATGGGTGAGTCCCTGTCTGGAAGACCAGGATGGTCATGCCTCACCCAAGTCCTAACAGGAAGGGGTGCAAAGAATTGATGAGTTCAGTGTGAGCCTCTCTCCTCCAAGCAGGAAAACCTTTAACAAAACCTTGCTGCTTTAACGATGCTGATGAACGGCTTCACTGCGAGACATTCTGTACTTGCCTTGAATAGGACTGCAGGACTTTTCAACCCAGGACGTGGGAAAGGTAGAGGCAGGGGGCAGGGCAGCAGGGCTTAGCTGTGGCCCTGTTATTAGGCTCTTGGCCATCAACCCTCTGGAGCTCTCAGCCAGAACTAGAGTGTGGCTGGGCCACAACCCAGGAGCCCAGTTACCAGCCTTGGGGTGGGGCTGCCACCTCCTAGCCTGCGGCCTTGCATGACCCTTTCTACCAGCAGCTCTCAGGCCCTAGGGAGGTTCTGGAATTAGAGGGCCCTATCTAGGCTCTTGAAGCCCCACCAGGTGTCTAGCCCCCTGCAGGTGGGGGTCCAGGTCTCAGCTGCCCCCGAAAGGAGTGGGTAGGGTTTATGGCTGGATAACTTCCAGGAGGGGAAGCTCAGCCATGCAGATTACCCTGGGTCTCCAGCATGTCGTCTTAGAGACTGCAGAGGCCCAAGCCGAGGCAGCCAGGGCCCTGGGGAGAACCCAGACGCTGCGAGCCAGGATGCCAAGATCCCATCCTAGGGGCGGGAGCATGTAATGTAGGCACTGGAGATGGCCCCAGCCCTGCTTTTTCCACTGGCTCAGGAAGGGACCTTGAGCCAGTTTATCCTGATGGTAACAGTTATCCCTAACTCATTTGGTTGTAAAGATCATTGAACACATTTTTATTGAGCACCAGTGACATAGTGAGGGACAGAACAGACCTGGTCCCTGCCCTCAAACCTTTAGCTTAGGTAACTGCTTGAGATGCAAATCTCGGCCTATTACTTATCTTCTCAGAGCCTCAGTTTCCTTGCCTAAAAAATGGAAGCAAGTGTGCCAGCTCATCAAGATAATAATTGTAAAGCGGTTAGGACAGTGACTGATATGTGTAACTGCTCAGTGTTAGCTATCATTGTTATAAAGACAGGGAGGCTCTCTGAAGAAATGGCATTTAAGCCAAGACTAGGAGAACATGTGGAGCTGGCCCAGCACCACCATGGGTGAATGAGCTTCTAGCACAGCAGCTGCATGTACAAAGGCCCTGGGGCAGGTGGCCACCTAACCTGCGGTGCAGACAGGCAGCCCATGGGGCACAGGCGACAGAGCCTTCACAGGTAGCCATGTGGGCACAGTGTTGACAGGACTTGGCAATGGCCTGGATGGAAGCTGGTGAGCAGAGGAGCAAGCCACATTTGGCATTTGGGTTTTGGCCTGTGCTGAGATGGAGACAATAGTGAGGAATGGGTTGCAGTGGAAGCTGGGGGTCAGAGGTGCCAAGACAGCAGTTGAAGATGTCACACAGGCAGTGGGAGTCTCAGGTGTGACCCAGAAATGGCCAGAGCTGCAGCTTTAAATTTGAGGGGTGCTGGTTTCTAGGAGCCAAGGAAATGGGTGGGATTTCTGGGCTGCTGCTGCTGGCGGATTTCACATAGAGAGGACCACCCGGAGGGGCAGAGGCAGCGGTGAAGACTGAGGGAGGAAACAAGGAGAGTAAGGTGCCCCCAAAGCCAGGAAGGTGAGTGTCCAAGGTGACACTGCCATGCATGCAGCATTCCTATAGGGCCTGGCTTGCACACGTGAACATCACCACTGCCACCTAGGGGGCAAGGTGCATTGCAGATGCGGGGACCTCTAAGGCCCACAAAGATCTTGTCTGCTGCCTCCTGCTGTGCTGAATGACCTTGGTGGGAGGTGGGCCTTCCCTTCCTCTGGTCTGTTCAGAAATGGCCAGGTGGGCAAGTGGATGAGGTGATTGTGCCAGAGACATGACAGCCTCTTCCCACCTTGTCCTGCAGGAGGTGTTCCGTAGAGAACAAAAGAGCAACTCCCTGAAGACGTGGGGCCTGCGGGCTGCTGGCTGGATGGCCATGTTTATGGGCCTCAACCTCATGACGCGGATCCTCTATACTATGGGTAGGTGTGGTGGCAGGGCCCCGCCCAACTCCTGCAGCTCCACGGGCTGCCTCTGCCACTCACACCGTCGTCTGCCAGCAATTCCAGCCTTATGGGCTGCTCCCTGGGGCAGAGATGGGCAACTGGCCCATCTGTTCCACACTCCTTAGCTTTGGGACATGGGCAGAGGAAGGCCGGTGTGAGAGACATGGTGGGTGGCCTACCTTCACAGATCTGAGGGGCTGGCCTGGGAGCCCCTGGCTCAGTGCTTCAGCCCCAGTTGCGTCACTGTGGTGAGGAGGCTGGACTCTACCCGCAGAGCTCTCTGGAGCCTTGGGCGGGCCCTTTCCTTCAGTTTGCTCCCCCCACTTATCTGCAGTGTCCCTGAGACGGTCGGCAGACAGGAAGCACTCAGCACCTGGTGTGCTTCCTTCCCACACTAGGCCTTGGCTGACTTTGGGGCACCAGCAAGTGCTGAACTCCTGGGCATCACAGACCTTGTGGGTAAAAGGTTAAGAATGGTAGTGGTCCCACAAGGTGGGCGTAAGTGATGTCAGAGGGTCCACACAGTGCCTGACACATGGACAGTACTCAAAAACATGACCACTGTCTCTTCCCATGCGGCACCTGGGCTTGTTCACAAACATGGTGTTCCTATACCACCACGGCTTCCTGGAAATGGGGTCCCTCCAGTGGACATCAGGTCTGGCACGCCACCCTGAGGACAGGGTAAAATTCCAGGGGGACTTGGCTAGATCCCAGCCTTCACAATGGGCCAGTAGTGGCACCAGTTCAGGCTGACTTCCCTCAGCCCCTGCAGAGCTGAGCACACAGAAAATCGGGGCACAGGGGCCTCCTTGGTGTTCCAGCCCTCACCAAGAGGTTGGTTGCCTTCCACACAGACCTGCTCCCTCCATAGTCCCCTGGCAACAAGGGTCCATCCTTGTCTAGAGCAAAAAAACAGTCTGAGCTCGTGAGGCAGAGCATGGTGGCTTAGGGAGCCTCACTGCCTTCTTCCTTTCCACAGTGGACTGGTTCCCCATCTTCCGAGACCTGGTCAACATTGGCCTAAAAGCCTTTGCCTTCTGCGTGGCCACCTCGCTGACCTTGCTGACCGTGGCTGCAGGCTGGCTCTGCTACCGGCCCTGGTGGGCCCTCTTCATCGGCTGCCTGGCCCTGATGCCCATCCTCATTGCTCGGACACGGGTGCCAGCCAAAAAGCTGGAGTGAAGCAGGTTGTGGCACCTGCCAGACCCCCAGGCGAGGTTTAGGACCCAGCTCGCTCCCACCTGTGCCCCCGCTTCTGCCAGAGCATGAGTCCTCTTCATGTGTGGATTCTGCCCCAACTTCACTCATCAGCGGGCCAGACCTGGCAGCATGCACGCATGTCAGGTTTGGTGTCAGCAGTTCACGTCTTCCTGCCCCTTTTCTTGCCAGTGAGTAGCTTTGGGGAGAAAGTGGCAATTTGACAAGCATTCTGCTTGTTTCCTTCCTGACTCTTGGGACTGCGTGGCTGCTTCGTGTGCTTCACGTAGTTGATGGCTGCAGGTGAAGCAGTGACACTTCAGAGACCTGCTTTTTTATCACTTACTGCCGCTCCTTCTTCCAGACAAGTGCTGGGGCTCTGTCACATCACCAACCACGCCCATGGTCCTAAAGGCCGCTAGTGCCAGGGCCCTGTGAGCAGCCCCAGAGCGCCAACACAGAACGCATGCCTGTGTGGCCGGGGCACCACAGACAGCCTGTGCCTGGAACTTGGTACTTACTACAGGTCACGATGGAGAAAGTGGACATTTGTTGGGCTTTCCTCGTGTTCTGTGGTTTGGCAGAATTTCTAGTGTGTAGGATCCAGAGGCCCTGCTTGTTAGGTTTCTTTTTGTTCCTTCTTTTTTTCCTGTGTGCTCTCCTACCCTAAGAGGGAGTTGTTTCAAACAAGACTTTAAAACAAAAACACCTCCTGAATGATTAATATGTTGGACTGTTACAGAAAAACACCCTTTAATCTGTAGTTGAAGTTAGTTTAGAGCACAGAGGTGATTTTTTTTTTTTAACCAGGTAAGTCACATGCCCATTCAACACTGCCGTCAGTATTCTGATCACTGGGAAGCTTCAAGATGCTTTTCAAACAAGGGATAGGAAAGGGATTTGTTTTCACTCTGGAGAGGATGGGAATCACTACAGGCGAGAGAAAATGCCTCTCACCCTCTAGCCTCAGAAACTATCGATTCACTTGAAGATTGAGTTTTTAGCCACCATTCCAGGAACAGGCTGGAAGCTTTACTGTCCTAAGTGGGCTACTTCACAGTCAGCGCCGACCTGGGGCAGAGGCCTGCCAGAATGCCCTCATCTGCCCGGGGTGCTTTCTTCACGGGAGCGCTTTTGGCATTAGCAGCTGCTTCGGAGCAAGTCATTTTATCTAAGCATCTACAGATCTCCTCCCAACCCGAATCTGCTCACACTTACTCCACCACAGTTCACCTGTCACACCCTTTGAAAGATGAAGTATGTTGGAACCTTGGTATCTTAAAAGATCCTTTGCATATCCTTTATCTTTTTACTATTTGGAAATTGTTCTGCCTTGCTGGGAGTGGTTGCTTTAGCAAGTATTTGAGTAAGAGGTCAGAACTTCTGAAACTAGAAATCTACTAACCTCTCTCATCCTGGGATGTCTGTGATATATGTTGAGGGTCTCTGTGTCAAAAACAGCCCGAGATCATTTATCTGGCTTTAAAGATTTAACAGGGTTCAGAACTGCTTAGTAAATAAGCAAACAGTGTAACTAGATGATGGCTAAATATAAAATCCTTGGGATTTGCTTTGTGTAATTTTTTTCTAGTATAGATTTTAAATTACTGCCAATTTCAACAGTGGTCTTAAAGAGCAAAATGTTTAGAAATATTTGGAAAACCACCATGAAATATTGTTTTTGATAAAAATTCAAAATAAATTTAAATATCTGTTATAGGACTTTGCTATTACCTCTTTTTTGCATTCTTTCTGAAACTTGTATCTCAAACTCAGCCATAGAATAAGAACCATAGGAAGTTTTAGAACTTGGGTCTAGGTAGCTTTGAATGGCTAAACAAGGTTTCAGTTATTCTCAAAAGGGCAACTCACTATTCCTAGCACTTAGAAGCCTTATATACCAAAGCCTGCTTTATTAAAAAAATGAATGACACATTTCACCCATCTTCAGAATGTACTAGAAGTGGGATGGAGCCACATATGACACAGTGCAAAGGGCATCATGGGCTCTGTGTCGGCGAGTTCCAGGCCCAAGTCTGCTGCTGCTGCAGTGCTCGCTCAGCCTCCGCCTCATCCGTAAAATGGGCACAGTGCCTTTCTCCCTCAAAGCTGTGTTAAGGCCAAAATAGATGAAGTCCATGCCTGACATGTGGCACATTAGCTTTTCATTTTCTCTGCGTCCTGTTCTGGAGCAACAGACTGCTGCTAATTGTCCACTGAGAAGCTAGCATTTTGAGTACTTTTTGTTACAAGATTTCAAGCGGGTAGGTTGGTAACTTCCCCAAACCTCATTTCTCGAACCTGATGTTTCAATTTCATTTCCATAATGCCCCTCAGGGCTGGCATCTGCCCAAATAACAAGTTATTTTTCTGCAGTGACAGGCCAATACTCTTGACTCAGTTCCCAGAAAAGAAGTTGCTTACCTCTAGGAGAGTGACTCTGGTGCAGGGCGTTTCCATGGCATCCCAGTCTGTTTCTTAACAGGCACCTTCCAGCCAGGCTCTTGCTGCATTATGAGTCACACCCAAATGTTTTGTTTCCCTTGGATAAAAATGACTCATACTTTAATGGTTCCTGTCGAAATTAATACCTACTCACTTAAACAGAGAAAATTCCATACGTATAGTGATGAGTTTCCAGACTGCATGAAGACAAAACCTGGTATCTAATGCAGTTTCGACATGCTCATGCTTACAAACCACTCTGCCATCCTGGCATTCTTAGCTGATATAAACTGCAAGAAAATGTGGAACTCCTGAATCTTTTTAGATAAATGCTTTATTTTTTTCTTAATGTTATAAAAATGATTTCTCCTGAGTATCTACAGTGCATAGAGCTTTATAAATTTATCCAGTGAATAAAATGTAGTTTAACACTGATCTTTTAGTAACATTTTCTCAATTGCAATTTTCTTTCCTGATCTCAGCTCTTTGCTCTAGACTTCTGCCATCCAGAAATGTTACTTGGAAAAGTAGAGCCCCGTGATACCTTACCCTGAGATGGCCTGTACTTCCCATTTGCTCTCTCCCACACTCCAAGGCAGCAGCATTAGGCAGGATTAGTAACAAGCCTGATTCATGAGGGAAAATGAGTGGCCTGCAGAGAAAGGGGTCCAATAGGAAAATGAAGGTCTGGGCAGCAGGGGAGCTCCTGGGGAAGTGTTCCGTAGCTCTAAAGCTTTAGGACTGGTGGTGCCTCAGCTCACCTCTTCCTGTCCTGGACCTCACCTGCAACTGTGCCTTCCAGGGGGTGATGCCATCACCCTGGGCCTGCCTGCCCACCCCCTGACCTCCCCAGGGCAGGTGTAGGGCCTGCTCTGCAGAATGTACCTAGGACAGGCGGCCATTCACATCACAGCCTCTCAAAGGGGAACAAGTGGGAGGCTGCCTCCTTCCTTTCCCTTCTGGTCTTCCTTGGGCACTTGGGCTTCTGCTCTTCAGCCTCTCGGTTTTGAGGCCAGGAGGCAGCCAGTATCCTGGCTGCTTCTGCTTGAGAGCTGCTCCCTCCCTCTTCATCAGAAGAGAGTCCACCTCCAGCTTCTGCTTGGGCAGCCACTGCCTCATTCTGGAGAGGAGACAGGAGCAGAAATGGGGGCCACAGGTCAGCAATCAGACAGGAAGAAGCACTATGCCTGCCCTGAGCCACCAGGGCACTGGGGGCTGGGGGAGCAGCCTGTCTCCCTGCTCTCTGCAGGCTGGGGCTCACACAGGTCCCAGAGACCCGGCTAGGCACCTGTGCTGGGGAATGCGAGGATGTCTGGGCAGGACAGCCCTCAAGGAGGGTACAGCCCAATCTGGGAGATAGCTGACAGCTGCTTTGCATTTACCTCATTTCTGAACGGAAGTGCATGATGTCTGTCCTTACCTGCCCAACGCACACTTCCCACTACCATAGCCAGACGCCCCGAGGCAGCACCCTCTGGGCTGGGAGGGTTTGGGTGCAGAGGGTAAGAGCACAGGGGTGGCAAGGAGCTGGTCAGAACATAAAGCCAGCTGCAGGGGCCACCAGAGGGATTTGAGGGAGTGTGATCAAAACACTTTTTAAAGGCTAAGGCAGCATGTGGGGAGACGACAGGTGTGGTCACAACTGCTTCCAGAACATGTCTCCGCTGTCTGACCCCATCCTGACCACAGCGCACACCTGTGTGGGGCCTCTGTCCCAGGTGGAGCCCCTGAGCAAGGCTAGTCAGGTATGCACTTGTGTCCACAGGCTAGCCTGGCACGGGACCAGTGCTATGGTGTGGGAAAACAGCAACTGCAAGCCTGAGGGATGGTCGCCGGCACGGGGAGCCCACAAGCCCAAGTGGAGTGCCAGAGCAAGGGAGGCTCCTCCCTGCCCAGGGGCTGTAGAGATGGGCCCACAGCAGGCACACGCCTGTGCCAGGGCAGGACTGGGGGCTGGAAGGGCCAGCTGAGGTGGACACCAGGGACACCTTTCCCAACCAGGTAATGACGCAGGGCCCTGAAGATACAGGACTGTGATGTCAAAACATAAAGCATCTTTGACTTGCTGTCTGGGCAGAACCTGGGCCAGTGGTTTCTGAGTCCCCCTCTCCAACCTGGGCTGGCTTCTTTACAAAGGCCCCACACTGACCTTGGCCCCATAGCGAAGCTTCAGCCTCTCCCTGATGAGCAGCCCTTTGACCAGCAGCTTCCAGTTTCCGAGAGCCCGCTTCTCCCTTTTCTACAGGCAAAATGCAACAGATCAAGGGAACATCAGGAACAAGTGCCAAGAAGGAAGCTGGGAACATATATATGTATAAATATTAACATTTTAGGTTAAAAGAGTTTCTCAACCACGCCAAGTCTGTTTAAAAACTGGTGTGATTTATAGTGATGTGACTTGACATTTTCAGGGAACAGGTTGTGCAAACATGGACCATGGGCAGTTCCTCTTAACAGGTGAGTGTGGGCAGCAGGCACAATGCTCCTGGAGCTGGGGTGCAGGGGGACAGCGAGAGTGGATTCTGACGTGCAGGCAAGGACCCCATTTAGCCAGCCCTGGCTCCCTAGGGCGCCTCCCATGGGGTCAGAGCCAGAAAACACTCTGGAGCACATGCACCCTCCTAGCACACCTGGTGCAGGTGAGGCGCCCACCCCACTGGTGTGTATGCCTCCCCACCAGGCCCACGTTGGCCAGGCTGCTCACCTCCTTCTCCTTCTTTTCCATGAGCTCCTGCTCATTTTCCCAGGCAGCCAGGAGCACGTCTTTGTATTCCTCACAGACTATGTACCCATCAGTGCTGTGGGGATGCAACAGGAGGGATAGTAAGCCTGCCGCCTGCTCTGGCCGCCCCTCTTGAGAGGACACTGGGCTGCTCCCAGGCCTTTGGCCTGAAAGACTTCCTGGGTCAGCCAGCCACAATCCCAGCCATGGCTGCTAGCAGACGCCACCCATGCGGAAGGCAGGCCTGTGGATCACACACATTCCTCCCAGGCCTGCCTAAGAGAGCTGGGAGAGAGCCCTTCCCCACCCCCACGGATGGCAGGACAGAAGTCACCAACCAGAAAGGACACTGACCCGGCTCACTCCCCTGTAACTGCCCCCACGAAACAGCATTTCAGCTAGCATTAACTGCATGCTGGTTTCATTGCTTTTGCTATGTCTGAATGGAAGCCAGGGTGAAAGGTATAAAAGGTAAAGTGTCATGGCTGATTTTTGCAAATCCAAAGTAACACCTGGAGGATAAGACCCACTGGCCCTCAATCCCACCAGTCCCATGTCAACTTTCCACCCCTTCTCGATGACTTCCCAGCCCATCACGCACATGGGATGGGAGTAGCCTTTATGGAAATCAAAGCCAGTGACGGCCGGGACACAGTCGATTCCCAGCCTTCGAGCCACACGGTGCAGGTTGGGCACATTCAGCTGAACACAGCCGATAGGCATCATGCTGGGCAGGAAGAGGTATACGTTCCCAAATTCATTCCGGGGGACCTGCGGAGGGTGGCATGTCAGGTCTGGCCCTGCAGCATGAAGCGGTCTGGCCCTGACCCCACTGAGCGCTGTCCTCACCTTGCCGTCCACAGCCACAGGTGGCTGGTACTCCTCCGTCTGCCAATGGCCAAATAGGCCCAGGTCATTCTGGTCCTGCAGCTGGGGCAAGGCGAGGCGGGCTCTCCGGGCCCGGTTGGAATAGCCTTTCACCATCTACACGGGCAGGAATAGCCGGTTTACAACAAAGGTGACCACTTCCATCGCTCTTGCTCCATAATGGGCATTGTGCGCAGGACTTGACACCTGTTAACCTCATTAAAGTCCCGCCACAGACCTGAGATGGGTGTGCTTCATGTCCCCTTTCACAACTATGAGTACTGTCACCACAACTGCTGCCGTGCTGCTCGCTGTCCCCGGCCCTGTTCTCAGCACTGTGTATTAACTGCTCTTCTCAACAAACCCAGGAGCTAAGTTCCAGTATTTTCTCCCTCTATAGATAAGTGACCTGGGAGGTATACATGGCTTAGCTACGGTCATACAACTCTTAAGAGCCAGAGTCTGTGTGCTTAATGGTTCTACTATCTTCTAAACTTTAATCACAGAGGGAAACAGGGGCTCAGAGATGAAGTCACTTACTTCAGATCCCACGGCCAGGTGAGTGACAGGGCCAGGATGCAAACCCAGGTAAGTGTGTCATGCCTGGGAGGGGGGCCCCCAGCACGCTCCCTGTAGACACCAACATTTTCACCGAGGACCGAGGACCGAAAGGGTGGAGGCGAGGGGACAGGAAGGAGGCGGCTGCCTAACCTCTACGAGGCAGCGTGGCACAGGCCTGGGCTAGCGTTGGCTCCTGGGCCCAGGCAGACGAGCTGAGCTGCCTCTGGGGCAGGGGTTGGCAAATGTTTTCTGTAAAGGGTCACATACAGCCTCTGTTGCTGTATATTCTTTCTCTTTTACAACTCTTAAAAAAATGTAAAATCTTGTGACATCCGAGGCCCCACCAAAATACAGGACCTAGGTTGGAGGTGACCTGGAAGCAGCTGTCTGCCAACTGACACTCCACTGGCCATCCCTGCCATGGTCTCAGGGCACATGGTGTCTGTCACCCTGTGGGGCTGACAGTCCCTTTCTGAGGAAGCCATTCATTTAGCATTGAGCAGTATATAGCCAATAAGTGTCCATAAGACTGAACCAGGACACCAGTCACTAGAGGCAGAGGGCAGCCTTTGCTCTTATGGAGCTGAGGCTTCTGTGGGGTGACAGAGACTACAACTCTGTGGGGAGTACTGGGGGGAATGGGGCCCAGAGGCAGGGAGAGGTTAAGAGGGCTCCTAAGAACAGGCCCCATTGTTATGCTAAACCTACAAAGGCACAGAAGGGATGGTCAGGTGAACAGGGCTGGGGAGCAGGGTGTTTGGGACTTAGGCCCTGGAAGTGTGAGTCTCAAGTATCTGGAGACTGGAAGTCGTCTGGCATGAGGAGGAAGCAGGGCTGAGAGGAAGGGGGCATTGGGGCACCACACATCTCTGTACCTCGTAAAGGACGTGGACTGCAGGTAGGGGAGGGCGGGCTGTGCGAGCAGTGTCACACATGGCTGCATTTCAGAAAGACCAATGACTGCGTGGCAGGGAAGGGACTGAGGGGCTGGGGCCAGAGACTGGAAAGGTGGCTGTGATGCAAGCAAGAGATGCTGAGTCAGGAGCTAGAGCTGGGACGGTGGGCAGCACAGGGGTGGACATGAGACTGGCATTACTCCAGAGCTGTGCTAATATGACAACTGTCAGTCACATGTGGCCATTGAAGATTTGAAATGTGGCCAGTCTGAACTGAGATGTACTAAAAGTGAAATACACACCAGATTTCAGATTCTTAGTAGGAAAAAAACAAATGTAAAAATATCACTGACATGTTGAAATGACAGCATTTCACATATACTTAGTATCTCTAAATATGTTCAAATTCCCCGTTTCTTCTTAAGGTTTTGATGTGATTACTAAGAAACTTAAACTTGTGGCTCACATTCTGTCTCTATGAGACAGTGGGATTTCAGAATGGAGATGCTGGGTATTTGGAAAGGAGCCTAACAGAAGGTAAAGGGTCTATGGGAAACCCCAGTGGCCTTCCTGGGCCAAGAAGGCAGTGTAACCCACTCAAGCCTGCTTCTGGCATCGAACTGCTCCCGAGGCCCACAACCCCCACCCACCAAATGGAGGTCTCCCCACTCCCCACCCGGCCCCCAGGGTCACACAACCCAAAAGGCTGCTGGGGATTGGACAGAGAAAAGCAACTGTCTCTGATCCACCACTGTCCTCTCCTGGTTGGACTGAGCTATGTGTCCTTTGAGAAACCATGCAATATTGTATGGAATTCATGTTTCTCGTGGGCAGCTGACCTGACAGAGCAGCACGGTGTGGGAGAAACAGCTCCAAAGTGGAGGCTGGGCCTGGGAGTCATGGGGGTGCTGCCATGATACTACCTGGGCGGCCGCGGACAAGTCACTTCCCCCTTTTGAGCTCTTGTTTTCTCATCTGCAAAATGGGGGTCATAATGCAAACTGCTATGGCTGCTGAGACTGCACAGAGATCACACACGCAGAACGTATGGTGAGTCACCAAACAGAAGGGGCGACGACAATTGATGGCCATCTACATAAACCAGGCTTTGGCCTCTTACAATAAGTTATTGCAAGTTACAGTTAACAGTCCCCAGCTACTGAGCCTTTCAGCACACACCACCTAATTTAAGTGTTTTTCTCCCTCTCTAAGCCTCAAGCCAGGAAAGTCAGACCTGGATTCCTACCCTGGGCACGCTCTCAGCAGCCCTCATCGCCGCTCCCGTGCTCTCAGCTACTTCACCAGCCTTGGTCCCGAGCCTCCCCGCCGCCCAGCTCCTTACCTTGTAGGGCACTTCTCCAAGCCTCACCACTCGTGCTTGTTTCAGCCACGTGTCCCTGGAGTGCAGGGTGTGCACGCAGTCCCTATAGGAGCCAGCAGGGGGAGACAAAGCACAGGCTCAGATGGAGCCAGGCAGGCAAGGGAACCTGCAGAAGAGCGCAGGCTTGGCTTCTCTCCTCAGCTCTGCCTAGTGCCCTGGAGCAGGCCCTGCTCCTGAGGGAACCTGGGGGCCTGTAATAGGCAAACAGCTCTTGGACTGCCTGTCTTTTGGGGGATGTGTCCACTTACAAATCCTAACCCAAATGGAGTTATTTTGTCTGTCTGAGGCTTCGCACAAGGCCTTCACTTCTCATTCCAAAGCGAGAGTCCCTCTGCAGCCTGTAGGGGGCGAGCTAAAACCCACAGCAGTGCAGATGCATCTCCTTACTGCTGAGCAAGTGCCTGCTTGAGGGTCTGGTCAGCAGCTAAACCCCTGAGATCGGTCCAGGGAAGGGGCAGTTGACTCAAAAGATTACATGGTAACTATGTTAAGCTATTAAACTGCCACGGAACTAAGTGATAAGGGAAAATTCTCAGACGTCTTAACATTAAGAGCCATAAGGACCAGAGAATCAAGGAAAGAGACAAGGGAAGGTCTTCAGTCAATAGCCACGGGCCGCAGCTAACCAGGAACTCCACATTACTGTAGGAAGTCACTTCAACAAGCATCTAGAAGGTCCCCAGGGCCACCGCATCCACCCTGAGCGTGACCAGTGCCCGACCATCATCACCAGCCAGTCCACAGGCCTCCTCTATGGACTAAGCCCTGTCCCCAGGTGTTCCCGCTTCACTTTAGCCCACCTGCCCTAACTGTAGCCAGTGCGAACTTAAAGAACTTTCTTTCCTTGAGACCCCTCATAAATGCCATTTCTTGAGTCTGGCAGACAAGCTGCTTGTAAACTGGCCTTGCTGCTGGTGAAGCAGAAAACGCCTGTCCCAGACTCAGTCTTTCTTCTGGCTAGCACCTATAAAGACTCAAGAAACCCTTTTAGTTCAGAGATCTCAATCTCTGGAGTTTTGATTTGTCTTAAGATTCATGTACATGAAACAGTCAAATATTTTCTGGCAGACTATGGTTATGGGGAGAGATTCTATGCCCTTACTCTTCTTCCAGAGCTAAGAGCCGTGCAAATTCTACTTTCCAATGTTCCAACTGCTTGCCCCGCTGAGCCTTCCTTAATAGGCCGCGCCCACCTGCCTTAGTTTGCAGCCCTCAATTCTGCAGAGTGCGCGGCTCCGAGGAGCAAGGGCCCTGTTACCTGCTGGTGCCAAAAGCAGGCCCTTCATCTACTGCCAGTCAGGGGTGGACGTTCCACAGAGGATGACTTACATGAGTCATCCTCTGTGCCACTGCCTAGCAGGGTGACCCTGAACAAGTCACTTTCCCTTCCTGAGCTTCAGTTTTGTATACCAAGTAGGGATCCGTGAGCTCTGTCCTCTGCCTCGCAAGGTTGCTGGGCAGACCAGACACTCTGGGTGCGGAGCAGGGCCTCTCTGTCCACAGCACTGCTCTGTCCGAGCCGGGAGCTCCTCCCACACTCCACTGCCCAAAGGAATGAGGATGTCATGGTCACGGCCTTCAGAAGGAGCAGGGAAGGTGGGCAGGGGGTGCGGGTGGGCATCACCTGCACATTCTTAAGGAGAGTAGTGGGGAAGTAGATAAAGGCCTCAGAATAAACCTCAACTTCTAACCACTTCGCACCCATTTGATGGCTATTATTTTAAAAAATAGAATAAAAAAATAAAAAATAAATGTTGGCAAGGATGCTGGTAGGAATGTAAAACGGTTCAGCCTCTGTAGAAAATAGCATGACAGTTCTTCAAAAGGTTATGAATGTAGAATTACCATGGGATCGAGCAACTCCACTTCTGGGGATACACCCAGAAGAACTGAAAGCAGCGTCTCGAAGAGCTATCTGCACACGCATGCTCACTGCAGCATCACTCACAGGAGCCAAGAGGGAAAGGAACACAAGTGTCCAGCGATGGATGCCAGTCACAGCAGGACAAGTACTGTAGGATCCCATTTATATGCGGTCCCTAAAGACTCACATTCCCAGAGACAAAAGTGGAGTGGGGGCTGTCAGGGGCTGGGGGAGGGGGAGTTAGCGTGTAATGGTGACAGAGTTTCCACTTGGGAAGATGCTGCAGATGGATGGTGGGCCTGGCTGCAAAACAACATGAATGAACTTAATGCCACTGAAAGGACACTTAAAAAATGGCTAAATGGTAAATGTTGTAATGTTTATTCTACTACTTTAGGAAGAATCACCTGCCTCTAATGCTTTCTCCTCTGACTGCCACAGTCCCGTGGACCCTGCCAGCACTCTTCCCGCAGACACCCTCTCTCTGAACCACTTGGGGAAGCCTGTGTCTCATCACCTCTCGGGGCAGCCTGTGTCCAGAGGCCTCTGGCTGTGGGCAGTGAGGCCCTGACCAGGCGTGACCCTTCCCGATGTGGAACAGAAAGCTGGAGCGCAGATCCTGAACTCAGGGCTGACACACAGGCAGCCGCCCCAGGCGGAGGACGGGACCACCTGCTCCTGTGAGTTCCGCCTCACAGTTCTTCGAGTTCCTGTGAGTTTCTTACTTACTCTCTTTTCCCATTTATTCAGAATGTGCTCAGTTTTTTGGCCTTGCTTTGCATTGTTTTAAAAAATGACTTATCTTCTTTCTGTTACTAGTTCTTCAAAGTTCTGCCTCTACAGATAACATCATACTTAACGGCGAGACGCTGAAAGCTTTTCATCTAAGATCGGGAACAAGACAGGGATGCCCACTCTCTCCACTGTTATTCAACATAGTACTGGAGGTCCTAGCCACAGCAATCAGACAAAACAAAGACATACAAGGCATCCAGATTGGTAAAGAAGAAGTCAAATTGTCACTATTTGCAGATGACATGATACTGTACATAAAAAACCCTAAAGATTCCATTCCAAAACTACTAGAACTAATATCTGAATTCAGCAAAGTTGCAGGATACAAAATTAACACACAGAAATCTGTTGCTTTCCTATACACTAATGATGAACTAACAGAAAGAGAAATCAGAAAAACAATTCCATTCACAATTGCATCAAAAGAATAAAATACCTAGGAATAAACCTAACGAAGGAAGTGAAAGACCTGTACTCTGAAAACTACAAGACACTCCTAAGAGAAATTAAAGAGGACACTAACAAATGGAAATGCATCCCATGCTCTTGGCTAGGAAGAATAAATATTGTCAAAATCGCTATACTACCTAAAGCAATCTACAGATTCAATGCAATCCCTATCAAACTACCAACAGCTTTCTTCAATGAACTGGAACAAATAATTCTAAAATTCATATGGAACCACAAAAGACCCCGAATAGCCAAAGCAATCCTGAGAAGGAGGAATAAAACAGGGGGAATTACACTCCCTGACTTCAAGCTCTACTACAAAGCCACAGTAATCAAGACAATTTGGTATTGGCACAAAAACAGACCCACAGACCAGTGGAACAGAATAGAAAATCCAAACATTAACCCAAACATATACAGTCAATTAATATTTGATAAAGGAGCCTTGGATATACAATGGGGAGAGATGACAGCCTCTTCAGCAGCTGGTGTTGGAAAAACTGGACAGCTACATGGAAGAGAATGAAACTGGACTACTGTCTAGCCCCATACACAAAGGTAAACTCAAGGTGGATCAAAGACCTGAATGTAAGTCATGAAACCATAAAACTCTTAGAAAAAAACATAGGCAAAAATCTCTTGGACATAAACATGAGCAACTTCTTCATGAACATATCTCCCGGGCAAGGGAAACAAAAGCAAAAATGAACAAGTGGGACTATATCAAGCTGAAAAGCTTCTGTACAGCAAAGGACACCATCAGTAGAACAAAAGACATCCTACAGTATGGGAGAATATATTCATAAAAAACGTATCTGATAAAGGGTTGACATCCAAAATATATAAAGAACTCATGCACCTTAACAAACAGAAAGCAAATAATCCAATTAAGAAATGGGCAGAGGACATGAATAGACACTTCTCCAAAGAAGAAATTCAGATGGCCAACAGGCACATGAAAAGATGCTCCACATCGCTAATCATCAGAGAAATGCAGATTAAAACCACAATGAGATATCACCTCACACCAGTGAGGATGGCCAACATCCAAAACACAAACAACAACAAATGTTGGCGAGGATGTGGAGAAAAGGGAACCCTCCTACACTGCTGGTGGGACTGCAAATTAGTTCAACCATTGTGGAAAGCAGTATGGAGGTTCCTCAAAAAACTCAAAATAGAAATACCATTTGACCCAGGAATTCCACTCCTAGGAATTTACCCTAAGAATGCAGCAGCCCAATTTGAAAAGGACAGATGTACCCCTATGTTTATTGCAGCACTATTTACAATAGCCAAGAAATGGAAGCAACCTAAGTGTCCATCAGTAGATGAATGGATAAAGAAGATGTGGTACATATACACAATGGAAAATTATTCAGCCATAAGAAGAAAACAAATCCTACCATTTGCAACAACATGGATGGAGCTAGAGGGTATTATGCTCAGTGAAATAAGCCAAGCCGAAAAGACAAGTATCAAATGATTTCACTCATATGTGGAGTATAAGAACAAAGAAAAAATACTGAAGGAACAAAACAGCAGCAGACTCACAGAACCCAAGAACGGACTAATAGTTACCAAAGGGAAAGGGACTGGGGAAAATGGGCGGGAAGAGAGGGATAAGAGGGAAAAAGGGGCATTACGATTAGCAGATGTAATGTTGGGGGGGCATGGGGAGGGCAGTACAACTCAGAGAAGACCAGTAGTGATTCTATAGCATCTCACTACGCTGATGGACAGTGACTGTAATGGGGTTGGTGGGGGGGACCTGATGAAGGGGTAGTTTAATAACCATAATATTGTACATGTAATTGTAGATTAATGATAATAAAATAACTTATATAAAAAAAAAGTTCTGCCTCTATTTTTATTTTTTCCTTATCTTAAATTTATATTAGAATTTTTTCAGTTGTATATATATTTTACATATATACATTCGAATATATTCTACATTCACTTTTTACTCTTATTCCCTTCCCCTCTTCTGTGGCAATTTCTTTTTCTGTGGATTAAATATCTGTAACAAAATTTACTACCTTAACCTTTTTTACGACGGCAGGTCAGTAGCATGAAGTACATTCACACTGTTGTGCAACCATCCCCACCATCCATCTCCAGAACTTCATCTTCTCAGAGGCTCTGTACCAATTAAAATACCCACTCATGCTAATTTTCATTAATCCAATCCTTTATGCCTTCCTTTTGTAAGTTTTTAACTTACATTTTAGGGGTGTTTCAACTGACCATATAAACTGGATTTGACCTACCTGTTATTTTTCCCCTGCTGGTCTTTTAATCCGTGTTCTAATTTTCAAGCTTTAATTTCCTACACATCACATCTCCCCACACAACAGCACACACGCACACTATAAAGCTCACCCCTGTCTGGCAAATGAGATGAGCTGACATTGCCAGCCCCTTGCCCAGAAGGCGGCTCCTACTCCCAGACCAGCAGGAAGCCCACGAGGCCACCAGGTGGCCTCACACACCTGGAGTAGACGGCTTCTCCACGACAAAAGCCAAGGACTGTGGCGGTCTCAGGGTAGATGGCCTCGTATTTCAGGAGATGCCTCTTCAGGGCATACAGAGGGTGGTTCTTATACAAGCCGATGACCGTGGGCAAGGGCTGGTCTAGATGTTTTGCCTGAAACTGCAAAGGCCAGAGAAACAACACTGAGCAAGTTGTTTAGGGCAGGAAGTGAGTTTTGGAGTGGGTGATCCATACCCACTTGTCCAGGTAACATACGGTGGAGCAGAGGTTTCACAAGCACCAATCACTAATATTGCATTTGCAGCTCTGGTGTTAAGATTTAGATAAATCGAAAGCTACAAAGAACCAAAGTAATTCTGTGTGTCATGGCGACTTTGGAAAGTCATCTCACCAATTCCCAGCCCTCAGACACTTAGCCAACTTCAGCAGATCAGTGTCCACTCCCTGAAAGAGCTTCAAGGAAGAAAGGCATATAGCTTTCTTCAGGAGGCCTCACTCAGTGACAACACCAGTCTGCAGTGGAGGTTTACCTAACTAGGCTCATGCTGGAAACCCAACAAGCTGTCCATGCTTTGCAATGTTTCTCAGTCCGCTGTAATTGGGGAGCGCTCCCTTAGCACTTTAAGGATTCTGATTTCTCAGGGGGCAATCCCACTGCTGCCACATCCTATTCACCCAAGTCTCCTAAGCTCTCCCTTGGCCTCTCTTCAAAAACCCACAAGAGATCAGCAAGAACGAGCAACGTGGAACAGCAGGCTGTAGGACGGACCTCCGCATGGTCCGCTGCCACGACAAATACTTTAGTTAGGTGAGTCACAGTTCCCATTAACCTGGAGTTTCTGAGTAAAATGAACCAGAACACACCCATGGGAAACCCTCACCGCAGGATGAACTGCACCTGCTACCGGGAACGCTTTGAAAACCCATGTTTCCCCCTCCAGAGGACCTGGGAATAATTCTCCAGCAAACCTGGGCATGTTCCTGCAGGAAATGCTGAGCCTCACCCAGCACAACTGCTGGCCATGCACCAGCCACTTGCACCCTGCAGGTTGGTGGTGGCCCCAGCACAGGTGACACCCTGCTGTTTTAAAAAGTCTGCTTCCCAGCACACCACCTCAACACACCAAGGCTTCCTCCTCAGCCCAAGTCCCCTCTTTCCCAGGAGATGAGTGTTCTGGACCCAAGGAGGGCTGTGAGTGTGCACACTGAGAAGGGTGGGCCAGGGGGTGAGCCATTAATGAGGTTTTTCTTCACTCAGTATGACTTATATGACTTGCATAAATTATTTTAAAGCCCCAAACTTATAACTGAGCAATAACTAAAAGTATACAGGCTTCAAAGCTGGATACACCTGTGCCCAAATACCAAGTCAGTTCATCTCTCAGATACTAAGTTTTCAGTAAAATTAAGGCAATAGTAATCCCAGCTTTACAGTGTTGTTGTGATAATTAAATGAGATAACACACTAAAAAAACCCAACACAGGGCTGGTCATACACAAGCTGCCAGGATGGGAATGATCTTAATGCCCTGCCTGGGTCTTGGAACCCAGGGCAGCCAGGGCCTTACCTCCAAGTCTTCTTCCTCCTCCCTTCCCACCAGTGGGCTCCGGTACGGCCTCAAGGTCTCAGCCCACCACTTGGCATCAACCCGGCACTTGCAGGTCACCGTCATCCAGACTGGGTCGTACCTCTGGGTGACATCCCGGACCGAGCCATCACTGTCGATGCCCACGACATAGGTCACGGGTCTGGTGGCATATTTGTAACAGGTGAAAGCCTGGCCCACTACACCATGCACACAGTCCACGCACACCCATTTTTCCTCCTGCTCACAGAACACCTCTAGCCACTGGTCTACACCAGCTGTTTTCCCGTTTTCTGCCTCCTCACCATCACCGGAAATTTTCTTGCCTCTCTTCCTCTTACTGCTTGAAGGACTCACAGATGCTGCTGGAAAGCCAGGGTGCTTATGCTTAGGGTGGCTACCATGTGGGGTCCTGGAGTCACTCTTGGACCCTTCCTTTGTCCTCTGGGGGGCCAGGGCCCTCCTCTGCCTGGGAAGGGCAGGCTCAAAATCCTCATCCGATGGATAGGCTTCCACACTAGAGGGCTCAAAGTCAGAGCCACTGCTGGCCTCACCACTCCCACTCTCCTCTTTGTAAGACAGCCTGGAGACCACCCGCTGCTCCCGGCCTTGCCGACGGCTCTGGGGCCCCCTCTTCTCCTCCTCCTCCTGCTCCTCCTCTTTCCCACCGGAGGAGGGCTCTCTCCGTCTCTTCCTGACTGTGGTTGCCTTGCTCCTCTTCCCTTTGGAACTTGGATCACCAGGGCCCCGAGAAGTGTCCTCTTGTCTGGTTCCTCTGCTGGTCTTTGCTTTGGTCTGGTTACTTGGAATGGGGCTGGAAGTTTCTGTGAGTCTCTCCTTGGATGGTTTCTTTCTCTTAAACAGAACAGGAAATTTTGCTCTTTATTTTTTGCTAATGCTCTGACAGAGACCCTGTAATCTAACAGGGCTACGTCACTGGCTAGAGAGCCAGCATACACAAGATGCCCCCAGCTCAGGCAGCGATGGACTGGCTATCCTTTGTGGTTGTTTAGAAAGTATTCACTAAAATCTACAGCACCTTAGGTAAGGCCACAGTATAATTCTTTTCACTCTAAAGTGTAGTATAGGAAAAAGAGCACAGGATGTGGAAACAAACAAAACATGGATTCAAATTCCAGTGCTGCTTCACATGTATGTTACATGGTTTAGGTAAATTATATAACCTCTGAGTCTCAGTTTCCTCCACACTAGTAATACTCACCAGCTTGCATACATTTTACAAACAAATACTGAAAGACTTCATAAAGTTGTAATATTAAGAATACAGAAATGATTAAAATTAACTCCAGGACGATCATGTTTTGGACAGTGCCGACATCCAGTGAGTGCGGTGTTTAGCCTCCTTAGATGACTGGAGAATCAGAGCTCTTCGCCGGTCATCACCCCATACTGCTGAGGAGGAGGACAGGTACCACTCTGCCACATTACAAAACAGAAGTAGAAGCACCAGGGAGACAAGCCCTCTCGTAGGTACCTTTGTGCAAACAAAGCTCAGCTTGCTGGATACCTACTTTTGTGTCTGGTTTTCCCAATACAGGGTCTGTGTAAGACAGGCTCAAAGGAACCCAGGCTCCATGAATACTGGCCCTTAAAAATAGTCTAATGACAATTTTTTATTCTTTCAAGTTTAATAATTTCTCACTTCTCCCTGGCCAACTAACCTGCTCTCCGGCAGCCCCAAGAACCTCACCTTTGCTGCTGGTAACTTCAGAGGAATTGGCTGTAGAGACAATACCAGTCGGGTTGGGAGTTGCAGGGCCCGGAGGACCAGTAGAAATATCTACAATGAAAAAGAATACATATTTATCCTAAGAGAAGAATTAAGGACTCAATTAATTCAATGTTGTTTGTCATGGTGCCTGCTTATATAACAGGAAAAAGAAACCACCAAACATTCTAATGATAGGAGTCTGGAACCCTCAACACTATTAAAAATGATGCTCAGAGATTTACCTTTGCAGAAAAATGGGAAAATATTTACCCTACAGTAAAGCAAAAGGGAGGTTTGTTTTTTAATGTGTAATGTTAATTTTACAAGATAAGACTGCATATAAACATTTATGTGTATTTGGAAAAGGATCCATATATTGGGTATGGGTGTGTACAGGTGGAGGTTTTTTTTTTCCAGGTTATCTATCTTCTGATTGTTCTGCATTTAATGTTTGTGATTAAAACAGAATAAACCAAAATATCACTTTAAGAAAAAATAGAAAACATTATTATCATCAGATCCCCAGAGTCTACTCCATGCTCCACTTTTCCCACAATGAATCTTCCAACTGGAGGCTGCCGTTTTAAAAATTCTGTTAACTTGCAAGGATGGGAGCCTCCTCAGAGAAATTAACTCCAAAACAGCACCAGTGATAAAGCACCTGAGCAAGACCTTCCTACACAGGCCTTAGGGCCTAGCGTTTCTCATCCATGACTTCAATACCCCTCTAAGAAAGCCAGAGGTGAAAATCAGGTACTGGGAGGCAGGTTTTCTGTGAAAAGCCATGTTACATTAAAAAAAAAATTATTTTTGCCTTTCAGTTTCAGTTTCTGCTGGAATAAAAAAACAGGGGGGATGAGAAAACATCAAAGAAACTGAAACTGAGGGACCCTCTACAAAATTCCTAAGCAGTACTCTTCAAAAATGTGAAGGTAATAAAGACATGGGAAGACTGAGATGCTGTCACAGACTAGAAGGGACTAAGGAGATACAGCAACTAAATGCAATGTCGTGCCCTGGGTTGGATCCTGCAACAGAAAAAGAGCATTAGGGGAAAAACTTGGAAAAGCCAAATAATAGCTACAGTGTAGCTGACAACATATTATTAATTAACTGGCACAATTAATATTATGCCAATATTAATTTGTTAGTTTTCTCAGTATACAGCATGGCACGGGAGCACAGATCTAAAAAAGCCTGGGTAACTGAGTTTTCACCAACCAGCTGAGTCACTTCTCTAAACCTAGAACTCTTCATCTATAACAACTGCTGCCTTGCCTTCCTCACAGGACAATAAAGATCAAACAAGATCACGTATGTGGCAGCACTCTGGAAGTAATCTAATGCTATACACATACACATGGTCACTGCCTTGACGTCTGTCAATGTATGTTGCTCAAAAAAACAAACTCAAGTTACAAAACTGTATGATTCCTGTAGCAAAAATGTGATGACCTAGATGAAAGGGCCAAAGCCTAGAAACAAATTACTAAAATGACTCAAGAAAAAAACAGAAAATCCAAAGAGATCTGTGGAGACTCATTCAGTAGGAAATCAAAAACCTCCCAAAGAAAGGAAGTCCAAGACCAAATGGCTTCACAGGTGGATTCTACCAGACACTTAAAGAATTTACAACACTCCTGCTCAAACTCTTCCAAGAAATAGGAGGGAACACTTCCTAACTCGTTCTATGAGGCCAGCATTACCCTGATATGAAAGCCAGACAGACATCACAAGAAAACTATAGACCAATATCCCTTAATGAATATAGACGCAAAAGTCCTTAACAAGGTACTAGCAAACCAAACCCAAAAGCATAGTAAAAGTTAGAACGCCACGATGAAGTGGGATTTATCTCAGGAATGCAAGGGTGGGTGAATATAAGAAAATCAATCAATGCAAATGATAGACTGTGTTAATAGAATGAACAGAAGAAAAAACAAGATTAACACAGAAAAAGCATTTGAGAGAATCCAACCCACTGTTATGATAAAACCATTCAGAAGACTAGAAATGGAAGGTAACTTCTTCAACATGATAAAGAACATTTATGAAAACCCACAAAGATGTCTCAGTGCCAAAAGCTTCCCTCCCCAAAAACTGGAACAAGACAAGGATGCCTGCTTTTACCACTGCCATTCTACACTGTCCTGAAGTTCTAGCCAGAGCAATTGGGCAAGAAAAAGAAACAAAAGGCATCCACACTTGAAAAGAGTAAGTAAAATCTCTACTCACAGATAGCAAAATGTTATAGAAAATCTCAAAGAATGCACAAGAAAGCTACTAGAGCTAAATAAATGAATTCTGCAAAGTTGCAGTGTATAAGAGAACACCGAATCAGCTGTTTCTATACACCTGCCACAATCAATCTGAAAAGGAAATTACGAAAACAATACCATCTACAATACCATCAAAAAGAATAAAATACCTAGGAAAAAATTTACCAAGGAGATGAAAGACATGTATAGTTGTCCCTTGAAGAACATGGGTTTGAACAGCCCAAATCCACTTCTATGCATATTTTTTCAATAAATATGTTGAAATATTTTTGGAGATCTGAGTCAATTTCAAAATGTTTTTTTCTGTAGCTGACTTTACTGTAAGAACACAGTATATAATACATACACAAAATGTGTCAGTTGACTTTATGTTATTGGTAAGGCTTCTGGTCAACAGTAGGCTATTAATAGTTATGTCTTCGATGAGTCAAAATTTGACAGCAGGGAGTCAAGCACCCCTAAACCTGCATTGTCCAAGGGTCAACTGTACATTGAAAACTATAAAATACAGCTGAAAGACATTAAAACACAAATAAAAGTAAGGATATCCATGTTTATGGATTGGATGACAGTATTTTTTACATAGTATTGCTACCCAAGCCAACCTACAGATTCAGTGCAATCCCTTATCAAAATTCTAAGGGCCTTTTTTGCCAAAATGGAAAAGGAGAACATCAAATTTACCTGAAATTACAAAGGGCTGTGAATAGCCAAAATAGCACTGTAAATGAATACAGATGAACTCATACTTCCTGGTTTCAAACCTTATTACAAAGCTGAACAATCGAAACACTGTGGTTCCAGCATAAGGACAGACATACAGACCAATGAAATAGATTTGAGAGGCCAGAAATTAACCCATACATCTATGACCAGTTCATTTTTGATAAGGATGCCAAGACCATTCAATTTCCATGGAAAAACTTATCTCTTCAACAAACACTGAAAATGATACAATAAAAACAACAAATACTTGAAAGAATAGTCTCTTCAACAAACAGTGCAGGGACAACTGGATAGCCGCATGCAAAAAGAGTGAAGCTGAACACCTACCTCATCATATACAAACTGACTCAAAATGGACAAAAGACCTAAACGTAAGAGCAGTAGAACTATAAAACTCTTAGAGAAGAAAATACAGTTAGAATCTTCATGACCTTGAATTTGACAATGGATTCTTAGATATGACACCAAAATTAAGAGGAACAAAAGAAAAACAGAAAAATTGGACTTCGTCAAAATTCAATCTTCTGTGCATCAGAGGATTTTTTTCAAGAAAGCAAAAGACATCCTACAGAATGGGAGAAAATATTTACTAAGCATGTATCTAATAAGTGTCTAGTATCCAAAATATACAAAGAACTCTTACAACTCAACAACAAAAACAAAGACCCCAGTCAAAAGGAGGAAAGAAATGAATAGACATTTTTCAAAAAAAAGTTATACAAATTGCCAATGCACACATGAGAAGATGTTAACCACCACTAGTCATCAGGGAAATGCAAATCAAAACCACAATGAGACATCACTTCACACCTATCAGGGCGACTATAATTTTAAAAATGGAAAATAGTATTGGTGAGGATTTAGAGAAACTGGAGCCCTTGTATATTGCTGGTGGGAATGTAAAATAGTGCAGCTGCTGTGGAAAGCAGTTTGGCAATTCCTCAAAAAGTTAAATATAGAATTACCTATCATATGACCCAGCAACTCCACTGCTACGTGTCCAACCAAAAGAAATGAAAACAAATACTCAAATAAATATACATATACACAGGTTTATAGCAGTGCTCTTTACAGTAGCTAAAAGATAGAGACATCAATTGATGAATGGATAGACAAAATGTGCTCTGTCCATACAATGGAATATCACTCAGCCATAAAAAGGAATGAAGTACTGGTATTTGCTACAAACATAACTAAATCTTGAAAATATCATGCTAAGTGAAAGAAGGCACACACAAAAGGTCATATATCGTATGATTTCTTTTATATGAAATAACCAGAATATGTAAATCTATAGAGACAGAACACAGACTGGTGGTTGCCAGGTGCTTGAGGGGGTGGAAGGAGGCGGCAGAATGGGGAGCAACTGTTTAATGGGTACAGGGTTTCCTCCTGGGGTGGCAAAATGTCACACAAATAGAGGTGGTGGTTGCACAACACAACACTGAATTGTTCACTTTTGAAACTTTCTTTTTTCCTTTAAAAAAAAGAACCCACAAAACAAATATGTATGTACACAAATACAGAGTAGCAAAGTCTAGGAGGACAATACACAAATACTCAAGTTTTTCTCTGGGTGGTGGTATTATGGCATCATTACTGGCCCTGCCTTATATCTAAGACTTTTTCAAGCCAAATCAGAAGAGGTAAAGATGCCAGCCATTTGGCCTGTACAAGATATGAAGTGTGGTTTCCTTCCCTAAACAAACAGGGAATCTGGGGCTCAGATACAAGTGTATGCATTAACAGGAATCTTCTAGGGATAAATCATATTTCTACCTCTATTTTTGTTTCATTCAGAGACTTTCCTAATGGTATATGTTCAAGTGTTTGATAAAGCCTGTCTACACACAGAAGTCTTCACGACAACTCCTTCTGGTGGACAGAACTCTCCTCCCTGAACGGCCACCTGCCAGGGGCACCACCCAAGTTGGAAGGTACTAAAACACTTTCTCAAGGATTTTGGCAACCCATCTGAAAAACCACTTCCTTGGGACTTGTGAAAACAGCTTTCGAATACCTAATAGAAATAATTCCAGGGCACCTGACCAAAGTTTTAAGTAATTAACACACCAGGTCACCATGGAACAGAACGGAAAGAACAGGCTTTCAGCTCACACATGGGTACCAAGGTCTACTGACTGAATGGCTCTAAGAAAGCTGGTTAGTCTCTCTGGGCTTCAGTACCTACTTTTTATTTTGTAAAATATATGTAAAACACCTGGAATGGCATGTGGCACATGACTGCCACTGTCATTACCTGACAGTACTAGTAACAGCACTGCCAGAAGAACCACTTACGTGGACCAGTTCTTCATCATCCCGCACAGAGTAAATGGCAAATCTCCTCTCCAGCGTAGTCAGTAGGCCATCCTGCTCATTGGTTGAAAGATCTGCATTAATCGTAAATGTTCCAATGAACCTGGAGAGAAACCAGGCATTCCCTTTTGTCAGAGGTCAGGACAGAGAAGAACTCTGTTCTTTCATAACCAAGAAAACCAAAAGGGAGAGTCTCGGAAGGGAATCGTGCACCTTGCCTGCCTCTCTTCTGCTCTTCCTGCCCTGGCTGGCTAACTCCTACTCGACACTGAAGCCCCATCAACAGCACCTCCCTGGGGAGCCTTCCCAGACATGCCACACCGGCTGAGAGAAGTGCCCCTGCTCCATGTGCCTGTTCCAGAGCGCCCAGCACACGACTCTAGTTAGCAAGGGTGTCTCTGTCTCCCCGACCAGCTGGGAGCAATTCCAGGACAAAGATCATGCCTGACGTTTCTCTGTCTTCAAGGTCGTGACAACAGAGGGTCACCGCAGGGAATGTCTGTGGACCTGACCTGCAGCCAGCCCTAGGGAACAGACCCTACACTAGTCAGGATGGGCCGGAGGGCCATACCATTTCACCAGGTTTGACAGGTAGCTGATATCCATGGCCTGAGGTGGCACTCCGGTAAAGCGAGCTGGAATGATGGACAGGCCAATGGCGAGCAGATCTGGCTGGCTGCAGATGCTACTTCGATAGAAGCCATTTGCTAACAGGCACAGAAGGTGAACCTGGGAGGAAGGGGGAAAAGTGGAGCTGAAAACTAGAGGGATTTTTACTGCCAAATAACAAGACCTTTGTGGGCAAATCTGTTGTCATTTCTGCACACAAGAAGGCAAAAATACTAACATTAGCCATTTCTCAACACAGTCACCCTCCTCTTCTCTCCAGATATGCAGTCCCTCAAAGAAATCATCAAATCTCAACACTCCAAAGTTCACATTTTTTTTTTGAGGCCTTGTCTTTCAGAGATACATACTGAAGGAGTGAAATGCTAAAATATCTGGGATTTGCCCCACAATGATCAGGGAGAAAAGTGAGTGGTGGGAGGAAATGGCAAGCCAGCTCAGGACTGGTAACCACCCCCGGCGGGGGACAGCTGGGCTCCCTGCACTGCTCTCAGCACTCCATGTGCGCCTGACCCCCGCTGCAGACCCCACTCTTCCTGTCTTCCCTGCTCTCTCTCATACCCAGCTCTGCGTCATTTCTCCTTCAAAACCGGCCTTCCCTCCTTCCCACTGACAGCCTCCCTATTTCAGCCAATGGCACTGCCCTTCTCCCCCTACTTAAGCTCCAAATCTCGGACTCTTATTCATTCTTCCCTTTCTTTCATCACCAACACCAAGAGGGAAAAGAAACAGCTATCTCAGTCAATACCCAAGGCCTCTGTGAAGTGGGCATGACACCAGCCCTCGTCTCTCCACTGTCCTGGCTGTGGGCTCCTCCAGCCCCTAGATTTCTGTGGCTGCTCCAGAGTCTCTTCCTTCTGTCCATCCCATCGCTACCCTGTCTGGCTGCCCACTGCTGATCAGAGGAAAATCAGTCCTCCCTTCCCCGACTGGGTCACCATGGGTCTCCAACACCACATCCCCAAGATGCAGGCACACTGGTTGTCCCGCCATCCCCTCTATGACTCGGCAAGGGCGGTCTCCCCAGCCTGGGTCCTCTCCCCATCTCTCCATGCTGTCTTATCCAAGACCCAGCCCCAGTCCTTTCTCCTAAACAAAGCTTTCCCAGGGTACTCAGACCCACACTGATCTCCTTCTGTTCTTAGTCTTGAGTTTCTCTGTTTTGAGGTCTTTGTTGTTCTGCTGGCAAGATCAGAAACTCCTTAATGGCAGGAAATAAGCTTTGTACAAGTCTTCCCCACAATGCCAAGTACCTGCCTAGGTCTATGTGTTCCACAACTACCAGATGAAGTCAAAAGCCACAGTGACTAGCTGAGATCAAGATTAATGGTATTCAGTAGCTGAAACAAGCTGGAAGGAGAGGACCTGTTCGTAGCCAGGCACTGTGCTGCGTGCCTGACCTGTGTATTTGCTCATCCTCACATTCGCCCTCTGAAGCAGACCCTATTATACCCTCTACCACTTCAAAGATGAGGAAACTAAGGCTCAGAGAGAATAAGAAACTTGCCCAGGTCACAGAGTGTGTTCAAGAGCCAGAAACAAGACGGAGGTTTGGATGACTGAGAACTCATGTTCTTTCTGCCTCAACACAGAGGGACACCGTCCTGCCCTCCGTCCCCTGTGCGCACCTTGTGTGTGTCCTCATGGACTTCTTTATTGAAACGTTTCATCATCCTCCGAAGATGTGTCTCAAACTCCATTTTTATCTTTTCACTGCAAGGTATATCAAACATTGGAGAATGAAGTGGTAGACGGAAACCTGACCCCATTCCCAGACACTTCCTTTTACCTGTGATGACTCATGAGTCACCCTCCTCATTCTCCCACACAAGCCTGTGCTACACTGGCAAGCTATTTTCTGCACACTTTTTGGATCCTTCTCACCAGCATAGGTTGGCTCAGGACATTCTCCACCCAGACTCCCCTCCTCTCAACCTGCACCAAACAATGCCTCATGAATACGCTTCAAAGCACACATCCTCCAGGAAGTCTTCTCTGACTGACCTCCCGACCACTGACTCCCTCCTTGGCAACAGCTACCTTTATGTTAGGGGAGCACACACATTTGTATGATGCTGTTTTGGTAAAACCTCTTTCTCTTTCACGTCTGGGTCCGATGCATGTTTAAGAAAACCTGACACTTCTTGCATGACTTATGCTCTCTCTCTCCTTCATGCCTCCAAGTGTGGCCATCACACAGCAGAACTCATTAAACCAATGAAACTACCAGGCACTGTGCTCTGTATTCCCAAGCCACCAGAGGCTGCAGAGGTACTAAAGATACTGGGATGGAACGGGGGCTCCCTACCACAGTGGGGCAGGGCCTCAAGCACAGCAGCGGGATGTGGTGGGAAGAGCGTGAGTGCTGAGTATGTGTGACAGGGATTCAGATCTTGGCTCATCCACTTACTGGATGAGTGACTACTGAAAAGGTATTTAACCTCTCTGAGCCTCCAGCTCCTCATTCACACACTGTTCTAAAGATGAGGTAACATTATGCACAACCTGCGGAGTCCCTGACACCCAGCAGGGGTTCAATAAATAGGAGGTTCTTCTCCCAGCCAGGACACAAAGTTTTCCCTCATTCGAGTCCAAAAGGTGGACCCAGAGCTCTCTCACCTAAGGTTCCTAACCACTTTGATACCCATCCCTGGACTCCTCTGTGTTTCTCAAAAGTTTTCATTAAGTAGCAGCTATTCCCGATTATATGTGACAGGAGCACAGGAGCAAGTGTCTGGTCTTACCTTCTTTCTCTCGCTTTCACCTGCTCTGGTGTTTCAATCTCTATCTCCACTGGCTTCACAGGCAGAACAGATTTAGAGAAGGCTGCATTTTCTCCCACATCAGCTGGCACAGGCTCACTAAGCTCTAGCAACAATAATTTTTAAAAATCTATTATTATTATTATTATTACTATTATGGCTACTGTGCTGAACAAATAGAAGCTCTGCTGGGGAGGAAGTGAGGAATGGATTTGAGGTAGAAAACCCATGGAGATCACTACTTCCACCACGCTTTAAGTACCTAAAAAACGCTAGGCACTGTGGTGTTTCACACTTATTTGTCTCATTTAAACTACATACCAACCCAGAGAAACAGCCCTTAGAGGAGAAAACTAAAGCATAGAAATTTGAGTTGAAATAGATACAGACCCCTGGTATCAAGGAACTGACATTCATGTGGCTGTTGTGAGAAATATTCTTCAACCAAGGAAAAAAAAAGCCAAATGAGAATAATTTCCTAGTCTCTGTATTACTACAATAATACTTATTATAATTTGCCTTGTATAGAGCCATGACTTAGATTGTCTTCCATTCTCAATTGTAAACTTGTAAATGAAAAGGAATGAAACTTTTTCATCTCATTATCCTCTGGATTGCTTGTAACAATTGAAATAAATAATTTGCTGAACTGGATCTAACTGTGAACTTCGCCCACAAAAGCCCTTTTAAAGAAGCTCTGGACCTAGAAGCAAGGAAACACCACTGTCAATGAACACACCTAGTACTAGTCCCTCCAATGAGAACCAGGAATTCTTGGAGAAAGAAAAGCTGATTCCTGGTCTGGTGCAAGGAAAGTATAGGGTGAGTTCAGAACATCTTGTGCCAGAAAACAAAAAAAGTTCTCAAAAACTACTGAGGCCATGTGAAAAGGACACAGTGGCATAACTAGCTCAATGGGGCTCCAACTAGCCAAACTTGGAACAAGTATAATGATGATAACTAATACCATATTTGAATTTAAAAAAAAATCTAAGTCCATAGTGATACTTACTGGATGACTAAGAAACAGCAGTGGACCTAAGACGACAGTACCGAAAGAGCCTGAGCCTGAGCCCACCTCGTTCCCCACACATACACCAAATCAACGCTGACACATGGCGATTCGCCCTGAGGAAGAACTGAGGCCTGAGTGAACTCCTTCTGCACAATGAGGGGTAAGAAGACCACATAAAACACAGCAAGACAGACAAATACACAGTAATGGAGGGAGCCCCAAACCCAGCTCAGCCCTGCAGTGCACAGGGATCTCACTGAGAGACCTGAGAACACATTCACCTGCCCTGAGGCACAGAAAAAAAAGCCACGGTTTAAATGGTGTAAAGAGCAGCTCTAAGTAAAGGAAGCCAGTTTTCAGAACTAAAGCATAGACCAGACAGTGAGAAAGCTACTAAACTCTCAGGGGCGGGGGAAGCTGGTGGGCGCCACTGTTTACGTTCCCCTGCACACTAATAATGCAGATAGGAGCAGGGTCAGGGTGCACACACCAGCTCCAGGCTTGACACAAGCAGCCTCCTGGCCCCCGTTTACCCAGCAGAGATTCAGCTGTCTCAACACAGTGATAGTAGTGTGACACACAAATTCACACTACTACTCTCAACAAAGTGATAGCATTGTGACACACAAATTCACACCTACACCCCTTGAATCCCTAGCTAGCCTGAGAGCAGGACACTCAGCCCACTGACAACCTGGGAGATGCCCAGCCCAAGCGCTGGGACCACCAACACTGCAATGCCTCAGCCCCACACCCCCGGCCCCCAGCCTGCCAGCCAAAACCACTAGGCACACTCGGCCTGCCCAAGTGACACTCCTAAACAAAGCCATGCCTTCAAGACCAGGTCAGGTAGCCCTACCACTGTAATGATAGAAACACAGAAAGTAAAAAAAAAAAAATGAGGAAACAGAGGAATATGCTGGAAACAAAAGAACAAGACAAACTTCAGAAACTAAATGAAATAGAGTCAAGCAGTCTATCGGATAAAGACTTCAAATTATTGATTATAAAGATGCTCACCAGACTGGAGAGAAGAGTGATAGAACTCAGTGAGAACCTCTACGAAGAGACAGGAAATATAAAACAGCACCAGAAATGAAGAATACAATACATAAAGTGAAAAATATGCCAGAGGGAATCAACAGCTGACTGGATGCAGAAGAATGGATCAGCAATTTGGTAATAGAAAGAATAACAGGAAGCACTCAAGCTGAACAGCAGGAAGAAAAAAGAATGTGAAATAATAGGTTAAAGGAGCTCTGGGGTAACATTAATGTCACAACATATGCATTATAGAAGTCCTAGAAGAAAAGACAAAGAAAGGGATGGGGACTTATTTGAAGAAATTATATCTCAATATTTCCCTAACCTGGGTAAAGAAAGACATCCATTCACAGAAAGCACAGAGAGACCCAAACAAGATGAACCCAAGGAGGGCCACCCCAAGACACATAATTAAAATGTCAAAGATCAAAGACAAAGAAAGAATCTTAAAAGCAGTGAGAGAAAAGCAATGAGTTATAGAACAGGGAAACACCATAAGGCTATACACTGGTTTTTCAAGAGAACTTCTATAGACCAGAGGGCAAATCAGCCCTTTGAATGTATCATGATACATTCAAAGTACTGAAAGGAAAAAAAAAATCTACAACCAAGAATACTCTGCCCAGCAAGATTATTATTCAGAATTGGAGGAGAGAAAAAGAGCTTCCCAGATAAACACAAGTCAAATAAGTTTACCACCACTAAACGAGCTTTGCAAGAAACGTTAAATGGATTTCTTTAATAGGACTAGAAAAGCCATAACTAGAATATGAAAAGAAAAGATTTCACTGGTAAAAGCAAATACATAGTAAAGGTAGTAGATTAATCACTGAAAAGCTAATATGAAGGCAAAAATAATAAAATCAACTACTTCTAAAAATTAAATAAATCACTAAATAAAAAGGTATAAAAAGCATTAGACCAAATAGACCTGAAAGATATATGAAGAACATTATATCCAAAAAAAGCATAATACTCATTCTTTTCAAGTGCACACAAAACATTCTCCAGGTTAGATCACATGTTAACCCAAAAAACAAGTCTTAATGAACTTAAGAAGACTAAACTCATACCAAGCATCTTTTCTGGCCACAATGATATAAAACCGGAAATCAATTACAAGAAAACAACAGGGAAAAAACACAAATATGTAGAAGTTAAACAGCATGCTACTGAACAACCAATTGGTCAAAGAGGAAATAAAAAATATTTGGACAATAAAGAAAACAGAAACACAATAATTCAAAATCACCAGGATGCAGAGAGACAGTTCTAAAAGGTAAGTTTACACCACTACAGGCATATTTCAAGAAACAAGACAAATCTCAACCTAACCTTATACCTAAAGGAACTAGGAAAAGAAAAACAAAGCCCAAAGGTAGTAGACAAAAGGAAATAATAAAGGTCAGAGCAGAAATATGTGAAATAAGACACTGAAAAATAAAAACAAGTATCAATGAAATTAAGAGCTGATTTTTCTGAAAAGATAAACAGCATCAATAAATCTTTAAGTTAGACTCACCAAAAAAAAAAAGGACTCAAAATCACAAATAAGAGACATTACAACCCACACCACACATAAGTACAAACAATTTTAAGAGACTGCAACGAAAAATTCTATTCCAACAAATTGGGTAACTTAGAACAAATGAATAAATTCCTGGAAACATACAATCAAGACTTGAACCAGGAAGAAATAACAATCTCAACAGTCATTACTAGTAATGAAGCTGAACTAAAAAAACTCCCAAAAAGCAAAAATCCAGGAGGAGATGGTTTCACAGAATTCTACCAAACATTTAAGAAGAGTAATACCTATACTTCTCATACTATTCCAAAAAATTAGAGAGGAAGGTAAGCTTCCAAAATTCATTCTATGAGGTTAGCATCAAACCATGATACCAAAGCCAGATGGACACAAAAATAAAGAAAATTACAGACCACTATCTCTGATTAACATAGATGCAAAAATCCTCAACAAAATATTAACAAATTGAATTCAAAAATAAATTAAAAGGATCATCCACCACCACCAAGTGGGACTTACTCCTGGAATGCAAGGATAGTTCAATAGCCACAAATCAATCAATGCGACACATCAACAAAAGGAAGGAAAAAAGCCATGTGATAATCTCAGCAGATGCTGAAAAAGTTCATCAGACAAAGTTCAACATCCATTCATGGTAAACAAAACAAAACAAAACAAAAACCTCAACAAAGTGGGTACAGAAGGCACATACCTCAATATAATAAAAGCAATAGATGACAAACCCACAGCTAATATTTACTCAATGGTGAAAAGCTGAAAGTTTTTCCTCTAAGATCACGAACAAGACAAGGTTGCCCATTCTCACCACTCTCACTCAACATAGAAATCCTAGCCACAGCAATTAGACAAGAAAAAGAAATAAAAGGCATCCAAATTGGTAAAAAAAAAAAAAGTAAAATGGTCACTGTTTGCAGATGACATACTATATGTAGAACATCCTAAAGACTTCAAAAAACTATTAGAATAAATGAATTCAGTAAAGTCACAGGATACAGAGTCAATATACAAATCTATTGTTTCCATATACAAATAATGAACTAACAGAAACAGAAATTAAGAAATCAATCACATTTAAAATTGCATCAAGAAAGCAGTATGGAGGTTCCTCAAAAAACTCAAAATAGAAATACCATTTGACCCAGGAATCCCACTCCTAGGAATTTACCCTAAGAATGCAGGAGCCCAGTTTGAAAAAGACATATGTACCCGTTTATCGTAGCACTATTTACAATAGCCAAGAAATGGAAGCAACCTAAGTGTCCATCAGTAGATGAATGGATAAAGAAGATGTGGTACATATACACAATGGAATATTATTCAACCATAAGAAGAAAACAAATCCTACCATTTGCAACAACATGGATGGAGCTAGAGGGTATTATGCTCAGTGAAATAAGCCAAGTGGAAAAAGACAAGTACCAAATGATTTCACTCATCTGTGGAGCATTAGAACAAAGCAAAAACTGAAGGAACAAAACAGGAGCAGACTTACAGACTCCAAGAAGGGATTTGTGGTTATCAAAGAGGAGAAGTGGGGGAGGGTAGGTAGGGAGGGAGGGAGAAGGGGATTGAGGGGCACTATGATTGGCACACATCATGTTGGGAGGGGTCATGGGGAAGACACTGTAGAACTGAGAAGACAAGTAGTGACTCTGTGGCATCTTACTACGCTGATGGACAGTGAATGCAATGGGGTGTAGGGGGGACTTGATAATATGGGTGAATATTGTAACCACAATGTTGCTCATGTGAAACCTTTGTAAGTGTATATCGATACCTTAATAAAAACAAAATATGTCATTCAGTTAATTAAATTATGTGGAGGTAGGTTTTTGTTAAACCTACTTATTCTGATACATGTTGCTAAGTACTAGACAATTTAACTGTATTCTTATCTGACATAACACAAGATTTTCATATTTCTATTAGAAGAAAGAAGAGGACACCCATGAGGTGGTGCTCAACTGTCACAGTCTGGGTTAGCCACACTACTTATATACACTGGATGGCTTATGGCACTTTTTTAAAGCTTTTATTCTCATTGAGCTGTGTTAGTTTGACAAGGTAGTAAACATGTATTCTCCTGGGTATGTAAGTTTTCTCACTTAAAATCCTCTTTGTAATGGCTTAGTCTTTGGCTTCCTTTCATTACTAGTTATTCTAGATCAAATTGTCTAAGGTTGTTGTATGCAGAGTGCCACCAGAAGAGCTGGGTTCATTTCCTGTATCACAACCCTGGTCCAACATGATTTATTTCCATGACATTGTCTCTCAAGTGACAGCACTGGATTTTTTACTGGCCTCAGTTATAGAACACTGTGCCTGTCTCATACAAAACTTGTCCACTATCTTCAGTATGTGTGTTCTAAGTGACTATAAAGGGTATGTATTCATTAAATTGCTTATTGATCTATTACACCGTCCAGGGCAGGGAAATCGCAGTTGAGTAATACTTGCATAAACAAGAATGGTCACCCCAGTGATTCCTCAAATACTAAAGGAAACAGACTCTAAAGTGATCTTTCAGCTCTTCTCCAAGTATATAAAAGTCACAGAGGACACTTTATATATCACATTTAACTTGATACTGATTTTTGTGTAAATGAAATTGTATGCTTACCACACAATGATTTAGGAGGTCAGGCAAGGCACTATGTGTAATGATGCAACAGCCACACGTTTAGGGCTAAATATACTGGAATTACTTTTATGAAACATTTTGTAGTGGCACAGGTGTTATAGTTCATATTTTACTTTACCTTCCAGGATGGCTTCTCCATTTTCCTAGGAAGAGAATCAGCCTCCCTCATAGGAAAGTGATTTCTTTGGTTGTTTTGACATTGCCAACCATGAGCAGGGTTATGGCATATTACACAGTCCTGGACAATGAAAGTTCTCCATGGCTGGGCCCATAGTAACTCAACTGAATGGATATGATCATACACAGGCCAATCGGATTCTACTGTGAAACCATTCCTCTGGAAATAAGGATAACATTCCCTTTCTTCTGCTTTTACTGAACTTTTGAGGGTTCTCAGGATGTTACAGAAAAAGTCCCAAAGCATCTGTCATAGATGAATTGGATCCTATTTATAATGAGAACTGTGTAACACATATTATGAGGACTGATTATTTTGAGAACCTGTGGGATGCACCAAATAGGAAACTTATTTTCATGATGATCATTAGTTGCAAAATGACTGGAGAAACCAGACTCAGAGCTGTGGGCCTGAACCAAGACTTTTAGGTTGCCAAGAATCACAAATCAACACAATTCTCAGAGAATTTAAATGATAGTATCTTTTCATTTCCTATACAGACCTATTTTCAAGGTCCATGCTATTCACAACAAATGAAGCATCTTCATGAAAGCTGATATGTTGTTACTCAGGTTATTTTTTTTCCCAGATCAAGAATATTTGGGGAGATGCTAGAGAGAGGGCGACGTCAGAAGTGCAGAATAGGAACCTGAAAACTCCCCATTCCATAAAAATAATCAGACAAGTAGCAAATATTGTCAAAATAGTTTTTCAAAACACTAAATTAACTGGATGATTGTAACAGTCAAAAGGCCATTTATTCGAGAAAAATGGCTGAATTTCAGAAAGAATAGCAAGCTTTATGGCATTTTAATTTTTCTTATTCCCATATCCCCCTCCTAGATCTGCAGCAGCCTTGAAAGCCAATAGCCCCAAATTATGGTAAACCAGGAGCTTAGACAGCCAAGGGGGTCAGAACAAGGTTGGAGTTCCTTTACAACCTCATTCTCAAGAGAACTGTCAACATTGTTCAACCTGCCTAGTTCCCTGAAAAACTCCACTCACTAAGCTGCTTTTATTTCACCTGTCAGAGTGCTTCCAGTGAGAAATGATTTTTCCTGAGGGGTATTTGTCAAAATATTCAGAGACAATGGTTTCATTTGGCAACTTCCTAAGCAGTAGACAAAAGGTGGGGCAAGCAACAAACAAAAGCTTTGGTATGAAATGTCTACAGTGGTTTTGAAAAGCTCCCAACATATCACAGATACCTGGAAGACCGTGCACATTCATAGGAATGTGTGTCTGTGTGTCTGCAAGGTCTGAGCACATGTTCTGGAAAATAACACCTTAGTGGTCCATAACCTCTTGCCTCTGACTGACCCGAGGCACTCTGCAGGCTGTCTGGAAGGCTGCGGCAGAGCTGTCAGCTCAGCAAAGGATACTCACTGAAGACATGCCCCAACATGCCCACAGAGCCACCTGGTAAAACTGGGAGACTTATGAGTTCCAGACATTTAAGATAATCTCTGACCAAACATAACTGAGCACTAAGTAATCTCACAGAGACTACAGTGACCACAAAGGAAACAGAAAAGAAACATTGCTGAAATAGTTTGGAAAAGCCAGTAAAAAAGAAACAGAGCAAATAAAAAGCAAGCAACAGTACAAAGTATGTCTGTGAAGGACAGAATTCCATTTCCATGACTATCACATTATTTAAACTGTCCACTTTTCAACAGTAAATTATGAGACCTGAAGAAAAAATATTTAAAAAAAAAAGAAAGAAAAAAGAAATATGCAGTCAACAGAAACAGTCTATAAGGAAGTAAGTATACTGGGCTTACTAGATTAAGACTTTAGCTATTTTAAGTATTAGGAATTAAGGGTCACCACATTTAAAAATTGAACAGAAGTGACACCAATAATCCCCAAACAGAGAATATAAAGAAAGACCACAATCCTTCCCAAACTCTTCTAAAAAGCTGAAGCCACAACAATTCCAAACTCACTTTATGAGGCAACCATTATCCTGATACCAAAACCAGGCAGACTCAGCAAGAGAAGAAAATCACAGGCAAATTTCTGTGTTTAACACAGATGCAACAAATACTAGGAAACTGAATGTAGCACTGCAGTAAAAGGATGAGACACACAATCACATGGGATTATCCCTGGGATGCACAGATGGTTCAATACAGAGAATTCAATCAGTGTGATAACAGAGTGAAGGGCAAAAATCACATGATAATCTCAAACGATGAAGAAAAAGCATTTAAGAAAACACTCTTTTGTGATAAAAACGCTCAGCAAACTAAGCATAGAAGTAATGTACAGCAACATAGTATGGGACAAGTCCACAGCTGACATTACACTCAGTGGTGAAAAGTTAAAAGCTTTTCCTCTGAGGTGAAACACAGACAAGGATGCCCACTCTCACCACTTTTATTCAACATAGTCCTAGAGGTCCTAGCCCTGGCAATCAGACAAGGTGAAGAGATAAAAGGCACCCAAACTGCTAAGAAGTAAAACTGTTCTATTTGCATATGACAAGATACAATATATAGAAAACTCTAAAGACTCTACCAAAAACTAATTAATAAATGAATTAAGTAATAAAGTTGCAGGATACAAAGTCAATATACAAAAATCTGCTGTGTTTCCATACACACATAATCTCTTTCACAGAAAGACAAATTAAGAAATCAATCCCACTTAAAATTGCACCAAAAAGAATAAAATACCAAGGAATGAATATAACCAAGGATGCAAAAAACCTGTACTCTGAAAACTGTAAGACACTGATGAAAAAAACTGAAGACATAAATAAATGGAAAGCTATTCCATGCTCCTCATTAGGAAGAATTAATATTGTTAAACTGCCTACATTGCCTAAAGCAATCTACAGAGTCAATGCAATCCCCATCAAAATACCAATGGCATTTTTCACTGAACTAAAGCAAATAAGCCTAAAATTTGTATAGAACGACAAAAGACCCAGAATAGCCAAATCAAACTTGAGAAAGAAGAACAAAGCTGGGTGTATCACACTCCGATTTCAAACTGTACTACAAAGCTACAGTAATCAAAACAGTATGGTACTAGCACAAGAACTGATACACAGACCAATAAAACAGAATAGAAAGCCCAGAAATAAGCCCATGCATATATAGTCAATTAATATATGACAAAGGAGACAAAAATACACAATGGGGGAAAGACCATCTCCTCAGTAAATGGTTTTGGGAAAACTGGACAGTTACAAGCAAAAGAATGAAATGGGATCACTCCCTTAACACCATATACAAAACTAAACCCAACATGGATCAAAGGCTTAAATATAAGACCTGAAACCATAAACTCCTAGAAGAATACATTGACAGTAAGTTCTTGAACATCAGCATTAGTAATTTTTTTCTGGAACTGTCTCCCCAGACAAAGGAAATAAAAGCAAAAACAAACATGTGGCTTCATCAAACTAAATGCTTCTGCACTGCAAAGGAAACCATCAACAAAATAAAAAGGCAACATAGTGTAGGGAGAATATACTTGCAAATGATTTATCTGGTGAGGGGCTAATACACAAAATATAGAAAGAACTCATACAACTCAACATCAAAAAACAAATAATACAATTAAAGAATGGGAAGAGGACCTGAACAGACATTTTTCCAGATGACATACAGATGGTGAGCAGACATGAACAGATGCTCCACATCACTAATCAGGGAACTGAAAATCAAAACCACCATGACATATCACCTCACATAGATCAGAGTGGCTAATACCAACAAGACAAGGAAAAACAAGTGCTGGCAAGGATGTGGTGAAAAGGGAACCCTCATACACTGCTGGTGGGATTGTAAATTGTAATGGTAGCCACCTAAATGTCCATCAAAAGATGAATGGATAAGGAAGATGTGGTACCTATATACAAAGGAATATTACTCAGCCATAAAAAGGAATGAAATTTTGACATGGGCAACATGGATGGACCTGCAGATTATGTTAAGTAAGTCAGACAAGGAAAGACAAATACCATGATTTCACATATATGTGGAATCTAAAAAATAAAAACAAACAAAACTGAAACAGACTGATAGATGCAGAGAACAGACTGGTAGTTGTCATAGAAAGAAGTTGGGAGGTGGGTGTAATAGTTGAAGAGGGAAAAATATTAGGGATAATGTGTTGGTGTGTTGATTTTGATGAGAGCTACATGAGTGCATACACATGTCAAAATTCATCAAGCTGTACATTAATATTTATACATTCTATTGTATATACCTCAATTTTAAAGTCATTAAAAACAAAATCAATGACTAAATACAATTTTTAAAAGGGAGAGCTCTTTAGAGATCAAAGTGAGCTAATAAATATATGTGAAATGATAGAAACAGAATATTCCCACTTGCAATGCTCAATATGATAATCTTTTATTTAGTCAAGATTATCAACGCATGCTAAAACCATTAAATAAATAGTTATTGGGAAGAAGATACACAGAATCGGAGTTCCATATGGTTAATTACAGAGGGAAAAAGTATCTTTATATTGGCACAACCTGGCAATACCACCTTACATGATGTAACTTAGTATCACTAGTAGGACAACCTGACATTATATGCCTATTAACAGATGCAATATGAAGTACACAGCTATGAAGTATTCTTGTCAAAAAAAAAATTTTAACCTAAATTCAATAAAGTCTTTGAACTTAACTTACAACTGAAAGAAACCAGGGAATATTGAAACAAGTTTAACACCACCATGTGATGTCTAACTGTTTATGAGACAGAACCAGAACATGAGACATCCTACAAAACAAGAGGTCAGGACTCTTCAGAAACAGCAATGCTTTGAAAGTGGGGAGGCAGGAGGGGGAGGTGGCAGGTCAGGGGTACTATTCTAGGTCAAAAGAGACTAAAGGAACATAACTAAATACAAGGTTTACACCTTGGTTAAATCTTGCATTTGGGGGAAAAAAAAAGAAAGAAAGAGAAACCAGAGATAAAGGGTATTTTTGTAACAACTGGTGACTTTTCACTTCCTGGGGTGTGATACTATTTTATTACGCAGGAGAATCTTAGGAAATGCATGTGAAGTATTTAGAAATGAAATATTAAGATGTCTGCAATTTACTTTCAAATGGCTCCACAATGCATATTTACAAAGAGAAAGATACATTCAATATGGCAAAATGTTAAAGTTGGTGAATCCAGAAGAAGAGGACAGGCACTCCTCAGAGATATTGTGTGTTCAGGTCCAGACCACCATAAAGTGAGTCAAATGAACTTTCTGTTTTCCCAGTGGATATGAAAGTCATGCCTACGCTCTACAGTAGTCTAGGGTGCAGCAGCACTGTCTAAAAAACCAGTGCACATACCTTCATTAAAAATACTTAACTGCTAAAAAACGCTAGTCATCTGAGCTTTCAGTGAGTTGCAATCACTGACCACAAATCACCATAACAAACATAATGAAAACGTTTGAAATATTTTGAGAATTATCAAAATGTGACAAAGAGGCTATTTGAGCAAATGCTACTGGAAAAACAGCACCAATATACTTGCTTCCCATAGGGTTGCCACAACCTTCAATTTGTAAAAAATAGTATCTGCAAAGCACAATAAAGCAAGGGCCTGTATATGTGCTATGTTTTCAAATTTTCTTGGAGGTTTGAACATTTTCAAAATAAAAAGCTGGGAAAAGTCATGCTAGGCAGAAATAATCAGGAGTGGTACCATTAGCTACTATTTGAGTCCGGACACACCATTACATTTGCAAACTTTTTACCCCCACAACAATCCTGGAGCATAGACTGTGCTTATTCGTACTAAGCATTCAATTTTTACTGAATGTTACCAGTGGAAAACCTCAGCTCGGGCAGCTGGAGTTCCTTGTTCACACAGCTATGCAAGTGGCAAAGCTGGACTATGGACCCAGGTCTAACTACCTTCAAAGCCTGTGCTTTTTCTATGAGATGCCTCTCTACTTTATAATCTACTCCACTGACAGCCACGAGAGGAAGAGAATATACAGTTTTCTTTGGTCATCTGGTCATGAATTCTTCCTTCCATCATTAACAAGTCCCTACTGCAACCTTATCTTCAGTTGTATTCGTTTCAAGGGAAAATCAGATTGTAGTTAGTGACATGGCTCCAAATGGCACCAGACAGAAAAATAGAATCAAACAGTTCTAAAAACAGAGAAAGATGTTTTACCTTCTACCTCTTCCCAATCATCTTCACTTTCTTCCTCATCATCTCCTTCCCAGCTGCCCCCGTCCACAGCAGCCTCTTTCTTTGGATGATGTGCCTTCTTGCGGGAACTTGAGAAGTCCCTGCGTAAAAATCACAGGCAGGAAAAGTGCAGAAGGCTGACATCCTAGTGCTACATTTAAGTCAAACGGAATCTTCAGGACTCCTTCTTCTTTTTATTGGGAATGTGCAGCAGTTATTTACAGAGGGTTTGAAGCTCTGAGCCTCATTTCCCCCAGCAGCATGGGTCTCAAGTTCTCAGCAAGGTGTGCTCTGATCATCTAATACTAGATGTGCTGTCAAAACAGAAAGAACGCTATGAACCTGTAACCTAGAGCTCTGTGAAGGAAGTTACAGCTGTGCCTGGAAATGGTATGGGAAAAGTTAGAAGAAACCACAATAATGTGAGTTCCAGAACTAAAAGCTATCATATCTGTGTGTCTACACATGCAGCTGGATGCCAGAATGAGAAGGGAATTCAAATTTGCTGATCCTACTGTGAGCCAAATCAGAAGATTTTCCACTACCTTTAAGAAATATGATATAAGGAAACTGAAGTTGGTAAAATTCTAACTCCAAGATAAAAAAGGGATGTGACTCTATACAGGTATGTCATAAATAACAACAGAAACATGGGACAGCTAGCTAGTTAAGTAGGTTAGATAAGTAGCTAGCTAAATATTGGCTCAAACTAAATGGTTGCTAGTATGTAATATATTTCTGCAAATTCATATACATGTTCAGAGTACTGAGTCACTTTTAGTTTTTGTGAGGTGTGATACATGGTATCAACTGAGAATGTTATCCAAGATTTTAGCACATTTAAAATAACCAATCCTCAGTTTTCAGTCCTAAAAAAAGACACATACTCCTTTTTCACTCTACCACTTTCTCTCTAAACTACAGAAACAAAGATTTTCCCTTAGCAGAAATGTCCATGTCCATGGGTTTGATGCAGTCAACTCTCAACTGAGAGGGAAAAGGAGATCCAGAGCTTTCATTGCAGCATCCTGGTCTGTACATGGATTTTCTCTGGAGAGAAGATTTCAACTAGTGGGAAGAGGCAACTGGAAAGCAATAAGCTCAGAGGTATTCTTAGGAAGTCTAAGGGAAAGGAAGAGATAAACCACGGTGGAGAATCTGCATGCTTTCTCGTGCTCCTTCCACGGCTGCCCTCTCCTGGACTACTGTCCCACACCGGGAAGACAGGCTGCTGGAAAAGCACATACTGCCAAATGAAAGGTCCTGCCTAGAGGTCACAGGGCACACAAAAATGCAGCAGGCATGGTTCCAGCCCTCCAAGAGCATATAGAGTAGTCAGCAGGGGTATATGCCACGGACACCAGTGGGCATAACACAAGGCAGACACAGCACAGTAAATGCTTAAGAGATGCTGCAAAAAATCAGAGGAGAAAGGGGAAGAATCAGTGAAGACTGCAAAGTAGGTGGCTTGTGATCTGCATCTTCAAGGTGGAAGGAAGTATTACAGGTAGAAAGAACATGAACACAACTCAGAGGTAGCCAGGTATGAGCATGTGTTGAGTGAATGACGGGAAGTTCCTGCTGGGCAGGAGCACTTAGTGTACCTGAAGAGAGTAGTCCAAGAGAAAGCTGGAATGGCACGTAAAGATTCTGTATATGGAATAACTTTGCATAGTAGAAAGAGCACTGGACCAGGAGTCAGAAAACCTAGGTCTCATTCTCATTCTTGCCACCCTCTAGCTGTGCAACCACAAATAAACCACTTTCTGCAAGCTCTCATTGTCCTCGTCTGGAAAGGTAGGCTCTATAATAGCTAAGATTTTTTCCAGCTTTTACTAGTGCTCTGAGCTCTAACTTGAAGAGTTTAAAGATCCCATCTTTTCCTCAGATCCTAGCAACAAGCAAAATAAGCAAGTTTCATTATTCACACTTCTCTCTGAATTAAGATCCAGTTGAAGCTTTTCAACCATCTCACCTGAAATCTTCCTCATCACCGAGGGCTTCATCCTTTATAACTTTGGGGTTTTCTGATTTAACAGTCACCTTGGCCACTTTCTTTTTTGCTGGGCTATCTGCTGGACCCCCAGGATCACTGCAGCCTCTTCTCTTTCCTTGTGAAACTTTTGAGAGAAGGCTCTTTTTTAGAGGTTTCTCATCTTCAAAGACACCTAGAAGACCACATGGAACATCAGGTTAGGGACAAGAGGGTGGAGGCACTGTGATTTCACGGGCAAGGTCATGAGAAGTCTTTTGTGCATCCTCCCTCCAAACCACATCTCCGTAATTAGTTCACCATCCCACATGAGGTCAACAACCAATTTTCAGCCTCTTGCCACACTCAGTCTAGCCTCCACTCTACTCATACAGTAAAAACCATTTTCCTTTGCCAGCATTTTATTCTTCCCCTCCTAAGATTACAGATACCATCTCGTGACTCAGTATCTAACTTCAAAATCTTAAATTTCAGCTACTACCCAGCAAGGAAAATACATCAATCCATTAATTAACACCTTGCTTTTTATATTTATTTTAGGGATAACCTACCTTATTAAGCAAAATGTTTCAAGTTCATAAACATGTCCAAGTTTTACAACTTTATTTCTATTAATCCATGTTTCTGCCTAGGGTTGGAAAAAGATAGTAGTAACTCAAAAGTATATTTATTTTCTTAAAGTAATTATTTTTTGTTGTTAAAGGGAAATATTAAAAATGCATAAGCCGTGGAGTATAAGAACTGAGAAAAAAAACTGAAGGAACAAAACAACAGGAGACTCACAGAACCCAGGAACGGACTAATAGTTACCAAAGGGAAAGGGACTGGGGAGGATGGGTGGGAAGGGAGGGGCAAGGGGGAAAAAGGGACATTACGATTAGCAGATGTAATGTTAGGGGGGCACAGGGAGGGCTGTACAACCCAGAGAGGACAAGTAGTGACTCTATGGCATCTCACTACGCTGATAGACAGTGACTGTAATGGGTTGGGGAACCTGATGAAGGGGGTAGTGTAATCACCATAATATTACTCATTTAATTGTAGATTAATGATATCAAAATAAACTTTTAAAAAATGCATAAGCCAATGGCTTTAGTTAAGTCTGGCTATCTAAAAGTATAGTCTGTTTATTAACACAAATATATTGCTAAATTTAATAAATAGTTTATAAATATGGCAGGGAAGGATCTTTCTTTTCACAAATACATTCATACAAATAATCTTGAGTCTGAAATAAATCATCTCCTTTTGCATGACTGTTTCAATTAAATTTGTAAAACAAAAGTACTCTAGCCTTAATTGAGGTTCCAAAAGGAACTGCAATATTAAAGTATCAGCTTTATTCATTCCTTCCATTTATGCTTTGTCCTGCTATCTCTCTGGTTAGGTATTTATATTGCCCAAGAATCCACTTTTGCATGGGGAAAAGACTCTCCTTTCTGATGTAAATAATAATAATTTTCACAAATTTCACAATATTGGGGCATTTGTTTTAAAGCTAGATGATATTGAATTCAGTTGTTTCTTTAATGTTTTATAAAAGAAGGCATTTATGCATTCCCATGTTTTAGACATTGTAATGGAAACATAAAATATTTTAAAATTATTTAGAATCTGGAAACAGGTTTCTTATGCCAAGGCCAGAAGCTGCTTAAAGATTTATGAATTGACACTTTGAGTAGAGGCCCCATAAAGTCAGGATTTCTGGATCTGGTGGTTTTTAGCCCTCCATTAATTAGTAAGCAAAGATCCTAAATACTTAATTTTTACTAATCTAAAAATGCAGGTGAGAGGCTACTTCAAAAGCATGGGCTCGCCGCTCCAAACTTAAGTGTTGCTTAGAAGCTACAGCTATGTATTTTGTGCTTTGAAGAGAGACGCGGAGGAGTTAAAAGGGGGGGGGAGGGGAGGAAACTGAATAATACAAAGTATTCAAAGTATCATTACTCATAATATCCCAAAATGTTTTAATTCTGAGCTTCCAATCATGAGATAACCATTAATTAAAGTACAGTCACACAATGAAATATAATTAAGAGGAAGGAAAATGATATATGATAAAAAGTTAAACATGCAAAGCTGTTTTTACAGTGCGGTTTCTACTGCATAGAGAAACACAGACTGGAAGAAAATATACCATTATTTTAGTGGTAGTTATTTCTGGACAGTAGAAATATGGATGACATCCTTTTTTCTTTATTCTTTGCTGTGTGTTTTTTTTTATCCCAGAGAATCTAGAGGTTATTTTCCAGGACTCCCCAAGAAATAGAGGTATCTAATATGTCTAGCCAGCCTCCTGAACTCAACATAGTTATTTCAGCAAGGGAGGAATTACCACTGTAGCTTGTTTGGCCATCTGTTGAGATTTAATAAAAAACACCTGCTTAAACCTGTCAGTGGCCTCTCTAGCACTCAGAATAAAATACAAATTCTTTGGTCTCCAAATTAAGGGTCCAGCCCACTTCTCCCACCTCAATTCCTACCACTCGCCCCTCACTCACTGTGTCCAACCAACTGCCCAAGCTAATTGCCTCCTGAGAGTCTTCAATCTTAGTGACTCCTCTGCCTATATAACTCTTTTCCCCAAGAACCTCCTATGAATGTCTCCTTCAGGATATTCAAAAATTGGCTGAAAATATTACCTCCTTGACCAATGATTCTGAGTTAGCTGCTTCTTCCCTACTCCCATGTCAGTGTTATTATATCAACCTGTTTTACTTTCTTCATAGCTCTTACCACCATGTAGATTTACTTTTTACCTTGTTATTGTCTTCCCTACCTATCCATCATCAAAGATTAAAGGCATCATGAAGGCAGGGACCTTGCCTGTCCTGTTCTCTACTGTAATTACAGTGCCTAGAACAGAGCCTGGAAATAAGTGCTCAGTAAATATTTGTTAAAGGAATTAATGAATTATGTCAGTGAAGGCATTAACGTAGAGAAGAAATATGAAGAAACTAGAAATGTGTAGGGAAAAAGTTACCATGGCCAAGGTCCTCACCTGACCCTACTCTAGTTGCCCACTGTGCACATGCAATGTTCACAGGTGCATGCATGCCCACCTGTTGGTGGTGAGCCATAACTGGCTGGGTTGCTACATAAGGAGCTCTGCCCAGTGCTCTCCCAGGGGTTGTGCAGAGGCAGAGCGGCCTGGGGGCAAAGACAGATTGAGAACTTCCCAGAAGCAGACGTGATTCTAGCCCTCCACCCACCATCTCAAGAATAAAGCTTGGCATAAACCCTTTTGCCCCCAACCATCCGTTGTTGCTATTCAGTCTCACCAAATCTAGAGTGAACTTCCCGGGGCTGAAATTAGCCTTTGGCAAGACAAGATGCCCCAACAGAAACAAGGAAATAATGTGGAAGATTTTTCTTTGTCCCTAACTGTTGAAAGCAGCCAAGTGTCACCATTATTTGCGTGCACTCAGGTGTTGTTAAACCCTACTCTTCTTACACTGTTGGAAACTACACTGGATAGCCACCAAACTAGTGTTACCTGCAGCCCAAACCACACAACCAGACTGCTCCTCCACCCAACCGCAACAAAGATCATAGCTTTCCGGAAGCTGCCTTGGGAACTTACTGCTAGCTCCTTTGGCTAGCAGAGTTTGAGTGAAGCTTGGGTGCATTCTTAACTACATTTAGGCTGAACTTATATAAGCTAGCCCATCTGATTACATAACATGGACCATGCCAGGAGCTTTATCTGCTATGTCGTTGAAAACTCACAAAGTACATTTCACCTGCATGGTAGTATTATGTATCACAGACGAGGTTCAGATGGGCAAAATCATCTGTCCAAAATAATCTACCCAACTAAATTGAACTACTAAAAGGTGGAGCTATACCAAGCTGGTGCCCAGGTGAAATGTTTAGCTACAAGGAATGCCCCAGGCAGGTGGCATGTCCATCAGATTAAAACATTTAATTTTTGGACTGCCACATATTCAGAATACATTCCCTCTGACTGGAATAACAACTACCTCTCACAGTCATTTGCTGAAATAAATACCCACTCTTTTAAAACTCGCTGACCAAACATAACATCCTAGTCTGTCTGTCTTCTGCAGACACAAAATAACTACAGTGCCTTTTCCCAGTTAGCCCTTTGCATCTGCCAGGCGGCTGGACTTTAACCTGTGGGCAACAGGGAACAGAGAAGGGGCTGCTCAGGGGAAGTCATGGTCAGGCTGTGCTCCGGTGGAACCGCTCAGAGCACATCACTCCTCGCATGGAGGGCAAGGCGCAGCGGCATCGGAGAGGACCGCGACAGCGGCACAACCGTCTGCCTCCCTTGGGCGCCAAAACGTCGTCTCCTCCGTGCAGAGGGGCACGGAACAGCCTCCGCCCCCCCACCTCCAGAAACCGGCCTCGCCGCTCCCCGCACCCGGGCCTGCCTTCTGTCCTCCTTCACCATCTCCCCCTAAATAAGCCCGGCTCGGCCTCGCCCTCACCCGCCGCCTTCTCCTCACGCCGGGCCGTGCTCTTGCCCTTGGCCTTCCGGCCGCGCAGTTTGCGTCCCAGCGGCTCCCTGCCGGCCGCACGTTTCCGAGCCATCTTGCCCAAGCAACACCCACGGCCTCGCAAGAGACGCCCTGGTCCCGGGAAACACCTCCCTCAGGCGCTGGGGCGGGGATGGTTGGTGACACGGTCACGCCCCTTCCATATAAACCTTGCCTTCGCCCCCCAGATGAAGCTCCGCCCCCACCCCAATAACCAATGCAAACTGCAGGAAGAAAGTGCAAAACAGATTTTTTTCTACTTCCGGTGGTCTGCGTTCTCGCGCTTCCGGAGGCAGGAGAGGCTCGCGTGCTCTCGCGAGAGACGGGAAAGAGCGGAGGGTTTGAAACATGGCGGACGACGTAGACCAGGTAGGTGTCTTCTGAGGAGCTCGTGTAGAGCCGCTTCGCCATTCTTCGCCCGGCTGTGCTCGGCTTTGCGTACCAGGCTGCTTTCTCCAAGCTCCTGGGAAGGAGGTCTATCGTGCCGCCTCTTTCTGGGTCATCTCGGCGCTGATCTGCCCCTTGGTAACCGCGTCCCCGCCGAATTTTACCTCAGGCCCTCAGATCTTTTGCTCTTCGAAGCCCGCCTGAAAACTAGTTATTCCTCAAGCCTGTCACTTCCTTTCTCTTCAGTCTCCCCCTTAGCTGTAGAATGGGAATAATTATCCCTGCCTGCCTCACGGAGCTACCGAGATTCTGGCACCGTGATAATAAAGTTAAGAAGTCAGGACCATTACTGAGCGCAGCGCTACTACTCACTCAACATAACGCGGGGAGCATCCGTGTAGCGGTACAGAAGAGCGGTGGCGTGCTGCGAAGGAAACAAGCAAGGGACTAGTGTGCAGAATAACTGGTGGCCCTTCCGGCCGTCTCACCCGCGCTTCCCGAAGGGTTCCACCTCAGATATCCTTGTGGATCAGGCCACAGCTTGTGAGCTTTCCCCTAAAATCTCACCTCGTCACCGAGGACTTCTCTAGCCACTTGATGTAAAATAAACCTCAACTCAGTGGGCCTTAGTTTTCTTGGTGGCATGTTATTTGTTTATATTAAGTATGTGCTTTGTTTAATGTCTGTTCCCCACCCCCACCCCCACTAGAATGTGAGTTCCTTAAGTGCAGGCGTTTCGCTTTGTTCACTGACCTGTCCTAGGGGTTTAGAAGTGCTGGAAACACTCAACAAGTGTTTACTGAGTGACTGAAACCGGATGCCCAGGGAGGCGTCTTTGAAGAGGGCACTACTGGACGGAAAGGGTGGACAGTAGGCTTCCCAGACTGTGGCTAAAGGCGCCGTAGGACTTTGTCATATATATATTCTTATAGTGTTGTAATTATTTATATGGCTGTCCCTGCTAGAATGCGCTCCTTGGGGTCAGGGACTGATTTCTCTATCCCTGTTATCTCGTGGTTAGCTGGTCCTTAACAAACACCTATTTGACCTGGGGACCAATTGAGGTCAGGATTCTCCCCCCACCCCCCTTGCGGACACAAAATAACTACAGTGCCTTTTCCCTGTTCTTGAGCTTTCCACTAAAATCTCATCTCGTCACAGAGGACTTCTCTGGCCATTTAGGTAAAATAAAGCTCCCACCCACGGCTCTTTATAAAGTTGTAGAGCATGTTTAACACTCATTCAGTCACCTTTAGCCTCATAAACTCACTGAAGAAGCACTTCTTAAATAATCTTACCAAGTCTCCTGGCTTCAACCATCCTTTCCATATGGATGACCCCAAGTCATGCTATCCCTGATCTGGTACCTGTGTTTCCAACAGTAATAACGAGAACCATTTATAAAGTACTTTGTTTCCCAGGTACTATTTTAAATACATTAATTAAATACATTAGCTCATTTAATCCTCACAAGAATCATGAAGGGAAGGTTGTGGCTTCCTCCTTAGAGATGCTGCGATTTTTAATGTCAGTCCTTAAGTGTCAGAGTCAGGAATTGAAACCACACTACCTGACTCCAAATCCAGTGCTTTCAACCAGTGTTCTATACTGCCTGCCAAGTATGTTCAGTTTATTGGCCAACTGGCATCCTAAACTCAGCCTGCCTTGTACCGCACTCATAATCTTCCCTCTAACCTTCAAATCTGGTTAGCTTTCTGAAGAGTATGTGGCAGTCATTAAACGAATGTTTTTCAAATTACTAAATGATATTTGAGGTAAAGCTTAAGCCCCTGAGAGTGACTCCCTGTTCCCTGAAATTGGGCCAGGCAATTTGGAGTTTGAGGAAACACAAAAAAATCAGGATTATTTTGTACTATAACTCCTTCCTGTGCATGTTATGTTTCAGCCTTGATTTATGTATCACTCACTTATGTGCCAGGCACTGTTCTAAGCCTTCATATGTGTCATTTAAGCCTCACAACAGTATTAGGTAGGCACAAGTGCTATCCGCCATTTTATAAATTAGGAGACTGAGGCATACAGGGATTAAGTAACTTGCCCACAGTCACACAGCATAGCAATTATTTGAACACTACACTCTCTTGTTCTGTATTACTAAGCCTGTTTCGTTTATCAGCAACAAACTACCAACACCGTAGAAGAGCCCCTGGATCTCATCAGGCTCAGCCTGGATGAGCGAATTTATGTGAAAATGAGAAATGACAGGGAGCTTCGAGGCAGATTACATGTAAGTAAATTTATTAAATTACCTTGAAATGAGGTTCTTTTATTGTCATCCCTCCCTACTCCCGCCCTCTTGAAATAGAAAAACTATCCATTGTGGAAGAGTATTTTGAATGTAGATAAGTGGGAGGTGGAAAGTCACCCATACTTCTACAAGGCCACTACAGCTGCATTTTATTCATATTCTTAACATTTTTTTTCTCAACAGAAACTTATTTATTAACATTTTCATTTTTTTCCCTTCTGTTTATTTGTAAATAACGTTTATTTGTCCTCCATCCTTACTTAAATATTCTTTAAAATACTGGCATGTACTTTAGTTTTTGTTTTCTTGTGAAAAAAACTAAATAGCACAGTAATACTTAAAGAGTAAAAGGTGAAATCCTATTTCTTCTGGTGGTAACCACTGTTAAAAATAGGATACATGTAGTCTTCCAGATCTTTTCTGTATTTACACATGTTATATTTATAATACACATTTTATACAAATTTTTTGTACATATCTTTGTGCAAATATTTCTATAGGATTGGTCCCTTGAAGTTATCCCATTTATTCATAGAGTATACTGACGCTTTTGCCTCCTCTTGAAACTTTGTTATTTTCCTGAGTGTGTTTTTATTACTGCCCTTCTACCCTAAAGTGATTTAAAATGGCATATATTTATTGAGCATTAATTATATGCCAGGTACAGTTATTCTCATTTAATCTTTATAACAGCCCTATGAGGTTACATACTAATTGTCTCTGTTTTGCAGTTGAAAAAGCTCAGGCTCATAAAGGTGAAATTACTTGCTTGAGGTAACATCACTAATAAAGGGAGGGCCAGAAAATGAACCTAGGCAGTCTGACTTCAGCCCCTCTTATAAGTACTATGATTCTACCTTCCATAAAACAAAGGCAAAGAGCCTCCTGTGCTTGGAAAGGAAGTGGGGACCTAGGGAGACAGTAGTCTTTTAATATACAGCTAGCCTTAAGGGAAGAGAGAACCCCAGGAAATGGAATAGTGGCAACTTTGCCAAGAAAAATAGAGTTGAGCTTAATCACACGGGCCTGTGGCACATGGAGAGATACCCAGGACAGACATGTTGCCTTAACTCTTACAGGCTTCTTTATTAGTTTCCTGCATAGATTTGATTGTCTTTATACTGAATGGTCCCCACCTTTTTGTTTTCTGACCCTCCAGTGTAGATTTTTGCTATCCTTAGTGTGCCCTTCCTAGCAGTTCCCCCACTTGGCTGTTTGGCTACTTTTGATATGAGCTGGTGAACCATTTGACGCTTTTTAGAAGTAAGCATAAGTGGGTTCTGAACAAGACCCCACCCAGAGGGTTACCTTTTAGTAAAATGCATGACCCTTGGAGCTTGGATTGAGGCCATCCCTGAGTTATCTGAGCTGCAGCATTTATTAACTTACCCTGTAGGTGCCAAACACAGTAAGTTCTGGCTGGGTTATAAATGGGCAGATTGTTGCTCCTTACTTTACCTTGTGTTTAGTTTAGGATGGGGTGGGTTGAATGAGAGTGTCTTAGGCCTTTAGGAACTGCAATGCCATCACCTTCACAGTTAAGCAAAGAATATTATGTCCTTTATCTTTCTCGTCATGCTGTTACAGATGGAATTGAAAGAAGTCTACTGAAAAGTGATGCATATGCTGTTTTTCATAATTATTATAATTGATGTGACTGCCTTGGATAACCGGGTGGATAACACTTTAAAAAATTTCAAGTTACTTTGAGTAAATTTATTTTTGCCCATTAAAAAGTTCTGTATTTGTATCAGGTCCACTAAATTGTCATTGGAAATGATTTGGGAAGAAACAGTATGTTACTAATACAGCAAGGTCATTTCTTATTTGCATGTAAAAGTTTGTAAGTATTGTATTACTTATAATTGAGCTGTTTGTATATTGTAAACCCTGTTGATTATTTCCTAATTTGATGATTGAACTTTGTGGTCCCTCACCCTCCCACTTCAGGCTTATGATCAACATTTAAATATGATATTAGGTGATGTGGAAGAAACTGTGACTACTATAGAAATTGATGAAGAAACATATGAAGAGATATATAAAGTAAGTCATGCAGTTCTGTTCATTACTTTTAAAATACCAATTTTTCTCCGCATCGAACAACTTACCACTTATTTATGGAAAGCCTGCCACGCTTTGGTATCTACTCATGGACTCAGTATAGTGTAGCAATTAAAAACAGAGGCTTTGGGGTTAGAAAGACCTGGTTACTACTCTACTGGTTTGGCCACTTCCTTTCTGGGGTACTTTGGGCAAGGGAATTAACTTTGCAGACTTAATTTTTTCGCTGGTAAGTAGGAATAGTAAGTACCACTTGCCTCATAGGTTTGTCAAGATTCAATGAGATGACTGTAAGATGCTAATTTGTGCTAGTATATGACAGTAGTACTGGATAATGTTGCTTTGATGTGAATTTGACCTATCAATACTTAATAGAAACTAAAACTGAAAAATTTTAAATATATTTATTAACTCATTAAAAATAACCCAGTACATGTTAACGTAACATTTTTATGAACAATAACTATTTTCTAAAATAAAATATAAGTGTCTTTGTTTACATTTTTGCAAATCTCTTTAATGCCTGGCTTAAGTGTTGACATATAGATTCTCACATCTTTTTTTCTGTATTTATTTGATGTGATATGTTATTGTTGAAGAAATCTGACCCCACACAGATGGCTAATTAGAAAAGGGAGTAGTATTTTTTGTGGCTACTTGCCTTTGGTGCTATCCCCAAACTCAACAAGTGGTAGTTCTTAAAGGTTGGTTGCACTGTGGAATCCGAAGCCATATCAATGAACGTTTCATACTTTGGTTATATGCAAATTCACTGGTCTACATTATGTTTCAAATGGATCTTTTACACGTGGATGATTTGTAACAAGCACTGGTCATTTGGAAAATACTAGTTCACTGAGTTATGCAGATCTTCCAAATGTTGGCACATTTCATCGTTCAATATAAAAAAAGAACATCACATTCATTAAGTCTTTCGAGTATTGTCTCTGACCCTTGTCGAGCATAGTAATTTAAAATGTGGGATCAAATTTCAGGGCTGCCTGGATTCAAATATTGACTCCCTTATTTACTGGCTGTATAACTGTACCAAAGTACCCAACCTGCCTGTAACAAAGTTTCCTTGTCTGTCGAATGGGGCTGGTAGTAGAACCCACTCTACACAGGTATTGAGATTACGTGAAAAGCCTGCAGATTAATAACAAATAGTGTTCAAATGTTAGTCTTTGTTGGTTTTTGTGGTTCTCCTTTATGCTGGCCTACCTTTACTCTTCAACCACTCTTAACTCTTTTCCCAGTTTTCTTTATTCCTCCCTTGGAACATGGGCTTTTATTTTTTTAATCTGCTTTTTTTCCCCTCAGAGATGTCATTCAGTGACTATTATGTCTTGCAAGCTGTGAGTCTATATAACAGTAATCAGTATTAAAGTTTGCACTTGTAATAACAGATCTGGGTTCAAATCCTGGCTGCTGGTGATTAGTCAATTATGTGACCTTGGGCGAGTTATAGAAACTCACTAAGCCTCAGGGACCTCCTCTGAAAATGCCAGTAACTTTGCCTGCTCCCCAGAATGCACTGAATACCACAGGTGGCATGTGGTAATTGGTGGTCATTATGATTATGGATAAATCTGTCTCTCTAGTTTCTTACCTTTTCTGAGCCTCACTCATTTCCAACATTCTTACTGAAAATATTTCCACTTCAGATGTTATCTCAAACTCGATACATCTAAAACTAAACTCCTGGTGTTCTTTACCTTCAAAATAAGGTCATTCTTAGTTAGTTCCCTATTTCTGTTCATAATTTTCTCAGTTATTTAGAACATAAATCTCAGAATTTTCTTGGACTTCTCCCTTTCACTAACACTGATAAGTAACTAATTCAGTTGATTGCTCCTTCACTGAATACATTCCATTGCTTTTCATTCCCATTGCCATGACCCTAGCTCAGGCACTTCTCTTCATGTCCACTTCTGTTCCAGCCCATGCATGACAGACTGCCAAAGCAATTGTCCTCAAACAGTTCTGTCATTTGCCACAGTCATGCTTAGAGACATTTAAGGCTCTCTGTGGTCTGTAGAGCAAAGCAGAAATTCAGGCTAGGTTAAGGCCCTCTGCAGTATGCCCTCTGTAGTCCTGTTTTTGTGTCTTTTCCCGTAATATTTCCCCTAGATGGAATGTTCTCCCTTGCCTTTTTCATACAAAGCATGTTTCAAGAACCAGCTCAGCCCTAATTCTTCTGTGATGCTTTCTCTGACCAACTTGACTTTATTTTCTTTCTTTGGTTGGATCCTCTAAATCTTGGCACCACTTAGTTGACCCTAACCTTATTCACTTTTTCATTTGTATATTCCTTTTCATCTTACAAACTACTTGATGACAGAGACCAGGACATGATTCATCCTGTTCCCCATAGTGCCTCGTTAGCTGTAGGCAGTAAGTATATGCTCAGCTTGAGAGAGGGTAGAGGGGAGGGGAGGGAGTAGAGATAATGAAGTACAGATCCTCCTTGACTTATGATGGGTTATGTCCCAATAAACCTTTGGTAAGTTGAAAATATCATAAGTCAAAAATGCATTTAATACACCTAATCTACCAAACATCATAGCTTAGCCTAGCCTACCTTAAACATGCTCAGAACATTTCCATTAGCTTACAGTTGGGAAAATCATCTAACACAAAACTTATTTTGTAAACTGTTAAATATCTCATGTAATATATCGAGTACTGGGCTGAAAGTGAAAAACAGGTTGTGTGGGTACAGAAAGGTGGTAAGGGTATTGGTTATTCACAATCGTGTTTGTGTGGCTGACTGGAAGCTGTGGCTCTGCTGCTGCCCAGCATCACTAAGAGAGCATCATATGGCATATTGCTAACCCAGAAAAAAACCAAAAATTCAAAATTCCAAGTATGGTTTCTACTGATGTGTATTGCTTTTGCACCATCATAAAGTTGAAAAATGCTGTTGGTCCTTTCTATGTCAGGGACCATCTTTGTAGTCTTATTAGAGAGGTAAGTGAGGTGAATACTATCAGTTAAGTTTTAAAATGAACTGGGAGATAGAAACAGCATGAATAGGTGAAAAGTCAAAATTCTGAGAATTCATTTTAATCCAGTTTCAACTTAGAATATATAATTTGCTAATCAGTTTTATCAGGCTGTTAACACTTTGCCTTTTTATTGATCTTATTTGAGGATGTCCATAGGTCTTCTTTCTAAGCTTTGACAGAATTATAGTTTATAATAGCAAGTAAGTCACTTAGCCTCTCTATCTGCTTCCACAACTGAAAAATGAGGGAACACACACACAGATTTAATTTGAAGGGAATACTTTGTCATGGAACAAAAAAAGAAATAAAGGTAGAGAAAAAATATTTATTTATCCAGGAAGACAATAGAGAGAGGGAAAAGGAAACTGATATGTGTTGAATAACTACTGTGTGCCCCAAACTTGCATGTTTTATCATATTTAATCTCCTAGTAACACTGAGGTCAGTGATATTCCATTTTCTAGCTGAGGAAAGCAAGTTCAACTAGGGAGAAATATAGTAGGAATTTCATACCCAGGCCTAACTAGCTTCAAAGGCTACAGGGTTTTTTCTCTGTGTCAGGGCCCAGGGTCCAGGTGATGGAATTGGTGGACACTGAAATCCTGAAGTTAGGGTAGCACTGAGCTCTGGATAGCTTAGCAACCACCAACCTAAGATGGATAGACCAAATCATACAACTCTTCAGAACCTGGCCCTTAGTCCCTGCCACTGTGGGCCTTAAAATCTTATTTGGAAAGTGCCCAATACATAGAAAAATGGCAGGTACTTTGAATGTGAACAGCAAGGCAAAATATCTTGGTATATACTAGATCTGAAAAAGTGTGCTGCCATAACATAAACTTACTCCATAGTAAGTAAGTGGAAATGGGAGAGGTTGGAGAACTAATCTTTGCCAAATGCCTGTGATGTGTCAAACACTGCTATCCATTTTATAAGCATCATGTTTATTTCTAACAGCCCACTGAAATAGGCCTGGGTTAAAGCTAATCTGCATTGCTATCACTAAGAAGTATATAGTATACAGCATTTCCCAAACTAATACAACCATAGTACTTTTTGTCTTTAGAATATATATTGCCCCCATAACAAATTACCTTAAAACTTAGTGGCCCACTCCTCCCTTGGTTTATTAGCTCATGGTTTCTGTGGTCAGTGGTCCAGGCACAGCTTATATGGGTCCTCTGCTGTTGGGACCTCTGCTTCAGGGTCTCCCACAAGGCTGCCCAAGGGCAGGGATCTCAACTGAAGGCTCATTTGGGGAAGGATCTTCCTTCAGGCTCACTTACATGGTTGTTGGCAGGATTCAGTGCCTCAGTTCCTTGCCACAGTTCGTCTACCACCTGCCACTTTGCTTCATCAAACCCGAAAGTTGGCTGGCAAGATGGAAGTAAGTGTCTTATGTAACCTAATCATAATAGTGACATCCCATTACCTTTGCAGTATTCTGTTGGTTAGAAGCAAGGCATAAGTTTCACCCAGAGGGAGGGAATTACACAAAGGCATGAATACCAGGAGGCAGGGATCATGGAGGCCATCATAGAATCTGCTTACCTTGGAAAATTCTGCTGTGTTCATTTCTGTTCACTGGATCTCCAGAAAACTGTAATTGAATTATTGGAGAATCATTATGGGTGAAATAGATCATATGAAGGGAAGGGACTTTTTTGTTCAGAAAATACAACCACTGAGTAAACAATTGAGTAAATGTATCAGTTGTTTTGATGAGCACAGACTCTTCACTAAACTTACCATTCTAGAACTAGATACCTTTTGCAACTTGAGGGAAACCAGAAGGAAGTACTACATAACAGCAGACAGTAGACATAAATGATACTTGTTTCTCTGAGAAATTCTCAGAGGGTGTACCTTAAACCAGGAGTTTTAGCATCACCCTTGAGCTTGATAGAAATGCAAATTAATGAGCCACACCCTGACTTTCTGAAAGAGAATTTCTGGGCATGGAGCCTAGGAAACAGTTTTAACAGGCTATTAAACAGGTAATTCTTAACACGTATTAAAATTTGAGAACCACTGTCCTGAGACAGTATCATCTAGGGAAGAGTTAGGTAAATTAATGGATGACAGATAAGTTTACTGAATTTAGTGTTAGGGGTTCTCCTTTTATGTTAGTTCTGTTACAGGTTGAGTTTGTTCTCCTTGGTTCCTGTCCCTGCCAAGAGAATTGAAAGGCAGAGACACAATAACAAAGCTGAGAAGTTTTCTTTGAATACCCTCCAAGGGAGGAGTGGGCCATAGTCAAGGTAGACAAAGGGCCCATCTTTTAGGAGAGGGTCTATTTATCATGTCCTAGGCAGGGGGTGCCTCTTGATTGACAGAGGTCGTTTGATTAACAGTTCTACTTATACACCCATTTCTCTTGGTGTTCATGTCTTTTCCCAAATGCGCACAGAAAAACCAGGGCTGGTGGTGGGTTGGAGGAGAAAAACCAGTTTTACTTTAATGAAATTATGAGGAGGTATGGTTTGGGCGGTGCTTAATCTTGTTAAGTTGTACCTGTGCTGTGATCTCGTTGGTATCAGTTTGGCCTGGTCGCTGTAGGCGGAAGTTCTCTCTGTGCAAAACCTTTGTGTCTAACTGGGCAGTTTTTTCCTTGAACCTTGTCTTCCCCTTCCCCGGCTTCTCATGTCTATCTTTCTACCTAACGGTTCCAGTACCCAAGAAGGTCATAAAACATAGCGTTTATGTCTTTAAAAATGTTATGAAAACACAGCTATTAAAAAATATTTTCAGTCTGGCAGAGAGGCAGTTAGTTCTGTCAGATCTGCATGTATAGATTTTTGTAGCTAAAAAGGGTGAATTAATTGTCATTGTCCCTCCCACATCCACTGTAGCAGGGCAGGGACAGGTTGTCCGCCATAAAAACACCTTTAAGAAGAATGGCAACATAACAACTGTTACTGGTTCTTAACAGTGGTGCATCCCCTGGGGAGGCAGTATTGTTCCCAGTCCTGGTAGTTGAAGAAATCCCTTGGTTAGGTCAAGTATGTCTCATGCAGTATTTGGAACACTTATATTTTAAATTTTGGTTTTTGTTTATCTGGAATTAAAATTAAATGGGTGACCTGTATTTTTATTGCGTAAATCTGGCAACTTCAAAGGCTTTTTAAGCCAAGCTATGGTTTCTTTATAATGCAGTTTCTTTAAAAAGTTAGGACTTCATATGTCTCTGATCTGTTTGTTTACTTTCAATCAATTATTTGGACCGCTAACCTCAGTCAAACTTCTTTCCTGGACATAGCTTGTACACATCTTTATTTCTTTAGTTTGAAACATACCTCTCCCTCAAATTAATTCAGACTACGTTGAGGCCATTTGCTGAAGTAAGTGTGGCTGGAAAAGCAAGTCCCTTAAACTGATCTTTGCCTCAGGGCTGATTTTGTTTAACTGAGAAGTTTTACTGGGCTTTGTTCCTCAAAACTTTTTCTTGCTTACTGTATGCAGTTTGGGGTCTAAAAACAGTTAGCTTTTCTAACCCTGTGAATCCTATGTAGTCTCTGCTAGAAAACCTGCTAGTTCTGCCTGAGTTCATCTCTTTCTTATATTGCTGATACGTCAGGTTAACTGAAGCTCCTACTAACATTTGGCATTTTCTAACCACTTCACCTAGAACCTGTAGGTTTGGGAGGTCCTTGGACTATTTTCCAAGTCATTGCAGGCAACAGTTTGCCTTTGTTTTTGCCGAGGCATAGAGGATTTCAAACATTCCATATTTGTTTCATTACTGCATAAGGCTTGACCCTAGGCTAATGCCCCAGAGTATCCATCTTACTCCGTATATGTGAGTGCAGTAGTACATAGAAGCAACATGTACTAGCTCTGCAGAGCAGAATTTTCTCATCCACATAGCAGTCCTGAGTGGGTCAGCACAATAGCTTTCTTCCAGGTGCTCAGATCAGGGGCTCAGGCTTCCTCTGTTTTGTGGTTCTGCCATCCCCATGGTTTTTCATTATCTGAATCCGTCCAGTGGTGGGGGCAAGACCACAGAGGGACATTTATGGGAGGTTTATGGGTAGGTCAGTCACTTGTGTTCCCTTCCCACTGGTTAGAACCCAGTCCTGTAGCTGTATCTAGTTGCAAGGGAGCATGAGGAATGTAGTCCATTTATGCGCTAGGAAGAGGTGGAGAATGGATTTTGGTGGAAAGCTTCAGGCTCTGCCCCAATTGTTGATATCCAGGAAAAGTAAACAGTTAATAGATTGGTTCTTTGTGCTACAAAGGTAAGTAACCAGGGTTTTTGAATCAGTTTGTGTGATGGTGAAATCAATGTTTGGTTTTGTTTTCAAATTTCTCTCTCAAAAAATAAATACTACATTTGTATAAATGTGTTTTTTTTTCCTCTTCCAGTCTACAAAACGGAATATTCCGATGCTCTTTGTCCGGGGAGATGGTGTTGTACTAGTTGCCCCTCCATTGAGAGTTGGCTGAAACAAAGAATTTGCCCTGTGTGGAATATAGGACATTTTGTATGATTGCCTCTTTAAATGTAGAAGATACTCAAAAAGAAAAACCTGCATAAATTTTGATATTAAGAAATGACCAAGGATCCCTCCACTCCAGAAAGGAGTTGATTTGCATATAACTCACAAATTCTTAAGATAAATGGTATTTTTATTTTTCTCCAACCCTTTCAATAAATGTGATCAACAAGATGCAAGATGCAGAACTCTTTGAGGAGTTGATTTGTTCCATTGTTTTTCCAGACAATTTCTGATTCTTTTTTCTTTAAATTAAATGTGATGTTTCCTTTTTAATTTTTTTTTAATGCAGTCTCCTGTCTTGTGAATTCTTTAAGCACACATCTTACATCCACTTTATTTGTACACATAGTGCATTTACTATGTTTGAGGTACCAGGTTGAGTACTGGGAACTACAGTTTTGTCAATATGCTTCCTTCCCTTGAGTCTTCTGTTGAAGCAGGTGTTTAAACCAACAGTGAGGACAGTGAGATTAGTGCTGATAGAGTAAAGCATAAGAACACAGAGAGGGACACCCAGACAGAATGGGGTAGGTGTGCGGGTGGGTGTCGTGATGGTGATAGGTCACTGTAAACATTAGCATTGAGGTGAAAGATGAAGCAGGATTTCTGTTACTTCTCTCTTGCCTGATTCATTTCTGAGGTCAGGCTTCAGTGATTATATAATATAATTATATAATATATAATTTGGCTTGGTCATGTCTACCAGGGCTCCAAATATTTTATGACTCAAGGAAACCATTTTTCCACTGTTGGATCACAGGCCATTTATGATGAGAGGTCTAAAACAACATATCACAGTGGCACAGTAAACAGGAAGTGGCTAATAGCAAAGCTATTTTTATTTCTAGCTTCAGTCAGTCAGCACTTAATGCTTGAAAGGTAAAGGGGAAATTTGCAATTTCAAAAACTTCATTAAGACAGGACTTAGAACCTAATATCGTCCACTAAGATGTACCGTTTTGGAATATAGAACATCCAGTATGTGGATGGCTTGTCTGTAAATATGCTGATGTATGTTAATCCTTTAAGCACAATATGCTAACATATGCATAATGTTGTAAGCCATGTGCAAGAAAAATGCCTTTGGTAGACATTGTGTAAAATGGTTTTGTTTTCATTACTTATCGTACCTGTCCCTGCAACTTAATGGAGATGGGGAAAACAAGTGTGAGCGAGCCACCGGAGGTGTTACATAAGCACAGGAACCTCCTTTCACTTCTCCTACCCCATACTTTATCCTTACGCTTTAGTAGTACCCAGAGGTAACCTTTTACAGCAATCCACTCACTGTTGAAAAAGAGACTTGTGGTTCTGGTGGTATCAAGTGGCTGATGGTTTAGACCACCCTTTCTGTCTTGCCTAAATTATGAAGGTGATGATACACAATAATAATTACCACCATTTGAACTGAGTGTAGCAGGCAAAGGCGTTTTGTGTATATGTTCCTATTTAATCCTTACAACTTTCTCCTGCAGAATGTTGCTCACCTGTGGTCGTACAGCCAGTAGGAGCAGTAGGGTGTGAATACGGACTCCTACCTGTGTGAGTGTGAGGGGTGAGCGTGCTGTGGAGACACCAGCCCTGGGTAGTAAATTGACTCCTAATAACCACCACAGGCATGGCATGACTGGCCAGCTGGCCTTCTTGCTCTGCCACACTTTTCCAGTTCTGTCCAACATTGCACTTTTTTTTAGTGGATTCTGATATCCATGCTTAATTCCCGGATGCTTTTTTGTATTCTATTCTTGGTCATCTTTCTCCTTTTGCTCCTAGTACTGATAGATTGAACTAGAACTTTGGGTGTGAAGACTCATTTATACACATGTATTCGTAAAACCCATGAGCCTTAAAATTAGATACAGTTACCTTCATGTGCAGATATGCCGGGGCCTGCCGGCAGGAGTCGAACAGTTCCTGAGTGGGGGCGTCGGGCTGTATATACAAGATGACAGGAGGGCAAACTGTCTGGTGCAGAATGCAGAATGCCAAGAAGCTTTATTCTGGCATGGCTTATATACACATGAACTGCCTACAGATTGGATTCACACACCTTTCTCAAGGACCTCAACCCAATCACTTAAGTATTGCCCACAGATCAATCCAATCAGACATTAATCCAATACTTAAGTCACATACGCCTGGGGGCATCTGGTCCAGGTGGCAGGCCTTGAGATAAGACCTCCCTGCATTCCTGAGATACTTGTACCTGGCATTTAGGAAACTTTTCAAGGTTTCTTTCAGAGTCAGGCCCGGTTCAGGCCTTAGATGGAGACTAGGCACAAAAACACAATCAGTCCTGTCCTGTACTCTTGCTCCTTCTGTCCCAACTGCTCTCCACACAGATAAAACTCAGCTACAGCTACAAATGTCCATTTCACACCTAGCTGCTAGGATACAGGGAGAGGGGCGTTAAGAGATTAAGTGCAGGATAACCATCTGCATGTCACTGCATGGAGAAGCATTAAGTGGGTTTTTGGAGCCCACGATACCTACCAGAAGGGGTGGAGTCAGGACTGAGTCCACAACCTGGCAGCTCAGTCCTCCACAGTCTGCAGGGGTTATGCAGTCAGAGGGCCCCTGGGAGCCATGTCTTGGATTTCCAAGGCTGCACATTAGCTGTGGCCAGCCGGATAGCCCATGGTCATTGGAGCTGGTGACTGGTGGTTTCTGCAACATGGTGTCACATAGCTCGAGAGGAGCCTTCTAACCATCTTTCATTTGGTAGCCTCTCAAGCAGATGTCATACCCTGGATCCCTGTCTTGGTTTCCTGAAAGAGTTAGGAATTGTCATAGCCACCCACAAAGAAAGATGGACAGACAAAATGTAGGGCCACAAATTCATCTTTGAGATACAGTGTGCCCAAATTGAAACTCAAGTAACTTGGAGTCTCAAGGCAGACTAAAATCATTAACTATAATAAATGGATAATTTTCACACATTCCAAATAGTGATTTTTCAGGATTTGTGCAAATTAGAAGCATCATCTTTCTGCGCATCAAGATATAGAAACCAGTTTCACACACCTTTTTATTACATTTAATGCTTAGTGCCCATGTGCTTTTAGCTTGCAGTCAGAAGGAGAGGAGTGTTCCATTCTGTGAGCAATTGCTGACTGTGAACAATACTGGCATTGGATAGAGAAAGTAACTGAAAATTCCAGGAGTCATCCTGGCAAGATCAAGAGGCTCAATTGATGTTTCAGTCACTAAGCTCTGCTAAACTATGTAGGTTCCATTCCTGGACAAGCCCTACCCTGTAACAAGTCCACGGCTAGTTAGTGCCATGAGAATGTAGAGTTTTGATTGGCCAGTCTGAGTCACATGCCTGTCCTGGAACAAGAGCAAGATTATCCCCACTTGAGCCAAAGGGTCTGAGCACGGAGAGGGTAGTTCTCTAAAGAGAGCCAGAAGGGGAAGGGTGGATGGGAACTGGAGGCAATGCCTATTATATAAGGATAAATTGTAGGCTCCTTTGATTTATAGAAAAATAAGCTTCTTTGGTACTTGATTATTAGTAACAAAATTCTTGAAACAACTTCATGACATGAAGCCATTATTCTGGAATCTAGTAGGAGTCACTGGAGCACCTGGGGGGAATCTGAATGGGGCTTAGATTTGTTTGATGACTGGGCTCGATAGTAGCTGGAGTCCTCCAGGGGGTCTCGGTGAAGGACCTGCCACACAGGAGGATAGCAGGTTGAGACTAGGTGTTGGACTCCTCAGAGCTCTGGGGAGAGCAGGATACTTGTGTGATGTGAGTGAAGAGCATAGCCCAGCAGACAAGTTGCTGCTTATGAGCAGAGACCTTAATTCACAGCCCCTGTTGTGGGGCCTGACCAAGAGTTTGTCCTCAATGAATGCTGAATGACTAAAGAAAATGAGTGACAACACTATGAATGTAAGAGGCAAATGACACTTCCTGTTTCAGCTTTATTGAGTTATAATTGACAAATTGTAAGGTATTTAAATTGTGCATTGCGGTGATTTGATACATGTACACATTGTGAACAGAGTTCCTCATCCAACACATCCATTGCCTCAGATACTTATTTTTCTTTTTTTCTGGTAAGAACATATAATTTCTACTCTTAGCAAATTTCAGTTATATAATGCAGTGTTATCAACTGTAAATGCCATGTTTTACATTAGCTCCTCAGAACTCATTCGTCATATCTGAAAGTTTGTGCCCTTTTATCAGCCTGTCCCTTTTGACCCCACCCCCCAACTGCTGGCATTCACTTTTACTCTAAGAATTCTGAATTTTTCTTTTTTTAGATTCCACATATAAGCAATACCTTGAAGCATTTGCCTCTGACTGGCTTATTTTACTTAGTTAAATGCCTCAGGGCCATCCATGCAGTTGCTAATGGCAGGATTTCCTTTTTCCTCATGGCTGAATGATACATTCCACTGCATACACCACAACTTCTTGATCCATTCAGGGCAACTGGCACTTTCAAAGATGAACTTTGTTTTCTAGGTAACTTGTAATGTCCTCCCCACAATGGGACAGTGCTTCCCCCTTTTTTCTCTTACAGCCATCATGTCGCCATTATCATTTACCTGAGAATAGCGGTATATGCCAACTGTTATCAATTTACATGGCAAATTAACACCAAGAAATGAGGAAGCCAAGGCTAAATGGTTTAAATTCCTTTTAGATCCATTGCTCAGTTTAATACCCAGAGCATATTAAATTCTTATTTTCTTGGCTGCTTCTAGAAGTTTCCTGGATGAGGAAGCAACATGCCCCACTGCAGCTTCTGATATTGATTACTCAAGAGGAATTCTGTTCCTGGCATTCATCCTACCCACCTACGGTGCTGTGGGGATCTGCGCTCTATGTGTTGACAGGTCTCCCAGAGTTGCCCTTAGTGGGCTGGGAAATTGTCTATTACAGAGTCTGGAAGTGCAATGGAGTCAGATAAACCTGGCTTCAAATCCCAGCTGTGCCATGTACCAGCTGGGCAAATTATTTCTTTATATCCTAAGGCCAGCTATAAGGATTGGAAAGCATTTGTGTAAGAAACCAAGGACAATTCCTGGAATGTTAGTAACACATCACAAATACCAAGTTCAGAAGTCACAGGAGCAGAGGCAGTATTGGGAGGCCAGTTCAGTTTGCCAAGGTCACTATTCATCTTATTCCAACTATAATCACTATTTTTGCCCACAGATGGTTTTCTGAAGGATCTTGAATGTGAAATAATTTAATTCAGTCAATTAATAATCATTTCCAAATGTCTACTAAGTGCCAGGCTTTCTCAATGAGGACTGAACAAAAACTGAATCGACAGTGCTAAGTGCTAGGAAAGGCAGAACAAGGTGACAGGGCCTGACAGCAGCAGGGGAGAGGACCCATCACAGGAGCTCAGAAAGTTTGTTTAAAGAGGTTAACGGAGCAGACATCTAAGCAGCAGGAGGGAGCTGGCCCTGTGGGGTCTTTGCAAAGCAGCCATAGTCCAAACAACTGGATCCTGCACAGAGGCAAGAGCAGTTTTGCCTGATCACGGGTCAGGAAGGAGGCCAATGGGCTTGACGAGAGTGAGTCGAGGGAGGGCAGTGGGAGTTGAGGTCAGAAAGGGGCAGATCACGGAGCCCTCAGAGGTCCAGGTCCTTCCTTGTACAGATGGGAAGAGGTCAAGAGAGTGAAAGCGACTTGCCCGAGGCCACAAGCAAGTCAAGATAATCTAGTTCTGAAACCTAAATTGGGGCGCTGCTCACACCATAGACCCTGGAGTTATGCAGTGTGTAGTTTGTGCTCCTCATCAGACACTTTGACTTCCCTTTCCTTCTTTTGCATCTGAAATGTGTTTGTTGGGTTGCTTTGCCGCTCATCTTGGCTGAGAGTGCCGTTAGGGCTCCTTCCTTCTGAAGAAGCTCCTCCTGTAGACTTTGCGTTTCCTCCTGCCGGCTGGCAGAGGGCGGTGCAGCTGCCCACATAGAACTACCCTTTGTGCATGGCCAAGACGGTGGTGCTTTTATATCATGCTGGGCATTTCACATCCATGAAGTGGGAACTGGGCTGTGCACCAGGCGCTTCTTGGGTTTTCTCTCCTCTTCTGGAGAGGGCTGGGCTGGAGGAGAGCCTTCACAAGAGGCACATTCTCGTGAGGAGGTCATCGCCAGGAAAGTCACTTCTCTTTTCAAAGGAAGGGGTCTTCTTTCTGAGTACCAGCTGCCATTTGGGCTGAAAATGAGCCGGTATTGCCCGTTCATGAAAGGGAAAATGACTGAGCTTTCCTCCCCTCTGTTGGTTCAGATGGGAAGAACGCAGGGTTGAAACAAAACACTCAAAACTCAGCTCTCACATCCCGTGTTTTGTGAATTTTGGCAAGCCTCTCACCCCTTCTGGGCTTCAGGTTCTCACCTGAAGAGAAAATGCTCAGAGGAGTTTACTCTGCAGGGGGCTTGCTGGGCGTCTAGCTGAGAGGTGGCAAAACTTACATGTCTTAATTGTCAACACCAGATGGTGCTGTGCTCTTTCTTTTTCAACTTCAACTTTCCTTGGTTTGCAGTCAACATATATTAACGCTGGCCAGCAAAGTCTTTATCATTTATTTCCTTAAATCCGGGCAGTTTGTGGAATTCCAACCCAATAATACCCATTGCTGCCAGGAGCAAAGAAGGAAGAAGATATAACATGCTCTTTAGGCCCTAGGGAGCAAGTTGTAAGGTAGAATGCCCTTCTAATTGTGCCCAGTCTTACTGAACTAAAATGAGATTGTCAACAAAGCCACATTCCAGATGAGATGGCCTTTGTCAGCGCTTTGTCCTGTGAATGTAGTAGATGGTGGTTGGACGGAGCTGTTGTCGGGGTTTGCGGCCTGACGCTGCCATTCCTTTTACCTCCTCTCAGCATCAGTGTCTTCATAGCCTTTCAGCTGAAACACTGTGTGTTGGGCAGAAGGCCTTGGGATCATTCTGTTACTGATCAAAAGGGCCTAAGGTTGGAGTTCTTGAAAAACTCTTAGTTGGAGTGTCTGAAAGCCAACAATCGTGTGTGCTTAGATAAAGAATACAGATTTGGAGTTAAGAAGACTTGCCTTCATATTCCAGCACCACTGCTTACTAGTTGAGTAACAGACACAGCCTCTCTGACCAAGTTTCCTCCATAAATTGAGGGTGATAGCGGTGCCCACCTCATGCAGAAGGGCTAAGGCTTAAATGATGTCCATAAATGACCCAGCTCAAGGCCTGGCCTGGGGAAGAAACTCTGTATCTTTGTTTCCCTTAATTCAACAGCAGCTCCCTGTCTCTGCCTGATTGCCCTCTGGGCCTCTGTGGTTGGTCCACAATAAGAAAACACCTCTCCTAAATGTTTATCTGTCTTTATAACAAAGATCAAAGTCATTCTCTATGAGTTCATAGTTTCTGCCTGCTGAGTCTACTACAACATTATAAAAAATAATCTTATTGATCTCTTTTTGTACTGTTTTTCCTTTATGGCTTTTTCAGTGTGAAGACTGCTAGAAAGTGGGTCAGATAAAATCTAATCAGGATAAGGGTTTGGAAATCAGATGAGGGGGCAAGGGAGCTTCCCCTTTGCATAATCTCGACCCTTCCCTCCTTGGTTCTCAGCAATGTTTTCCTCAGTTCAACTGTAGGGTACAAGACAAATGAGTGGAACCTGCTCACTCAGTGAACAAGGTCACCCAACAACATCACGAGATGATGACATCACTGTTAGCTCCTGCCCAGGAAATAGCCGGGGCTCAAATATCCGAGAGAAAGGGCAGGTCATCTTCATGGCAGGTTGACAGAACTGGTTGCAGGCCACCATCAAATATCAGGCCTAGGAGTGTTGCTAAATATTACCCGGGAGCCACACCTGCCTCCGCTCAGTTTGCTTTGGGCAGCCTTGCCCTCGCATGCTCTGGACAACAGAATATCACCAACGGGTTTGTTTTTTTTTCCATTTCCTAGAAGAAAGGTTACCAACTGCCAGAATCAAAATAGCATGTGAATTGTGTCACAGGAATCCTGTCCAATCCAAGCACACTCATATTGTGCAATGGCCTTGAGGGGATAGAGCAGATAAGCAAAATCTCAAAGTTATTATCACTCTGTTGGAACTGACATTGCAGAAGACCTCTAGTCAGCCTCTCTCTCCAGGCTGGTTATGTCTCTACAATGCTGCATGTCAAGTGAATCACACTTTTGGTGCCCTACAGGGACACGAGTACTTAGGTGAACCTGAAGCAAAAAGACTCCATGAAGAATCTTTTTGTTCAAGTGAGTGGTCATCTCCAGCTTTACCCATTTCCCAAGTTCATGGTTTTATACATTTTCTTTTTTTTCTTCATTCTTCGGTTAAATTCTTTATTATTATTAATGGTATGATATGATTTTCCACATAATAGTTAAATACCCATGGTAACTTTCCTGAATAACAAATAAAAATGAACAAATAGAAGGATTCAGTGCTTTGCAGATTTGTCTTTTACATATATGATGAATATTTTTTCTTTTAATTGTGGTCAAAAAACACATAACATAAAATTTACCATCTTAACCACTTTCAAGTATACAGTTCAGTAGTGTTAAGTATATTCACATTGTTTTGCAACAGACTTGAATAAGTTTTCTTAAAGCATTCCTAGATGTCTTTACCAATAATAGAGATGTCCCTGTCCACTAAGTCCTTCTCCCATGACATAATACTGTATTTCTGTGCCTAAACTTAGAAGGATTTCAAAGCTTTGTGAAGTAATTCTAAACAAAAATCTATGGGAAATACTCAAAACACGGGGAGCTCTTAGAGAAAGCTGTGTAGCTATTTCATCTTTTAGCTGTCATAATCCAAACTCATTTGAGTAGAAAGCTCCTGGGCCAGAAGGAGGAGAGCTGGCCTTGAGACTGTCGTAACAGGGTCAGTGTGAAGGCATGCAGGTTACATCTTCTTTGCTTCTAGCTTCCAGGGCTTTCCATCTCATCGGAATAACCCCTACATGCCTGATCCCATTCCTGCCTGTCTCTGACCCCACCTTCTGCCCAGCCACACTGACCTCCTTCTTGACCCAAGAAAATGTCAAGCTCATTTCCTCTTCAAGATCTTTGTGTTTACTCTGACCTCTTCTTAGAACAATCTTCTCAACTTGTGCTGAGCAATAGAACCACTTAGGGAGTTCATAACATTCTCAATGCCCAGGCCATATGCTATATTAATTAAATCATAACATTTGGGGCCTAAAGATCAGTATTTTAAAAAGAAAGAAAAAAAATCCTCCCCAGGAGTTCCAATGTGTAGCCATGTTTGAGAACCATGTCCTAGATCAGCGGTTCTCAAAGTGTGGTCCCAGATCACCAACGGCAGCCTCACCTGGGAACTTGTTAGAAATGCAGGTTCTCAGTTCCCACCCTCAGGTTATTGAATCAGAAACTTTGAGTAGAGCATAGGAATATGTATTATAACAAATTCTCTAGGTAATTCCAATGCTCGCGTAAGTTTGAAAACCATTGTCCTACACCCTTGGTGCTCATAATGCAGCTTGTAGAACAGCAGTGTCCACGTCATCTAGCAGCTTGTTAGAAGAGCAGAATCTCTGACATCATCCCAGCTACTGAGCCCAACCAACTGAATCAGAATCTGCACTTTAACACTATCCCCAGTGACTCATACACACATTAACATTCGAGAAGCTCTCTGGCTCTGTCCCCTGAGAAAGTCTAGAAGCAATAACACACTGGTAGCAGGAGCCCACCTGGCAACTAGATCTTGGATTCTAAATATTTTTTTAACTGTGGAAGGAACTGGGCACAGTGAAGAAAAGTCTGATTCCTGGGCGAGTGCAGGGAAAGTGCAAGATAGAGCCTGGAACATCTTGAGCCAGAAAGCAAGGACATGCTTGAAGACTGGTGGGGATGTGTCAAAAAGACAAAGCAACCAGTTCAGGGGTGTTCTAACTGGCCAAGTCTGAGATGAATCTGACAGTGTGGATCATATCTATTGGATAAAATAAAAACTGATGGGTTCATAGTGCTATAAAGAAATAGAAGGAAAAGTTCTTCCATACAGTAGAATGTCAGCTAGTAACTGTAGAAGGAAAGATGGAGTAGGAAATCATCCATGAACGCTAAAACTAATGGGTGAAAGTTTAAGAAACAAAATATTTGTATTTGTAAAGTACCTCCCTACAAATAACTTATTAGTAACAAAGGGGAAAATAGTAGCTTTATAGTGGAGGAACCTGGCAGAGACCACCTTCACCCAACAAAATTAACATCACCCATATGACAGACCAGCACCATGTGCCCTCCACTACAGTGCACCAAAAAGGACACATCACTTCTGCCAAAAAAACATTGTCTGGAGACCCGGGAAGGTCTCAGATGTGGACCTGAAAGATTAAGGAACTTGCCATCAGTCAAGCAGCTAATAAGCTTAGCCAGGATTATAATTCAGGCCAGTACTAGAATCTGAGCTCTTAACCATCAAGTCATACTGCTCTCTCTGAGCGTCATTCTTTAACGTTGGCTAGAGTTAACCTTGGAGTCAGGACATTTGATGGTTTATATTAAGCTGTTTGAACAGTTTAACCCAGAACATGGATATCAGACCAAATCATACAATTTATATTAACAATATGAATGACAAAATTAAAAAAGAAGAATTGAAGAGATCCTTGTATGCCCTGTTTTCTCAGTTTGGCCACGTGGTAGATATTGTTGCTTTAAAGACAATGAAGATGAGGGGGCAAGCCTTTGTTATATTTAAGGAACTGGGCTCATCAACAAATGCCTTGAGACAGTTACAAGGATTTCCATTTTATGGTAAACCAATGCGAATCCAGTATGCAAAAACAGATTCTGACATAATATCTAAAATGCGTGGCACTTTTGCTGACAAAGAAAAGAAAAAGGAAAAGAAAAAAGCCAAGACTGTGGAGCAGACTGCAGCAGCTGCGAGCAAAAAGCCTGGCCAGGGAACACCAAATTCAGCTAATACTCAAGGAAATTCAACACCAAATCCTCAGGTCCCTGATTACCCTCCAAACTATATTTTATTCCTCAACAATTTACCAGAAGAGACTAATGAGATGATGTTATCTATGCTGTTTAATCAATTTCCTGGTTTCAAGGAAGTGCGTTTGGTACCTGGGAGGCATGACATTGCTTTTGTTGAATTTGAAAATGATGGACAGGCTGGAGCTGCAAGGGATGCTTTACAAGGGTTTAAGATTACACCGTCCCATGCCATGATGATCACCTATGCCAAGAAATAATATATGAGATAGTGGTGTTGAAAGGACTTGGTGTTATATTTATAGTGTTTGTTTTGATAACATTTAGTCAGGCCATTGTAATAGTTGGGGATGGGGTGGTGGGAGCTGATGGTGAAATTTTTGTGAGGGATTTAAAAAATTGCCTAGTCTTTGTTTAGCCTTAGTGAACTATGAAATGTGAAGGCCTTAATTTTGTACAATAAAGTTTTGTTTGTATTCTTTACATAATTCCTCATTTATTAGTTCATTGTCCTATCACCAAATGCTTATGCTAGTCTAGAACTCATCTTAAGGTATATAAAACTAATAGGATGCTCTTCTAGTGTTATTTTGTAGCAGCCAGTTGTGAAGAAACATTGAGCCGTCCTAATAAAAGTAAAGGAGAATTCGATCAGCCTTTGATTAGATTTTTTGCAATGTTATTTTGTGCATAATGAACTGTCGTCCTGGAGTTAAACTTTCTTTTTAAATGAGTCTTGTATTAATGGTGAAAATGGTTATCTTGGGTGTTAGAAGAAAACAAGACCTGGTTAGGATCTAAATTTGATTTTTTATTCTTCAAATAAAGGAGAATGGTATTTTGCGATAAAAAAAAAACATTGTCTGAATCTACTAAGGAAGCATTAGGAAGCCTGAGAGAGGGACACTTCACAAAACTGGCCTGCACTCTAAAAACGTCAAGGTCAAGAAAGATAGTGGCTAAAAAATTGTTCCAGATTAAAGGAGACTAGAGGGACCTGAGGACTAAGTGCCACATGTGATCCTGGGCCTGGAAAATACGTTTATTCTTGGAGCGATTGGCAACATTTAAATACAGACTGTGGTTATGTAAGAGAATGTTCATATTTTAGGAACTACACACTGAAGTACAGAGTAATGGGGCAGTAAGTTTCCATTATGTACTCTCAAATGGTTCTGAAAGAAATATGTGTGTATGTGTATAATCTGTATATTATATATTTAGAAAGAGAGACAATGGGGCAAAACCTAAACGGTGAATCTGGAAGACGGGTTTCTTGTACTATTGTGGAACATTCTGTATCTTTGAAATTGTGTCAGAATAGAAGTCATGCCCCTTCCCCAATAAAGGTCTGAGAACAAACACCAAAATAAGCCCAAGCATAAGGAGTGTGCCAGCGCACTCTGGCTTCTAGGTTTAGTAGTGCTTTCTCCTCCTGGTCTTTCCGGTCCCCCTGCCTTTGTCACCTCCTCAGAGAGGCCCTAGCTCATCACCCCATACCACCACTGTCAGACCCTCTCTATCACATTACCTGCTTTCTTATTTTCACAGCTTTGTTAGCATATACAACTATTTTTGTATATATATTTGTCTATTCATTTACTATCTCCCCCCTCTAGAATGTAAACTTCATAAGCATAGAGGTTTTTTGTGTCTTGATATATCCCCCAGTACAGTGCCTAACATGTAAGAGGCACCTCAGGTGTGTATGTTAAATAAATAAGCAAACATCTACATATCTAAGTCAGTGTTCTCATCTTCAGGCAAGGGGCTGTACAATGTGTCCACCCAGACTCCTTCCCAGCTCTGACACTTAGAGTCTAGCAGTTTAAGAGCTTACTGTTTAGTGAGCATCTAACATGTCCTAGGCTTTTATTCATAATCTTTCATTTATTCTTCACAATGATCCTGCAGCACTGGGATCCATTTATCCATTTAGCAGATACATACTGCTTGCCTAGTATCTATCTATTAGGTATTTAGGAAACGCTATTTAACATGACAGACACAGCCCCTTCTCTCATAGAGCTTGCCAGGTTAGCAAGAGCTGCCTGAGAAAACCAAGACTCAGAAAGGTTGCCCAACATGCTGATGTCACACAGCAAGCCACACAGGGCAGAGCTGAGAAGGCAACCAGCATCTCAGTCCAAAGCCCATGCTCTCCCACTGCTGGTGACCAGCGGCCTCCAAGGAGGGGAGCTGCTTTGAGTCGGTCCACTCAGGTGGCTCCCTCGGAGCTGTCACACCACCTGTGTCCTGTGACCTTGACACTAATCTTCACTGTGCCTATTTCCTCTGCACAGTAACAGAACGTGCTATATCTCAACCATTTCTGATTACATCTTTGATTATTCCATGGCCTCTTGGTCCCATTTACTTCAGATAAGCAAGAGGCTGTTCTGCTTCACTGGGCAAAAGTCAAATTCAATTCAGCCTGAGAAATAATCTAAGTTGGAGATGCGATCAAATAATAGCCTTGCCAGAAAAATAACTGAAAAGGCAAAAACTTAGAAACAAAAACCCACTTCACAAATGTTTAATGAAGAGACTGAGCGTGAAGAATTAAAACAATGTAAGAGAGTGGGAAAACTTCCTAAAAGATGTTTAATCTTTCTTCAGCTCGTTGATCCTCTCCCTACTTAAAAGCTTTCTCTGCCAATTAATCACTCAACTTAGACCTATTTCCTAGACCCTATTTCCCTGTTTACAATTTTGAGCCTCAGGAATCCCTCTGTAAGGACCACAGTAAATTTTCCTGGTTAGCAAGACAAACATTTATCTAGAGGATCACTTACTATACTGGGAGGTCTTAGATTCCTGAGATTTAATGCATGCCTTTTGCCCTTGACTTGTTGGGTGACCTTCATTTCTCAGTGCCCCAGTCTCTAAAGCTACACAAGGAAAATAGTGTTACCCCCTGAGTCGTGTCCTGAAATTGCTCTGGGTTCCCAGTTGGAAAGTAAAAGAGGGTATTTGGCCAAGAATATGATTTATCTATGCCCATAAATGCTTCTCCTCTTCCTTCTGGAAGCTAGATAATTATGTTTAGAATTGAGAGTGCATTCTCTGTGGGCATCTAAAGTAGATTCCTTATAGGAATGTCTAGCAGGTGGTTGAATAAAAGAGACACATTAACAGAGTTTTGTTATTCTAGAGAAAAATGTCATATCTCTAATTTGGGGGGACCAAAAAATTCAGAGTTGGGTTGGGGTAGGTAAGAAAACAGCATTATTCTTCTAACTACAGTTCACAGATAGCTTACCCATGAAAAAAAGCTTTTTTGCTGCTGAGTGCCATTTTTTTCAAGTAAGTCAGCTAACTGGTAACTGGGCGGATGATGAAATGACCCACCTTTGCTTTTAGTGAGTTCCCCACCAGTGGAGGTAAGTATAGGCTGAATGAACCCTCAGCAGAGGGTGTGGTAGAGAAAGTTCAAGCACCAGGTGAGGGCTTCAACTAAGTACTGTTCATTCCTCTCCAGCCCTGAGAGTCTGGGATCCTAGTCCTTTTGGTGACACATGCTCATCTGAGTAGACAGTCTGAGCTGTGCAGCAGCACATGGGGACAAAGTGGTGACAGGTGATATTGTTGGAAATTTTGAGTTTCAAATCATGCAAAGAAAAGATGGCTTTATATCTGCTACAAAACATGAAACAGAAAGGATCCCAGGAGAAGAGGGTAAGTAGAGTATTGTGTATTTGAAGCTGCATCATTTGTATTTGAGGACACACACTTTTTCAACAGGAAGAATTACACAGACCGTGGACTTTGCAGCCCAAAAGGAATTTGGTGCAGCCAATGAGATCCCTCTGATGTAGCTTTCAGCCATAGAATCCCCATCATTGATTAGAGGCAGGAGGAACCCCAGCATGAGAGACCAGAGAGGATGAGCACAGTGGTAGAAATTGGGGATGGTATCAGCCTTTAACCAGGCACATCATTTTAGAGTAAATAACCACAGTACCAATAAGAGCTGCCAATTATTGGTCACCTGTTATGTGAAGATAATGATGCATGGTTTGCCTACCTTAAATCTACAGTTCTTCAAGATAGGTCTCTCTGCCTGTTTTGCAGATGAAGAAACTGAGCCTTCTAGGGAGACAAAGTAGCTTGCCTTGCAAATGGCAGCACCAGTATTCAAACTCAGGTCTGACTCGACATCCATGTTCTTTCCATTGCATTAACAGTCTTGACTTAAAGGTAGGAATTATTAACTCTTTTTGTAGATAGAAAAAAAAAGTGAGTTCAGAAAGTGGAGGTAATACCAGGCAAACTAAGGTTTGATTGGCTCCAAATCCCTGACAGATGTCCTGTGAGAGGGGTAGTTGTACCTTGTAGAAGGTCAAAACTGGGGGACTGCCCATACGGTCATCTGATCAAATCCCTAGAGTCTGCCGAGGAAAACCTGACTCAAAGGTAGTAAGTGAGCAGCCAAGGGCACAAGGCAGCACAGTGGCAGGCTGGGCGAAGGGTTCCTGTCTCCAGCCTCCCAGGATGCGCTGAGTGAATTGCTTTCAGGTAGAGTGGGACTAGATCTGTGCTGACTGCCCCTGGATGCCTTTGGGCCTGCCAGGAATGTCCTGCCTCAAGACGAGGATGGAGGTGTTTCTAGGACTGTAGAGAATATACAAGAGGCCAGGGCAGTGGGGGCTGAACTTCTGACAGGAGTGCTGGGTTCCTGTGTGAGGATATGGACCAGGAGACAGAATCCTGGGGTCAAGGTTTCACCAGCCCAGCATTTGCCCATGCTGATGAATCTGGGAAAGCTGGGGGGAATTGTGAGGGGCAGGGAACAAAAACAGGGCTTTATTTAGGAAGGTAAGCCCTTGTTCTAAGACACCCCTGCTCACTTTGCACCTTCTTTAAAGGCTCTGCCTGTAGTATAAAGCCTCCCAAAATCTGTACAAGCTCCTTTCTCCCCCTCTAGCTGCAAGAGCCTAATCCTGACTGCCATTTCTAGAAGCCACTTAGGTGCCAGACCCTAGGCTTGAATTCTACATGCAAAATCTGACATTTAGTTTACACAACAATACTGTGACCATGCTCTAAGGAGCTAAGGCGCAGAGGGGTTAAGTAACTTGTCCAAGCTCACACAGCTGATAAGTAACACAGCCAGGATGGCAGCTCTATTAGGATAGGGATTTCTGACTCCTATCTTCATTGCTACATTCCCAATGCTTGGCACATAGCAGCCACCCAATACATATTCATTGAGTAAAATATCTGACTCCATTACCACACCTGTTGCTTTACACCTCACTGCCTCTTGAAAACCCCCATGATTGGAAAATTCAATTTTGAGTGAAAACAGAGTTAGAGGACTTCAGTCAAGAATGACTCCATGAAGTCGTACATAGGTACTTTATTTATACTCACCAAAATATGACAATAAGAAAGCTCCCTGAGAAATGAAAATTAAAACCACAATGAGATATCACCTCACACCAGTGAGGATGGCCACCATCCAAAAGAACAACCAATGCTGGCGAGGATGTGGAAAAAGGGGAACCCTCCTACACTGCTGGTGGGACTGTAAATTAGTTCAATCATTGTGGAAAGCAGTATGGAGGTTCCTCAAAAAAGTAAAAATAAAAATACCATTTGACCTGGGAATTCCACTCCTAGGAATTTACCCTAAGAATGCAGGATCCCAGTTTGAAAAAGACATATGCACCCCTATGTTTATTGCAGCACTGTTTACAGTAGCTAAGATATAGAAGCAACCTAAGTGTCCATCAGTAGATGCATGGATAAAGAAGAGGTGGTACATATACACAATGGAATACTCTTCAGCCATAAGAAGAAAACAAATCCTACCATGTGCAACAACATGGATGGAGCTAGAGGGTATTATGCTCAGTGAAATAAGCCAGGCGGAGAAACACAAATACCAAATGATTTCCCTCATTTGTGGAGTATAACAATGAAGCAGAACTGACGGAACAAAACAGCAGCAGACTCACAGACTCCAAGAAGGGACTAGTGGTTACCAAAGGGGAGGGGTGGGGGAGGGCAGGTGGGGAGGGAGGGAGAAGGGGATTGAGGGGCATTATGATTGGTGCACATGGTGTGGGGGGAGTCACAGGGAAGACAGTGTGGGACAGAGAAGACAAGTAGTGACTCTGTGGCATCTTACTACAGTGATGGACAGTGACTTCAATGGGGTATCAGGGGGACTTGATAATATGGGTGAACGTAGTAACCACATTGTTTTTCATGTGAAAACTTCATAAGAGTGTATATCAATGATAACCTTAATAAAAAAAGAAAGGAAGGAATGAATCATCCAAAAAAAAAATTAGATCAGCACAACTCTTGTTGTCTCCTTTCAGTCTACCCTCAACCGTGGTGATCATTACACCAGAGTACTGTCTTAGCTCTAGGTTTTTATGTCATTAGTGATTTTCTGTCTTCCTTTTGTAATTCTTGAATTTTTTTCTTGTCTTATAAGTACTTCCTGTGACAGTACAATGATGAATAAAAGCAGTAATACTGGGGAAAAAAAAGAAAAGAAAGCCCCCTGAATAGAATGTCAGTTGCATTGTGCACATTTTTACAATGAGTAATCAGGGCTGCTGTGAAATTTTCTTCCCAGGCAGGCCCAGTGAGATGCTTGCTAGTTCATTTTGCTTTTTTGTTTGCCCGCGGACAACATGTACACAAACAGTCATTCGTTTTCCCTCTCCCCAAAAGCCCAAAGCCATTTTCATTTTACAACTTAGAGTTTATAAGTCACTTTCCTCAAGTCATGTATTTCTGACCCTGTAGTCAACCCATACTCTGGTGGTATAGAAAGGGTGATCTGTGTATCCCCCAATTTCCAAAAAGGCAACTCAAAGCAAGTTCGGCTTACGGTATATAGCTCCCTCTGTTGCCCAGCATGGTCCAAGTTCATTGAATGTTCTTTTTACTGTCCATTCCACTCATGAACTCTTATTTTCAGCAACTGGAATTATATAAATTACAGCTGAACTCCATCTAAACTTTATTGACCATAATTATTTTTTTCTTTCATGATTCAGGAGGTAGCATAGCATCTCACAGAGCCATTGGTCAAAATAATGAATTTTGAATTAAAACCTCTCAGAGCTCTAAAGGGATCATACAGATCCCCTAATCTCACTTTTCTCAGTTTGTGTTTCACAATCAACTCTCCAAGGTAGTGTACCTACAAAGCTTTCCTTTGTCAAGTAAGTTTGAGAACTACTATGTGCTTTTCCTCCCTGTTCAGGAGTCACAATGCGTAAGAACAGACTGGAGTTTCCAAGAAGTCCTGCAGTAACTATACTTCTGTTAACTTTTTCCTACCCGGTGTTCCCAAAATTACTGAACCAGGGTTGGGGTGGGGTTGTCTTCTTTTTTTGTTTTTTTCTTTTCAACTTCTGAAAACTGCCTGCTGGAAAACACTTTGGGAAATACACTCTAGTCAGATGCCCCCCCAACCCACACCTACCAGTTTTACAGATGTGGAAACCAGTGTGCTTCAGAGGAGGGAAAAAAAGCAGGCGACCTGAAGTTGTACAGAGTTGATGGCAGAGGTAGGCCTAGACCCCCCACATTTCTTAACTCCTACGTTCACAATTCTTATCAGCTACAATGCCCAGGTAAGACTGGCAAATGGCTGGAACAGAGATAGCCAAGTAATAAAGTATGGATTGACTGATATTTTATTGTATCAAACAAACTGGTTTTGAAGTTTTTGTATTGAAAAAGAATAACTATAGAACAAGATAACTTTGAGCCTGTCCCAGGCAATTTTATCCATTCAGGAGTATGGGTCCTAATATTGCTCCTGTACCTCTTATCCAGCTGTAGATTACTTCTTTTTTTTTCTTAAAAAATTTTTAAAGTTTATTTTGATATCATTAATCTACAATTAAATGAGTAATATTATGGTGATTACACTACCCCCTTCATCAGGTCCCCCCTCCCAACCCCATTACAGTCACTGTCCATCAGCGTAGTGAGATGCCATAGAGTCACTACTTGTCCTCTCTGGGTTGTACAGCCCTCCCCGTGCCCCCCCCAACATTACAACTGCTAATCGTAATGTCCCTTCTTCCCCCTTGCCCCTCCCTTCCCACCCATCCTCCCCAGTCTCTTTCCCTTTGGTAACTATTAGTCCCTTCTTGGGTTCTGTGAGTCTCCTGCTGTTTTGTTCCTTCAGTTTTTTTCTTAGTTCTTATACTCCACATATTGTAGATTACTTCTTATAAAGCAAATTTGAAGTTGTTGAAAGATGGGGATAAGAAGCCTTATTGGAGTAATTGATTATTATTGTTAATAACAGCAATCATAGCCACTTCTGAATGGGACAGGGTACTGCATTGGTGACAGTGAGCTTGGAGGCACACACCTTGGGTTTGAATCCTGACCCCATCACGGATTAACTTTGTGATCTTAGACAAGAAATTTAATCTCTCAGGGCCCCTGTTTCCCACTGTGAAAGGGAGATAATAGTAGCACCTACATTTTCCTGGCATTGCACTCTAAGGATTTCTGTCATGATTTCTTCATAGGGAATAATGGGTAACAAACACAATAGTTCCTGTCATAAAAGAAGGAGGTTTTCCAAAGATATACAGAGACTCACTTGGCAACTATCTCTCATAAACCCTAGGGCAGTTTGAGCAGACAGCCCAGGACGTGCGTGTAGGTTGGCATGCAGCAGTTAAGAATGGGGAGGGGGTAATAATTGGGCAGAGATAAGTAAAGAGACACCCAATCCCACATAGAAGATGAGGGGCATATTTTTTAATGATAAGTGAGGCAAAGAGCAGTTTTGGAAGACAGGTTATATTTACCAGGATTTTTTTTTTTTTTGGCAATTCACAAAAACGAACTCCAACTGGCTTAAGGGAAAAAATGAGAAAATAACTATGGATATGCTGCATCCAGGGTCTCAAGTGGTATCACCATGAATCTGTCTTGCTCCATCCCTTGTTCTGGCTTTACTTGCTATTGACTCTGTTCACACCCAGGCACTCCTTTATAGTGGCAAGATGCCTGGGGTAGTACCAAGTGGCCATTCTACAGCTTAGCCATCTTGCCTCTTCCCCAGTATTTCAGCACAAGTCCCAGGATTCATTAGGATGGACCTATCCCAGGTCATGTGCCCCTTTCAATTACTGGGACTGATTGGCCAGGACTGAGTTACTTTCTTCCTCCTGGAAATGCAGCTGATGTGGGACTGGAACCCTGGCCTCCTGCCTTTGGTTCCTCCTACTTCTTTCAGTTTTCCTGAGCCTTATCTCTGTCTTCAGTTCACACACTGCTTCCCAAGCTTCAAAACCACACCTCAGTTCTGACACAAGATAAGAAATGGCCACATCATCCATCCAGATTGGTAAGGAAAAAGTTAAACTGTCACTGTTTGCAGATGACATGATATTGTACATAGAAAACCCTAAAGAATCCACCCCGAAACTACTAGATTAACTGAATTCAGCAAAGTTGCAGGATACAAAATTAATACACAGAATTCTGTTGCATTCCTATATACTAACAATGAATTAGCAGAATAAGAAATCAAGAAAACAATTCCATTCACATTTGCATCAAAAAAAATTAAATAACTTGGAATAAACCTAACCAAGGAAGTGAAAGACCTATACCCTGAAAACTACAAGACACTCATGAGAGAAATTAAAGAAGATACCAATAAATGGAAATATATCCCATGTTCACAGATAGGAAGAATTAATATTGTCAAAATGGCCATCCTGCCTAAAGCAATCTACAGATTCAATGCAATACCTATCAAAATACCAATGGCATTCTTCAATGAACTAGAACACATAGTTCTAAAATTCATATGGAACCACAAAAGACCCAGATTAGACAAAGCAATCCTGAGAAGGAAGAATAAAGCTGGGGTTATTATGCTCTCCAACTTCAAACTTTACTACAAAGCCACAGTAATCAAGACAATTTGGTACTGGCACAAGAACAGACCCATAGATCAATGGAACAGAATAGAGAGCCCAGATATAAATCCAAGCATATATGGCCAATTCATATATGATAAAGGAGCCATGGATATACAATGGGGAAATGACAGCCTCTTCAACAGCTGGTGTTGGCAAAACTGGACAGCTACTTGTAAGAGAATGAAACTGGATTATTGTCTAACTCCATACACAAAAGTATACTCGAAATGGACCAAAGACCTGAACTTAAGTCCTGAAACCATAAAACTCTTAGAAGAAACATAGGCAAAAATCTCCTGAATATAAACATGAACAACTTTTTCCTGAACACATCTCCTTGGGCAAGGGAAACAAAAGCAAAAATGAACAAATGGAACTACATCAAGCTAAAAACCTTCTGTACAGCAAAGGACACCATCAATAGAACAAAAAGGCATCCTACAATATGGGAGAATATATTTGTAAACGATGTATCTGTCAAGGGGTTAACATCCAAAATACATAAAGAACTCACACATCTCCACACCCAAAAAGCAAATAACCCTATTAAAAAATGTGTGGAGGATATGAACAGACAATTCTCCAAAGAAGAAATTCAGATGGCCAACAGGCACATGAAAAGATGCCCCACATCACTAATTATCAGGGAAATGCAAATTCAAACCACAATGAGAACTCTACACCCAAAAGCAGCAGAATACACATTCTCAAGTGCACATGGAACATTTTCCATAATATACCCCATACTAGGCTACCAAAAGAGCCTCAGTAAATTCAAAAAGATTGAAATTCTACCAACCAACTTCTCAGATCACAAAGGTATAAAACTAGAAATAAATTGTACAAAGAAAACAAAAAGACTCACAAACACATGGAGGCTTAACAACATGCTCCTGGATCAATGACCAAATTAAAACAGAGATCAAGCAATATATGGAGATAAATGACAAGAGCACAATGCCCTAACTTCTGGGGGATGCAGCAAAGGCAGCTCTAAGAGGAAAGTATATAGCAATCCAGGCCTATATAAAGAAGGAAGCACAATCTCAAATGAATAGTCTAAAGTCACAATTACTGAAACTGGAAAAAGAAGAACAAATGAGGCGCAAAGTCAGCAGAAGGAGGGACATAATGAAGATAAAAGAAGAAATAAATAAAATTGAGAAGAATAAAACAATAGAAAAAATCCATGAAACCAAGAGCTGATTCATTGAGAAAAATAAACAAAACAAATAAACCTCTAGCTAGACTTATTAAGAGAAAAAGAGAATCTACACACATAAACAGAATCAGAAATGAAAAAGGAAAAATCACTATGGACACCACAGAAATACAAAGAATTATAAGAAAATACTATGAAAATCTACATGCTAATAAGCTGGATAACCTAGAAGAAATGGACAACTTTCTAGAAAAATACAACCTTCCAAGACTGACCAAGGAAGAAACAGAAAATCTAAACAGACCAATCACCAGCAATGAAATTGAATTGGTAATCAAAACACTACCCAAGGAAAAAAAACCCAGACCAGATGGATTCACCACTGAATTTTATCAGACATTTAGAGAAGACATAATACCCATCCTCCTTAAAGTTTTCCAAAAAATAGAAGAGGAGGGAATACTTCCAAACTCATTCTATGAGGCCAGCATCAGTGTAATGCCAAAACCAGGCAAAGACACCACAAAAAAAGAAAATTACAGACCAATATCCCTGATGAACATAGATGCAAAAATATTCAACAAAATATTAGCAAACCGAATTCAAAAATACATCAAGAGGATCATACGCCATGATCAAGTGGGATTCATCTCAGGGATGCAAGGATGGTACAGCATTCGAAAATCCATCAACATCATCCACCACATCAACAAAAAGAAGGACGAAAACCATGATCATCTCCATAGATGCTGAAAAGGCATTCGACAAAATCCAACATCCATTCACGATAAAAACTCAACAAAATGGGTATAGAGGGTAAGTGCCTCAACATAATACAGGCCATATATGACAAACCCACAGCCAACATCATACTTAACAGTGAGAAGCTGAAAGGTTTTCCGCTAAGATCGGGAACAAGACAGGGATGCCAACTCTCCCTACTTTTATTCAACACACTACTGGAGGTTCTAGCCACGGCAATCAGACAAAACAAAGAAATAAAAGGCATCCAGATTGGTAAGGAAGAAGTCAAACAGTCACTACTTGCAGATGACATGATATTGTACACAAAAAACCCTAAAGACTCCACTCCAAAACTACTAGAACTAATATCTGTATTCAGCAAAGTTGCAGGATACAAAATTAATACACAGAAATCTGTTGTTTTCCTATACACTAATGATGAATTAGCAGAAAGAGAAATCAGGAAAACAATTCCATTCACAACTGCATCAAAAAGAGTAAAATACCTAGGAATAAACCTAACCAAGGAAGTGAAAGACTTATACCCTGAAAACTACAAGACACTCTTAAGAGAAATTAAAGAGGACACTAACAAATGGAAATTCATCCCATGCTCTTGGCTAGGAAGAATTAATATTGTCAAAATGGCCATCCTGCCTAAAGCAATCTACAGATTCAATGCAATCCCTATCAAAATACCAACTGCATTCATAAATGAACTGGAACAAATAGTTCCAGTTCATATGGAACCACAAAAGACCCAGAACAGCCAAAGCAATCCTGAAAAGGAAGAATAAAGCAGGGGGGATCTTGCTTCCCAACTTCAAGCTTTACTACAAAGCCACAGTAATCAAGACAATTTGGTACTGGCACAAGAACAGACCCACAGACCTGTGGAACAGAATAGAGTCCAGATATTAACCCAAACATATGTGGTCAATTAATATATGATAAAGGAGCCATGGATATACCATGAGGAAATGACAGCCTCTTCAGCAGCTGGTGTTGGCAAACTGGACTGCTGCATGTAAGAGAATGAAACTGGATCATTGTCTAACCCCATACACAAAAGTAAATTCAAAATAGATCAAAAACCTGAATGTAAGTCCTGAAACCATAAAACTCTTAGAAGAAAATATACGCAAAAACCTCTTGAACATAAACATGAGCAACTTCTTCATGAACATATCTCCCTGGGCAAGGGAAACAAAAGCAAAAATGAACGAGTGGGACTATATCAAGCTGAAAAGCTTCTGTACAGCAAAGGACACCATCAGTAGAACAAAAAGACATCCTACAGTATGGGAGGATATATTCATAAATGACGTATCCGATAAGGGGTTGACATCCAAAATATATAAAGAACTCATGCACCTTAACAAACAAAAAGCAAATAATCCAATTAAGAAATGGGCAGAGGACATGAATAGACACTTCTCTAAAGAAGAAATTCAGATGGCCAACAGGCACATGAAAAGATGCTCCACATGGCTAATCATCAGAGAAATGCAGATTAAAACCACAATGAGATATCACCTCACACCAGTGAGGATGACCAACATCCAAAACACAAACAACAACAAATGTTGGCGAGGATGTGGAGAAAAGGAAACCCTCCTACACTGCTGGTGGGAATGCAAATTAGTTCAACCATTGTGGAAAGCAGTATGGAGGTTCCTCAAAAAACTCAAAATAAAAATACTATTTGACCCAGGAATCCCTCTCCTAGGAATTTTTTTTTAAATTTATTTTATTATCATTAATTTACAATTACATGTGCAATATTACGATTATTAAACTACCCCTTCATCAGGTCCCCCCCACAAACCCCATTACAGTCACTGTCCATCAGCGTACTGAGATGCTATAGAATCACTACTTGTCTTCTCTGAGCTGTACTGCCCTCCCCGTGCCCCCCCAACATTACATTTGCTAATCGTAATGCCCCTCTTTCCCTCTTATCCCTCCCTTCCCGCCCATTTTCCCCAGTCCCTTTCCCTTTGGTAACTATTAGTCCGTTCTTGGGTTCTGTGAGTCTGCTGCTGTTTTGTTCCTTCAGTTTTTTTCTTTGTTCTTATACTCCACATATGGTGAAATCATTTGATACTTGTCTTTTTCGGCTTGGCTTATTTCACTGAGCATAATACCCTCTAGCTCCATCCATGTTGTTGCAAATGGTAGGATTTGTTTTCTTCTTATGGCTGAATAATATTCCATTGTGTATATGTACCACATCTTCTTTATCCATTCATCTACTGATGGACACTTAGGTTGCTTCCATTTCTTGGCTATTGTAAATAGTGCTGCAATAAACATAGGGTGCATCTGTCCTTTTCAAATTGGGCTGCTGCATTCTTAGGGTAAATTCCTAGGAGTGGAATTCCTGGGTCAAATGGTATTTCTATTTTGAGTTTTTTGAGGAACCTCCATACTGCTTTCCACAATGGTTGAACTAATTTGCAGTCCCACCAGCAGTGTAGGGAGGGTTCCCTTTTCTCCACATCCTCGCCAACATTTGTTGTTGTTTGTGTTTTGGATGTTGGCCATCCTCACTGGTGTGAGGTGATATCTCATTGTGGTTTTAATCTGCATTTCTCTGATGATTAGCGATGTGGAGCATCTTTTCATGTGCCTGTTGGCCATCTGAATTTCTTCTTTGGAGAAGTGTCTATTCATGTCCTCTGCCCATTTCTTAATTGGATTATTTGCTTTCTGTTTGTTAAGGTGCATGAGTTCTTTATATATTTTGGATGTCAACCCTTTATCAGATACGTTTTTTATGAATATATTCTCCCATACTGTAGGACGTCTTTTTGTTCTACTGATGGTGGCCTTTGCTGTACAGAAGCTTTTCAGCTTGATATAGTCCCACTTGTTCATTTTTACTTTTGTTTCCCTTGCCCGGGGAGATATGTTCATGAAGAAGTTGCTCATGTTTATGTCCAGGAGATTTTTGCCTATGTTTTTTTCTAAGAGTTTTATGGTTTCATGTCTTACATTCAAGTCTTTGATCCACCTTGAGTTTACCTTTGTGTATGGGGCTAGACAGTAGTCCAGTTTCATTCTCTTACATGTAGCTGTCCAGTTTTTCCAGCACCAGCTGCTGAACAGGCTGTCATCTCCCCATTGTATATCCAAGGCACTTTTATCAAATATTAATTGACTGTATATGTTTGGGTTAATGTTTGGATTTTCTATTCTGTTCCACTGGTCTGTGGGTCTGTTTTTGTGCCAATACCAAATTGTCTTGATTACTGTGGCTTTGTAGTAGAGCTTGAAGTCAGGGAGTGTAATTCCCCTGTTTTATTCCTCCTTCTCAGGATTGCTTTGGCTATTCGGGGTCTTTTGTGGTTCCATATGAATTTTAGAATTATTTGTTCCAGTTCATTGAAGAAAGCTGTTGGTAGTTTGATAGGGATTGCATTGAATCTGTAGATTGCTTTAGGTAGTATAGCCATTTTGACAATATTGATTCTTCCTAGCCAAGAGCATGGGATGCATTTCCATTTGTTAGTGTCCTCTTTAATTTCTCTTAGGAGTGTCTTGTAGTTTTCAGAGTACAGGTCTTTCACTTCCTTCGTTAGGTTTATTCCTAGGTATTTTATTCTTTTTGATGCAATTGTGAATGGAATTGTTTTTCTGATTTCTCTTTCTGTTAGTTCATCATTAGTGTATAGGAAAGCAACAGATTTCTGTGTGTTAATTTTGTATCCTGCAACTTTGCTGAATTCCAGATATTAGTTCTAGTAGTTTGGAATGGAATCTTTGGGGTTCTTTATGTACGATATCATCATCTGCAAATAGTGACAATTTGACTTGTTCTTTACCAATCTGGATGCCTTATGTGTCTTTGTTTTGTCTGATTGCTGTGGCTATGACCTCCACTACTATGTTGAATAACAGTGGAGAGGGTGGGCATCCCTGTCTTGTTCCCAACCTTCAGTGAAAAGCTCTCAGTTAAGTATGATGTTAGCTGTGGGTTTCTCATATATGGCCTTTATGATGTTAAGGTACTTGTCATCTATACCCATTTTGTTGAGAGTTTTAATCATGAATGGATGCTGAATTTTGTCAAATGCTTTTTCAGCATCTATGGAGATGATCA